>CAVLJG010000001.1:14428230-15028230 GCA_963669975.1 Acanthoscelides obtectus | reverse complement strand
CCGACATGTTGTTAGTTTACGGTGAAGCTCGTCAGAATTCATTTTTCATTTTTCATTTCGTCAACGGGTACACCCACACAGAAGGACATTTGTGCAAGTGTACCAAAGACTTCGAGATACAGGAGGTGTTCAGGATAAATTTATTGA
The DNA here is from genome assembly GCA_963669975.1 of Acanthoscelides obtectus. NCBI lineage: Eukaryota > Metazoa > Arthropoda > Insecta > Coleoptera > Chrysomelidae > Acanthoscelides > Acanthoscelides obtectus. The sequence continues at coordinate 15,028,083 of CAVLJG010000001.1, read as the reverse complement.
TCGAACTTATCACTTTGAGTCAATTAGCAATTTAGTGCTGCATATTTATATTATAATCTGTGGCAAATAAGTATTAGTTCAATGCCAACCTTTTTGAAAAACGGCTGTCATAGCAATAAGTGCTTCTCAGATAAGTCATAACTGAATGTAGTTAAAGCCGAATATGTAGCCGTTCCTCTAGCTTGCGCCACTGATTGGGAGGTACCAAGGTCTCAAGGAGGAGGCATCCATAAGACGCACGCAAGCTTAATGACTGATAACCAAAGGCAATACGAAAGCCTCTTATCGAAAAGCACATTATCCTTCACATTTGACAACTCTCGTCTTACTCCCAAGAAACAATGCAAATAAAGCTTCACAATTTGAAAACGTCTAGAACAGTGGTCACCAACCCGTCGATCGCGAGCTACCTGTAGGCAATTCTAGTGGCTCAGAAAAAACGTAAAAATCATAGAAGCTTCCGTAGATTTTGTAAATAATAAATACAAGCAGCGGCAAGACTGCGGTGAGCGATCTTTTCGAGAACGATCTCGATTACTTTTAACGACAATCGACAAAAGTAAGGCTGCAACTGAAGCATCATACCGGGTGTTCTAGATACGAGGGATGCCTTTTAAGTTTTGCATATGGAAATAAAACAACACGGTAGGTAGTTTTAAATGACTTTATTGTCTTTCGAAGTCTTCTCGACAAAGATTAATACACATCTGAATGCGCTCGAACCAATTTTCGAAGCACTTATTGCACTCGTTTGCTGGCAGATGCAAAACGGCATTTTTGAATGCGTTAACTGCTTCTTCTGATGACTGGAACCATTGACCAGGCAGTAAAGAAATTGTTAGGGCTTAGAACGTTTCTTCCGTTAAATACTGCCTTGTTTTTGGGCTGTGTGCGAGCTTGCATTGTCTTAGTGGAGGGTGATTCTTCTTTCGGGGTTGATTTTTCGAAGCTCGGTGATGAGTTTTGGCAAACAAATGGTGGTATACCAGTCCGCAGTAACAGTTTTTTACTCATTAAGAGGAATTGTTGCAATATGTAACGCTTTTGACACAAATGTCGCGACCACCTTTTGCGAAACACTTCGAGAACGGATGACTTTTGTTGGCTTTTCTTCACCTTGGAACACCCAAACAGCCGACTGTCGTTTATTTTCTGGTTCATAACAGTAAATCCACGATTCAGCACCACTAACAATGCTGTACACATTTTTTGAGTTTCCGGAATTGAGACGGTCAATCGTTTTTTGACACCAAATAACCCTGGCTGCTTTCTGCTCTTCAGTCAACAGGTGGTGCACCCACCCTGGGATCGTCGCTAAAACTCACCCGTCCATGTTTGAATTCTCCATACCAACGGGAAATTGTCGACTGATGTGGCGCTTCGTTGCCGAAAACATACAGTAACTCAGCAAGGCATTGAGTACTGACATTCGATCCGCGCGGCCTACTATGTTTCTGTATTCAAAACTTAAAAGACATCCCTCGTAATTACACAAAAAAGGAACCTTATGAAGACGGGAAAAGATAGAACAGGCGCTTTTAGAAGCTGCAGATTCATTATTTGCCAACTTTAGAAACAAAGACGAGATAGTCTCTGCTATAAAATCCATGCAACTTTCTGCTAATACAGTGATAAGACGAGTTGAAATAATGAGTAACGATATATTTTTTCAGTTAAGAGATGACTGATAACTGTGCTTATTTTTCACTTCAACTGGATGAATCCACAGATGTTGTTGACACCTCTCAGATGGCCGTATTCGTCAGGATGGTTTTTAGTGATTTTACGATTAAAGAAAATCTTTTGGAGTATATTCCACTAAAAGAACAGACTACTGGGCATAACTTGTCTTCCTTTAAAAATATAAGTTCTTCCGAGAAAATTCCAACATCGAAAATGGTAGGCTTTACAACCGATGGCATTCCAGCTATGGTGTGTCGTGATAAAGGTCTAGTGGATTTATTTCGTAAAGATGAAAGTTCTCCGCAATTTCTCTGTTAACACTGCATTATCAAGCATTATGTGGATATTTAAAACTAAACAACGCTATGAAATGGATAGTAAAAATTGTGAACAAGCGTTACAAGGAAGATTATTCAAAACCTTGACCGATGAAGTTGACTGTTAATCCGGGTGACTACTTCTTCACTCTTAAGTACTGAAACGTTCAGACATCGCTGCGACCGAAATTGGAAGTGATTGCGTTTCAAAATGATTTAGCTTTACATAATACAAAATGTACTTGGCCATTCGTAAGTAAAGATAAGTATTCAGTATTATCTCGTGTTGCCTTGAAATTTAAAGCGTTATTCAGTTCAACATATTTGTGTGAATCTTCTTCTTCATGAAGTTTTGATAGGGGCCGTATAGTGGGACTTCGGGAAGCTGGACTTTCTTTTCGGGCAATTGTAGTTAGAGTGCAAAGAGCAACGGGCACTGGATGCCGCCGTAGAACAACAGACCGTGAAGATCGCCGCCTAAGATTATTGGCCTTAAGGGACCGTTTCTCCACTACCAGGTCCATTGCAAATGAATGGTTTGCAGAACACGGAAGACCTATTGGCATGCGAAGTGTTTACCGACGAATGAGAAGTTTTGGCTTGTTTTCATACCGGCCACACTGGTTCCTCCCTTTAACTCGAGAACACCGACGTAATCGCCTTGAGTGGTGCAGACAACGGTCACTCTGGGATCAGGAATGGAACAGTATTGTCTTTAGTGACGAGTCTCGATTTTGTTTAGGCATGCACGATGGTCGTGCCAGGGTTAAAAGGCGACGTGGTGAAAGAAGGAATCCACAGTTTTTTGTTGAAAGACATGTTCATCACACTGTTGGAGTTATGGTTTGGGGTGCTATAGCTTATGGTTCCAGGTCACCTTTAATCTTCATCAGAGGTAAGATGAACGCGCAGCGTTATATCCACGAAGTTCTAGAACCCCATCTTTTACCCTATCTTGACACCCTGGCAGATCCAACTTTCCAACAAGATAATGCCCGACCACATGTTGCAAGAGTCACAATAGACTTCTTTCAACATAATGATGTCACATTGTTACCATGGCCACCAAGATCTCCCGACTTATCCCCAGCAGCAAATTTTTATCATTTACTTATTATGCTTCATTAAGTACTTATACAAAATTTTATTAAAATAAAACCATTTAAACTGGGTGTTCGGATTTATATGTCACTTAGTATATAAATTGTCAGTGAGTCTGAGTATTAGGCTTTCCATTGCACAGGCATTTTTTTATCTAGATATGTTTTTTTTTTTATAATAGTGCGTTGTTTTTTTATGAGACATGCCATTGTAGCTGACGAAAAATTTTCTTTATTTTTCAAAAACCTACGGTTGGTAGGAATGGATGTGGTTTTGTAGTATGCATTGGTTATTAGTTTATTTAAGTTTATTAGTATTAGTAAAATAAACACATGTATGTCACATACAACTGTGTATAATTTCATTTTTAAATTGGCTTATATTGCTTACGACTAGGTAGCTCACTGTTTACTCCAAAACTATCAAATTAGCTCAACACACTGAAAAGGATAGCGACCACTGGTCTAGAAGAATGCCTACGCGTTCGGTCATCGAAGAACGCCGCTGGGGTGCTTAACAAATTTCATTTTTGGCATTTTGTAACCGTAACTTCAAGCTGTTGAATAACAACCGACTTTTACCATTACCGACATTAAATATTCAGGATTAATTTAACCACTATAATAAAGCAGAAGTTTGTTGGAAGAAACTTCGGAACTAGTAATTTACAATTTTGCCAGAACTTCGTGTTCCGCCGTGTACGCCTAATCTCTTTCCTTGAAAAAGATCACGTGACCACAGCCGCTGGCTCGCAGAGATATTTAACTAAAGCTGAAGTTAATGTCCTCATTCAAAGTTATTATTTCGTCGTGTTTCATATACTGTATCGGTCGTTGATCCTCGCTTTCGATAGAATAAGCACTTGAATGTAAATGGAAAAGACACAATAATGAGAAGTGCAAAAAGGAATATGGTTGTCCTGGAAGTCGGAACTTTCCCTTTTAGAAACAACTACGTTTGTAATAACAAAGCTATGTGGTGAAACAACAGCAAAAGTAAATAAAAGCAAATGAAAAGAGCCCTGTCACTTGTGAGTATTGTTCAAAGTTGTCTGCGATCGATTTCAAAACGACCCCCAAACAAACAAAATAGATCACGAAGGATCTTGAAAAACGATCTGTATGCGCTCGTGAAGCCTCGGTAGCATTTCGAAGTCACTCACCGTGAATTAAAATAATATGGACAACTCCGATATTGCTGAATGAGTGTGCTGTTTTTGTTTTAGTTTTTTTAGGTTTTTAGAACCGACGTGTAAATTGCAATTTTGTGAAATTTCGAAAGAAAAAAAAAACGGGATAGTGAACTTTCAATCGCAGTTACAAGTAAACCATTAGGTTTAGGGCTGTGAATTTTTGTGAGATGAGCTAAATGGTTATGTCACTTTTTAACAGAGCAAAAAATCTTAAATTCATTGTATTGTGAAAAGTCTCTTCCATCCCTCAACTTTGGAGGGCGATGCAAATAGCTGAGTAGGATTTCTCTCACAAGTTAACTTTGTGCACACCGGGTTATCTAATCGATAGTTGCCGTTTCTTATTTAGATAAATGCAGATAGAAAGAGAAAATTATCTTCTACCTTACTGACTTTTTTGAAGCATCTATTAGATGTCATTTCATAGTGGATTTGATTTTGAACAAAACATCTCTTTCAACAAATTTGTCGAGAAAAATTCGTATGAATATCTGCAGAATTCATATAAAAAGCCTAAATCCGTTTTACTCGAAAAAACCGCATAGGATTAGTGAAAGATTCATATTAGGGTAATCCTTTCATCTCACTACAATGTCATTTGGTGAGTGACCATGTTCCGTTACAATTTAACACGCCTGACTATGCATTTCCGGACATAAACTTAGATAAACTTTGTTTTACACCTTCCCAAAAAATAACTCCTGGAAGTTTTGTATGCCCTGAATCAATATGTATTATTTTCTTCCAGCCGGGTAGCGGGGGGCAACAGCACTTCCAACCGTACGAACGATCTTATCCCAACACCTTGGAAAGCCTGGCTGAGAAGGTACATTCATTTGGTACCACGCCTAGAAGAATGTCTGCCGGAGCTCCAACGCAAAGCATGACAACCAGGTAAGTTCCATTACGATATTTTGGAGATATGAATGTATCCAAAAGAAGACAAATGAAGTGTCACATTTTGGTTTTGTTATTTTCTAGTTACTAAATCAACCAAAAATTGAAAAAAAGGAGTTTTATATGCATTACACAGTTTTGATAGACCTCTCACTGATGAACAAAAGGTGAATGAAACCATACTGCAATTAAAAATAAATTCAGTACCTGGCCATAATGGCATTTCAGTCAGAGATATGTTCAACCTCAGACCTTATATTGTAAAAATATTAGTAAAATTAATTAACAATATACTCGTAATTAGAACTGGAAAATCTGCAGATCCTTTATAAATCAGGCGATGAAGACTCTGTGAATAATTGTAGGCCAATATCTGTGATCAGTATCTTATCTAAAATTGTTGAATAAATCACCAGGAAAAGAATAATATCGTTTATAAAATACATCAGTTAGGAGTTCATAAAAAATAGTGAGACGCTTGCAGTTTCAGTCGACTTTGTAAATTACATCTCAAGGGTTCTGAATGAAAAACAAGTGGCTATAGGGGTGTTTATAGACTTAAGAAAGACAAATTTGATGTAGTAGACACCAATATATTATTAAGTTACAAAATATGCGATTTAAGTGTTCTACGTATTATTTGACTAAAACTTATTTACATAACAGGAAGCAATATGTGAAAATTGGTGAAACAAATAGTGAGTGGTAATCTAGTGACTATGGTGTCCCCCAGGGATCAGTTTTGGGGCCACTATCATATTCTCTATGTATTCTAAATCTAAAGAGTTCTAATCTTAATGCAAGGTATTTTACTTTTGCTGATGATACAGATCTTTTCTGAGAAGGATATGAGCAGGCTCTTCGCAAAATTAATTTACATCTTGCTCTTTACTGTAAATGGTTATATTCGAATAAGCTAAAGATGATCATGAAACAAAATATCAAATTTTTTAATAGAAGAATAAAATATTCGAAAACTTTCGTATAAAAACAAATAATGTTAAAGTAGAAAAGGTATCAAGCACCAAGTATCTGGCTTTAATTATGGATGACAATTTGAATTGGTCTAGTCACAACAAACATTCAGAGACTTATTAACTACAAAAAGTAAAATAAACATTTATAATCCATTCTTCTTGGCACACTTTAGATATATGTTACCTTTTTAGGGAATCTGTGGTGAAACCGATTTTCATAAAGCACAAGTTTCGCAAAATAGAATATTAAGAATTTTGTCCGACTATTACCGACTTGCCAACATAAATAATGTGTAAACAGAATGTTTGTTAACTAGATGAGCTGTTGGAATTCGAAGAATGTAAAATGATTTTCAAAACTTTAAATGATCATCAAAATTGTAACACAAACACGTGATGTGCATGACCACGGAACAATATCACATAATAATTTGTACCAGATTCCAGCTAGGACTAATATAAGATTAAATAACCCTGTCACTGATGCAATAAAAACTTATAATAACCTATCAAATGGAAAAGGTACACATACAGCAGACGACTAGAGATCCCTAAATGTTGCAAATTTAGGAAGAAGTAAACAAATTCGTGTTTGTAAGCAGTAGCAAACGTGTTACTTGAAATTCCATGCCATGTCAGTATTTTAAATCCATTTCTTTTGTACGTTTTCGGTGCTGTTTTACCGCCAATTAACTTTGTTTGTAGTTGTTCCTAAAAAAGAAAGTCCCAACCATCTGCCACTATACCATCTGATGGTCTAATTTTTCACAGCTGTCAAGGGCGGATTTCACCATTTAACAAACCATTATTCTGCACCAATAGAGTACTAAACAGTCCGTCAAATATACCCAATCAGCCTCAAGATCTCTCCGTCAAATTTTTGGCAGCAAATAGCATCAAAGTCTTCAAAACAAAACACTGTAAAATAAGAAGTGACAGCTTGCCATTGAAATGTTTTCAGTTTATTAAATATTATGAAATTATATAAAACTGAGCCAAAATTAAAAAAAAAATGCTTGATGGCTGAGTAAAATCCATTTTTTTCAGTTTAGCTGAAGGTTTCTCGATGTTTATTACAACTTTTATAATCCATATGTGATTGTATTAACTCAACATCACCTACTGGGTGTTAATAGTTTATCCTACATTTGCAAACTTGCACTTCCAAATTCTTACATGAAAAAGCCTTTTCACTCAAATTTTTGTTAGGTGTTGCGTTTCAACACATTCATACACTTCATCCCAATTCCTCAACGACATATTGACACCACTTATTGTAGCTAAAATTCACACTTCAAATATTGTTGTTCTCGAGACCTGTGTATCAAAGACAGATTACCGCACTTTGTTTTCTACAAAATTTGTAAAAATAGGTAAAGTTTTTTTTCCAAAAAAAGCTTCATGGAGGTAGGCGGAAGGACTTGTCAGTGTGCTAGCAATCTCCCGCTCTATTTGTTAGATATGTATCGTCGATGTTTCTTATCTGTTTTTACAATATTCGCATAAATTACCTTTCCTATCTCCTCCTTTTGAGCGCAGTACAGCTGATTCACAATTTCACGGAACACTTTCTGGTGGATTATGATGTAACAAAGACACGTGCTTACTAAACAAACTAATGTATTACTACTTAACACACTAATTTATTACATCATTACTTTATAGAAAGTTGAGCCACAGGTCCGCTGCTCTTTCGAAACTAACTTTCCTCCGTAGACTCTCCATTTAGCGGTGCGTCGCCTGTTTTCGACCTACCCTAGAAGCTCGAAAGTTGTAGAGGATTCGTTCTCCAGGTTCTAGACTCAGCATTTCTGGTAGTCACCAACAGATGGCGCTGCTAGTGGTTTTCGCTAACGCTCACAACAGCGGGACTACTATGACAACCGCCAACAGATGGCGCAGTGTGACTGTTCTTACTACCGTCAACTTGACTACGGTCTGGAGACTACCATTCTCTACCTAGTAACCTCTGGGAAAGAATCAAGCTATAATCTTAAGCTATTTGAGGTTAGAAAAGGAAGGAGCAGAATGTGTCTTGTCACATATACATGTTCCTCCACTAGAGACCGCGTTGTCCCCGTCAGTTCCCCCTATAGTCACAGAAACGCGCCTCATGTTACTGACGACCGACAAACCCAATAAACCGCGGCATAGTGTCTAGACAAAGCAACCTATTAACGCAAGATAACGGAAAACATTTAGTAATCAACTCGGGCAGATGCCATGCTAAGCCGAGGAGAACGCAAACCAACGACAGTCAGGTTCGTGTGTATGGGAGCTTCGGGGTCTGATCTCCACAAGATACAGTCTGGAGTTGATAGCATAATGACGTTATGAAGCCGTATTTCACTCATCAACGTGACATGTAACATCAACGCAAAAATTTCGCACTATTAGAGTCTCGTTAATGTCAATCTAATAGGTAGGACTAATTAGCTCCGCATGGGTATCGTGTAAAAAACTTATAAAGTCAAAAAAGACATACAAGATGTCATCTTATAAACTAGGTAGTTTTTAGGGCGCAAACAGTCATTCTACGTTTGCTCACTAGGATCGTTGTGAACGTCCATCTAGGGAGGAATCACTCAACTAAACTACACGCATTATTGGTTGCCTATGTTTCGTGAGGCCGACTGGTCCTTGTCTGTAGTTTTTATCTCTGAGAAGAAAGTTAGTTGAATAGCAAGATCGCATCTGGATGATTATGTGCATTGGCCTGCATGTGTATTATATCTTGGCGTCTGTATAATAATGTATAAGACGATGAGGTATTGCGTTTGTGGAACATTCTACCGACAGGCTCGAAAAAAACCTTCTCGAGAGCAAATCGCGCGCACGCCCCTGACTACAGCGCGGTGGCGGTTTCCTTTTAACAGGAAACTTCGTTTAATATCGAATAACTCATTTTCGCAGCCGTATTATGCGATATTTCGAACGCTCGGTTATTGAGGGTGCAGAATGGATTTGGGAGACGACAAATTCGGCTATTGTCATACACCGCCGCAAACTTCCTTGTGAATTATGGTACGGGCAGTGAAGCACAAAATCGTTCCGAAGCAAATGATACTCCTTTCCAAATCGGGAAGTCATTTGGTCTTGAACATATTTGTTCTTACATAAGCATAGTCAAGCGATTGCAAAGGCGAAACAGTCGGAGCATCAAGGCTACTATGAATATTGTTACAGTTTCTTTTTATGATCGATGAAGAATTAACTATATTTTGGTAAAGTAAATTAATACTAATTATTATTACAACTACGTCGAACAAATTATGAATAATATTGATAAATATATTAGTGAAGCTATGGTCAAGAAAATAATATATGAACACCCTGGTTTTCACAGGTATTCAAGGAGTCTAAATTAAAACGCGATACCGACTACAGAAAATGTTCATTAACCCAAAGAGAAAATGATTGGAAAGAATATACAAAATCAAGAAATGAGTCTGTAGTAGTTCTGAGGAGGGAAAAGAAAAAATACTATGTTAAGAAGATCGATAGCAATAAAAATAATTCTAAAATTATGTGGAAAACGTTAAAGAATATTTTTTCTCCTAATAGACTGAATTATCTAAAATGCGTTTCGAAGATGGGGTAGTGACAGACAAATTAATTATAGCAAAAAGAATGAACACTTATTTTATAGAAAGTGTAAATCAAATAGTGAAGACGATTGATGACGGTGATCCAAACTTATGTCCATTACAAGCATGCCAGAATTCATCAATGAAACAATTTAGGGCAATTAACATCAACAATCTAAGAAATTGAAATCTAATAAAAATCCAAGTGAGAATATCTCAAAAAATATTCTAACTGACTGTTTCAATATAATTGGAGAGAAATTATTATTATTGGTGAATCATTGTTTGGTACATTGTGAATTCCCATTGAAATTAAAGTGTTCCATTACTCCTGTGCCAAAAGTTCAAAATTCTCAGCTGTATACAAATATGCGGCCGATCAATGTCTTGCCCGATGTCGAGAAGCTGTTCGGAGGGATAATATACGAACAAATCATAGAATTCATTGAAGAAACCAAAATTTTGATAAAAAATCAAGCTGGATTCCTAAATCTAAAATGTTCCACAGAAACGGCACTCCAAATGGTGGTGGAAAACTGGAGAAGAAGTATAGATGGAAAAGAATACATTGAAACAATATTTTTAGACCTCAAAGGGGCATTGTAGACTATAGATAGGGAAAAATTGTTAATGAAATTGCGTCACTATCGCTTTAAAGGATCAGTATCACACATTTTACAAAATTATTCAGTAAATAGAAGTCAAAAAACTAAAGTTGGAAATATTATGTCAAGTGTTCAAAATATATTAGTAGGGGTGCCACAGGGGAGTAAATTAGGGCCGTTACTATTTAGTACTTATATAAATGATATCTCTAAAATTTTAGAACACTGCAAAATTCAAATATTTGCGGACGATACACTTATATATATATATATATATATATATATATATATACAGGTTGACTTTGAAGTTGAGTCATTAATTTTCAGATAATGATTGTAGAAGGAAGACAAACCAAAATATGTGTGTAAAAATGAAAAAAAAAATAAAAAAAAGTTTACCTTGTTTTATAAAGTATCCTCCCGACAAGTATTTCAGTGCGGACCTGTATTTGATCGTGAGGTCTTGGAGCACCGGCATGCCGTCCCCTGTGAGGTCTTAAGTTACCTGATTCACGAGCCCGTTGTACTACATTAACAAAGGCACGAGGGGTTGGTTGCACTCGATTGGGAAACCGATCCGCATAAACATGTGCCATTTTTTATTTTGTTTGAGCCACGCAACAGACACCACTATTCACTCACGCGTTACCGACTGACACTGACTGTATACAACGGAATAAAATAATTGTAAAAGCATCGTTCCAAATTCTTTCGCTTTTTTGTTTCCGATGCGATGAACCGATAAGGCGGATTATATCCGTTGTTGCCATCACGAGCACATAATATTATTATTGAGACAGGGCGGTACTCAGACTTCCAAAGGGCTATAACTTTGTTACTTTAATTTTACCAGAAAAATGGTAAAGGAAAAAAACATTTCTTTTGATCAGATCTACTCACTGTTCAAATAAATGACTCAACTTCGAAGTCACCCTGTATATATATATATAGCACACAAGCATTTGGACACTGCTTTAGAACTTTTAAATAGTGATATTGAAAAAATTATTAATTGTTTAATTTTATAATACTTCTAAAAAATATTGAATTCTGTTCTTATAGCAAAACACTTGTTCTAATGATTTTATGGTAGAAAATCATACTCTATCTTCCATTTCTTTAATTTCCAAAATATAATTAATGTTTCTATTCGACAATAGAGGACATGCGAAAACGTCAACGCAGCGATAGCCACCGATCGGGAATTATTTCATTATAGAATTGTTTTTGTGAGGTTAAAGCTCATAATTATTGTTGATACCGCTCACAATGTCTAGTTAGTTGGAAACTCTTGGGAAATTAAGTTTCAATTAGTGCGATTTTTCCAAGTAGTTTAATTTTTTATAATCTCTGTCGACCTTAAATACATTGAACTGAACATAACTTGGTGCTATTACCCTGTGCTCTCGTGTAGGAATCAGGCGGCCACAATCTACGTTAGTGAAACAATTTCACACCTAGTACTGGAGATTTGCCAGGTTGTGGGAATTTTTGAAATAAATCGGCCTCCATTGGTGAATTTCGTTGTCGAGGCCCTTTTCTCACCCTCTTGAGGACTTAATCGTTGTTACTACTACAAATATTAATACTCCGAAACGATCTTGAGTAGAACTCACGTCTGTGAGGAGCAGTCGCCCATTTCTGTGAATCCTCATTGTTCGAGGGTTCTACCTTCCGGTTCTGATTTACATCTGGGTCTTCCTACTCTTGGTTACATTTGCTTCGTAGCTTCCATTTGGGTAGCGTTTCTTTCGAGAGGCTGCATGGCAGCTATTCCCTCTCTTGTGCGGGAATCAATCTCAACATTCTGTAATAACCAAGCAACTACCCAGGTGATTTTTGCTAAAAACCATTTAGCTGTGTGGTAGTACCAACTAATTTCCTTTTCGTTTGTTTCTCAGGACTTTTTTTTAATTTTTATTTGTTCAATAGATATACTAAGTGACTATACTATAAATCCGAACACCCAGTTTAAATGGTTTTATTTCAATAAAATTTTGTATAAGTACTTAATCAAGCATAATAAGTACATGATAAAAATTTCAAAATGATTGCACTGCTTTAAAGCCCTTTGACCTTTAATAATGTGTGGATGCACCCTGATGTGCTAGGCATTCTCCAACGCGCCTAGGCATGCTTCTGATCAGGTGGTCAATGTCCTCCTGTGGTATCTCATTCCAAGCAACCACCAACTCCTCTCGAAGTGCTTCTAGAGTCTGAGGAGGACGTTGCAAATTGAGCAATCTCCTACCCATCATATCCCACACGTGCTCAATTGGGGATAAGTCGGGAGATCTTGGTGGCCATGGTAACAGTGTGACATCATTATGTTGAAAGAAGTCTAATGTGACTCTTGCAACATGTGGTCGGGCATTATCTTGTTGGAACGTTGGATCTGCCAGGGTGTCATGATAGGGTAAAAGATGGGGTTCTAGAACTTCGTGGATATAACGCTGCGTGTTCATGTTGCCTCTGATGAAGATTAAAGGTGACCTGGAACCATAAGCTATAGCACCCTAAACCATAACTCCAACAGTGTGATGAACATGTCTTACAACAAAACTGAGGATTCCTTCTTTCACCACGTCGCCTTCTAACCCTGGCACGGCCATCGTGCATGCCTAAACAAAATCGAGACTCGTCACTAAAGACAATACTGTTCCATTCCTGATCCCAGAGTGACCGTTGTCTGCACCACTCAAGGCGATTCCGTCTGTGTTCTCGAGTTAAAGGGAGGACCCAGTGTGGCCGGTATGAAAACAAGCCAAAACTTCTCATTCGTCGGTAAACACTTCGCATGTCAGTAGGTCTTCCGTGTTCTGCAAACCGTTCATTTGCAATGGACCTGGTAGTCGAGAAACGGTCCCTTAAGGCCAATAATCTTAGGCGGCGATCTTCACGGTCTGTTGTTCTACGGCGGCGTCCAGTGCCCCTTGCTCTTTGCGTACGGCCTTCTCGAAGCCATGCCTGACAATACCTAACCACAGTGTCTACACTTCTTTGCACTCTAACTGCAATTGCCCGAAAAGAAAGTCCAGCTTCCCGAAGACCCACTATACGGCCCCTATCAAACTCACTAAGTTGACGAAATCGTACAGGTCTCCGTACTCTAGGCATCGTAACCGATCGTAAAGGATGTCAAAAACCAAAATCCGTCAACGTTGATTCTTTACTGCGGCTGAAATATTCATTTTTAGAGCGTTAGTGAATTAAAAAAAAGCAGTATAAAAACCGGAATGTCCAACTGATAAGGCTGAACATTTTTTCACTTGTTATTTACAGTAAGATAAATACATTCAACAACTTTTATTAAAATAAAACCATTTAAACTGGGTGTTCGGATTTATATGTCACTTAGTATACTTGTGTGTCTTGTGAATTTGTCTTTCCTTTAGCTCCAGAGACCCATCATTTGGCAGTCAGTTTTTTGTTTTTTCCCTTGTTCTTGGATCCAGGTGGCACCCAAACCTCGACCATTTGTATCAAAGACCAAAGTACAAAGAACCACACCCTGAAGTCAACTAAGCACAGTGTTAGTTATATTTTCCCCCCAAATTATAACATACACAGCCAAATAACACAGTACCTATTGTATGTATTGTATCATGCCATGTTTTTAGATTGCTACATTTTCTTAACTTCCCTTGTGCTGTGGTTTCCCACACTTGCTTTACAAGTCTGCTACCTTTCATTCTTTATAGGTGTCCTCAATTGCTTATTCTCTATTTGCTGCAGTATGGCTTGTTCTCATAACTCTTGTCTCACAGCTTCGTTACTGACTCTATCCATTTCTGTTATACCCTCCACTATTCTTAAATGCTCCATTTCCACCGTTTACAGTTTGCTCTCTTATCGTTCTGAGAGTACTCAAGATTCGCACCCGTATATTAAAAAATGTATTTTATAGAAATGTAAGTACACCCTAATGTCGTTGTATTCAGCCGTTTTTCTCAGGATTAGCACGTATTCAGTACAACTAGGTTTCCCATTAGAAAGAGCTACTGCTTTCCTATCCGCATCTTCCCGGGTTGATTACCAAATGTTTCCCACTATCTAGCGTTAATAGGTTGTTTTGTCTGGTTAATTTGCACTTAGAAAGCAGCAAGGCGCGCGTGTTTGTCTGCCGATTCCCGCTTCCCAGACACGATGTTTGCTTTGTGATCTCAACTGGGAACGATTCGAACGAACGAACGCATATCGGGGAAGCACCAACGCGTGCAAATTGGAATCGCGAGGACGAGAGTGTGGCGATCGCAGATGAATAGTTCCGGTTCTGGAGAGTTTGCTTACTCGAGACAAATATGACTTACGATAATTGGTTTCGATTCAATATTCAGGGGTCCAATATGACGATCCTAGTAGGGCGTTCCTATTTAGCCCAGGCGTTCAATAGACAGCACGATATGATTATTAATAATAATAATAATAATTAACGTCTTTTATCTGTAATATTCTTACAGGAGGAGAGATTTAGATTATATATCTATTCTACCATCTAACCCCCTTAACAATACGAGATGTAAAAAAAAAAGAATTTGTTGATAATTAATAGGCACCTGTATATAATAACTACAGAATAAAGTGTAATCCAAGTAAATACATAAGGAAAATATGAGGACATTTATGGGTTACAACCGATTTCGCTGCTGATCAAGAAGAACCTCATCACTTTTTTCTTGAATTTGGATAATGGATTGGTTTCTTTCAAACTGCGGTCTAAAGAATTATATGATTTGATCGCATTGAAAATGTATGTATTCTGAAATAGAGACGTGCTGTGGCGTGGAATTGAAAAAGTCTCTCTATATCTAATATTAATACGATGGATAATCCCACTACGTATGAATTTGTTTACTAAATATGACGGTGTTTTTGAATAAAGAACCTTATGAGTCAGATTTAGGAGCTGGTACTTATACAATTTATCAATTTTCATCCATTTGAGTTCATTAATGGCATTCGATATATATGATCATATTTTCTGAGATCATTTACAAGTCTGCAACATGTATTCATAATACTTTGAATATGATTTCTTGTTATAATATCTAAATAGCGATAGTAAACCACTAAGCAATACGATATCTTTGAAAACACGAAATATTCACACAATTGCTTTCTCGCAGATTTATGTAATATAGCCTTATTTGCAAATAAAACTCTGAGAACAGCGTAGCACTGAGTAATTAGATAGTTCAGGTGTGCACCAAATTTTAAGTCATCATCCATTATAATACGTAGGTTTTTCGAATGATCCACAGGAATTAATTTATTACCTTTTAAATGTATGTCTATGTCCTTTTTTAAGGTATTCTTTTTGTTCTATTTGCGTATACCAACATATTTGTCTTCAAAGGGTTCAAACGAAGATTATGACTACTACTGAACTTTTCAATTTGGGCTAGATCTTGATTTATTTTATTATTTGCCGTTTCCAAGTCATTACCCCTAAATGAATAGAAAATTTGAGTATCATCTACAAAAAATTGTATGCTGCATGATTTTACCTCTGTTTATAAATCTGAGATATATAATGAAAATAATAGCGGTCCTAAGACTGATCCCTGTGGTACACCAGAACAAATTTTTTGTTCCGTAGAGTACTGTTGATTTAGACGAACTTTTTGATACCGATTTTCAAGGTAGGTTTGAATAAACGAAAGAGGTTTTTCAGAAAATCCATAATAACTGCATTTATATACAAGAAGTGACTGATTAATGGTGTCAAATGCTTTAGTAAAGTCAAGAAGTATGAGAGCTACTGCTTTTTGGTTATCAAGTGCCATTGTTAAATCACAGAGTGCCGAAGCTGTATTATGACCTTGTCGAAATCCAGATTGTTTAGATGGAATAATTTTGTTAGAATATAAGTAGGCGCAGAGCTGTTCGTAAACAACGCGTTCCAATACTTTAAAAAAAATTGGCAGTAGACTGATCGGTCTCAGTTGACCATAGTTAGTAGGATCAGAACATTTAGGTAGCGGAATAACTATAGCGCGTTTCCACTGATTGGGGAAATATCCCCTCTCTAAACAGCAGTTTATAATATGCGTTAAGTACACATCAATTTCAGGTATACATAGTAGTATCATATGCAAAGTTATTGTATCTGCTGTGTGGCATTTCACTTCCCACGCCTACTGGCGGGGAAGTATTGTAATCGTGAAGAATTTCGAAAATGAGATTGAGCCGTATTCATAAAAGATAATCATATCCTCGGAAGCATAAAGTAAAAGTATGAGGTCTTGCTTCGGAGAAAAAGGTAGAGGTATAAGCATATGTTTGTTTTCATATTCATAATGATTACCTTATACTCGCGAGGATATCCTCCAAGAAGAAGTAAAAGGTTGACCGGTGTTTGTGTCTTGAGCGACATGTCCTGACTTGTTCCAGCTTGTAGTTGACGTGGGAGTTCGTTCACTCAGCATCACTGACAGTTGTACTCCAGAGCTTACACAGACCGTTCCGTATTTTTACTGGCTACAGTTTTTTATCAAATTAATAAGCATGTCATCCTCAAGTGATGAGGAAACTATAGAAGATAATGGGAACGACCTGCAGTTCATCGCAGACGAAATTACCATTTCTCCCATTATTTTGCGAAAGTCACAAGTTCCAAAAATAAAAATGAGAAAGGACGATGCCTTGATGAAGATGTTGAAAAAATACGAATCAACATTCGGTAAACCATTAGATGCTAAAGGCCTATTAACAAAAATCAACAACATGAAATCGAGATTGACGAAAAAAACAGATAAAAAAAACTGGTAATAAAGCAATTAAATTGTTAGATTGGGGAAGAAAGTTGCAGAAAGCTATCCTAAAATTGGGAAAATTTGAGGTGCCATTCAGGTTGGTAGTGTTCAAGAAAAAGGTAGTGAACTATATGCCGAGCACATTGAGCAAACAGTTAGTGTTACAGTGCCAGCAATTCAGAAGACATTGACACCAAAAAGAAAAAAAGATGTTGAAAAAATACAAATCAACATTCGGTAAACCATTAAATACTAAAGGCCTATTAACAAAAATCAACAACATAAAATCAAGATTGACGAAAAAAACAGATAAAAAAAAACTGGTAATAAAGCAATTAAATTGTTAGATTGAGGAAGAAAGTTGCTGAAAGCTATCCTAAAATTGGGAAAATTTGAGGTGCCATTCAGGTTGGTAGTGTCCAAGAAAAAGGAAGTGAACTATATGCCGAGCACATTGGGCAAACAGTTAGTATTACAGTGCCAGCAATTCAGAAGTCATTGCCACCAAAAAGAAAATTAGCAACACAGAAACCAAACTGAGGAAACCAAAGGGTTAACTACAAAGAACTCCAACGTCTAGTGCTATCACAGCAGTACCAAACAAGTATTTTACAACAAGGGTATTATAAAACGAAATTAGAAATGATGCAGCGTCAGAAGCCACCTGCAACTTATCATGTTCACGAAAATGAAACTTAGTAGAACTTATAAATACACTTTAATCAGTAAAACTATTTATTATAATACTCAAGTCTCTTCTTATTTGTTGACCTAGTTGGCGGAGAGGAAGTTCGTCATTCTCATAATTTCCTTCATCTTCATCTGGGTCGTGTTCAACTAACTCAAAATCAGGATCGCCAAAGCTCTTCGCAACATTATGGAGTACAGTACAAGCAGTAATTATTTTCCGCACATTTTCCAACTTTACGCGGCAAACATACTGTAGGATAAGAAAACCGGCATTCCAGATGGCCGAAACGGCGCTCAAATATAACTCTTTTTTGTTTTAGAAGCTTCTTATAATTTATTTCTGCACCTGGAGCAGGATTTCTGAAGGGAGTCATAAGGCATGGCTCAATACCATAACCGTCATCGCCAAGTAGTACAACATTTGCTTTATTTATTAGTTGTGATCTCGTCTGTGAATTTCTCCATATTCTGGAATCATGCACTGATCCAGGCCAACATCTCTCTGGCATCACAAGTGGCTTGCACATTTAAAGTAGGTTTCCCTTTTCAGTTGATATACTCATCTCTATGGCGATTTGGTTTCAGGATTCCTATATGTGTACAATCAATTACACCACTTGCTGTCGGAAATTTATACAAGGTTTGCCATGGTTGGTAGTTGGAGACTTGATCCATTCGTTCGACTGTGCAACTATGCTGTTCACAGGTCTATCGAGATTCATTCATTTTATGAATACATGAAAGTGCTCCCCATCGAGTTTCCTCATTCTCAACTAACAATATGTCCGCGAGCCATTGTACATTTGCGTCGTCGAACCGATATAATTTTTTGAAGTCCAAGACCATGTGAAGGTAAAAGAGGTTTGTACGTTTTAACATCCCTAACATCAACAATTTCCGCCATAATCGTTTGCCCACCTTCCGTTACGAAATTGG
Source organism: Acanthoscelides obtectus (assembly GCA_963669975.1). Classification (NCBI taxonomy): domain Eukaryota; kingdom Metazoa; phylum Arthropoda; class Insecta; order Coleoptera; family Chrysomelidae; genus Acanthoscelides; species Acanthoscelides obtectus. Next base: position 15,009,343 of record CAVLJG010000001.1, on the reverse strand, counting down.
GTCTGCTACTGACCACACTCAGAATTTTTTAAGGATATGCTTCCTATTAAAAGTATAAGGTGAAGATTATGAATATCCTTTTACTTATGTCACTGCTTTGAAGGATATGCTTATACTCAAAAAGTGAAAGCATTTACTTTCTTACAAATTATTATAAATACCATCTGTAGGATTTCCTTCAAAATTTGCATGTACAAGGATATCCTTTGCTTTATGAATACGGCTTATTATGTTTTTTCAATGTTATATGACATGCACATCACGAAAAATTAAAAAAAAAAGTGATGAAACGTTTAGAGGACCCTGATCATTTTGGACAAAAAATTAAGGGATGAAAAATTGGGGAGTGGTGGTTGTAAAGGACAGGGGAAAGTATATCTCAATTTTGCGGTATACTTTACGCATCTGGCCATGGTAATCCTACGCACCTTTCAGGCATAATTAGAATGGCAGAGATGTATTTTTTCTCAGAGGGGCCAACTTGTGTCGAACATATTCCTTTATAAACTGAAAGCGTTACATAGGAAGTGCAGAGTCAACCTAGTTGATGCCACTTTTTAACAATGGAGAAGCATTTGGTCAAACATCCGATCAGTGAATCTGTGTCATAATATAGTAATAATATCGACATAACATTTTGAGAAGTCGCTGTCCCAACTATACTATCTATATTTAATGCGCTTTAAAGGAAGTCAATTTAACTAATCCACTGTAAGTTTGGAAGGTATACATGGTATAAATTATACATCATATATGCAATTAATAACAAATGCATTTTTGTACAATCTAGAAATTAATAAATATACTCGCAGTTTTCAGAAAGAAAATTGACTTATTTAATTTCTAACCCAGTATTGGTTCATATGAAATTTATCAACCCTTCTCTACTGAAAAGGAAAAAAAAAATACTACTAGTACGATTCAATATAGAAAAAAGGGTTGCAAGTGGTGACCAAGTTCAGCATAACCTGCTCATACACCGAATCTCCCATGCAAAACAAACGTTCGGTATGAACAAAGAAAGACAAGAAAAAAATTAGCAACAAAGGCAAGAGCAACATTTTTAAACTATGGATCCAAGCTGACTTGAGATTATACAACTTTTTAGAAGAAATTTAGGGACGTTCATAAATTCAGGAGACAAGGCATTGTATAAAACTGCAGCAATGTACGAGAAAGAACGCTGAAGTGAAGAGCGGATAGGGGTAGTTATGATATTGATATCTAAAGATCAGCTTTACTCTAAAGCACATGACTTTGGACATATACTAAGTGACATATAAATCCGAACACCCAGTTTAAATGGTTTCATTTTAATAAAAGTTGGAGAATGTATTTATCTTACTGTAAATGACAAGTGAAAAAATTTTCAGTCTTATCAGTTGGCCATTCCGGTTTTTATACTGCTTTTTTTTTAATTCACTAACGCTCTAAAAATGAATATTTCAGCCACCGTAAAGAATCAACGTTGGCGGATTTTGGTTCTTGACATCCTTTACGATCGGTTACGATGCCTAGAGTACGGAGACCTGTACGATTTCGTCAACTTAGTGAGTTTGATAGGGGCCGTATAGTGGGACTTCGGGAAGCTGGACTTTCTTTTCGGGCAATTGCAGTTAGAGTGCAAAGAAGTGTAGATACTGTGGTTAGGTGTTGTCAGGCATGGCTTCGAGAAGGTCGTACGCAAAGAGCAAGGGGCACTGGACGCCGCCGTAGAACAGCAGACCGTGAAGATCGCCGCCTAGGATTATTGGCCTTAAGGGACCGTTTCTCCACTACCAAGTCCATTGCAAATGAATGGTTTGCAGAACACGGAAGACCTATTGGCATGCAAAGTGTTTACCGATGAATGAGAAGTTTTGGCTTGTTTTCATACCGGCCTCACTGGGTCCTCCCTTTAACTAGAGAACACCGACGTAATCGCCTTGAGTGGTGCAGACAACGGTCACTCTGGGATCAGGAATGGAACAGTATTGTCTTTAGTGACGAGTCTCGATTTTGTTTAGGCATGCACGATGGTCGTGCCAGGGTTAGAAGGCGACGTGGTGAAAGGAGGAATCCACAGTTTTTTGTTGAAAGACATGTTCATCACACTTTTGGAGTTATGGTTTGGGGTGCTATAGCTTATGGTTCCAGGTCACCTTTAATCTTCATCAACATTCAACATGAACGCGCAGCGTTATATCCACGAAGTTCTAGAACCCCATCTTTTACCCTATCTTGACACCCTGGCAGATCCAACTTTCCAACAAGATAATGCCCGACCACATGTTGCAAGAGTCACAATAGACTTCTTTCAACATAATGATGTCACATTGTTACCATGGCCACCAAGATCTCCCGACTTATCCCCAATTGAGCACGTGTGGGATATGATGGGTGCATCCACACATCATTAAAGGTTAAAGGGCTTCAAAGCAGTGCAATCATTTTGAAATTTTTATCATTCACTTATTATGCTTCATTAAGTACTTATACAAAATTTTATTAAAATAAAACCATTTAAACTGGGTGTTCGGATTTATATGTCACTTAGTATAAGTATTAGTTTATGAACGAATACAAGATAGTGATATTGCAAACTATAACCAAGATCGACAAACTTTGACAAATACACTATATTTGTTGCAGAATATCTTCCCAGCAAAGTCCTTCGTCGCACTACTACGTCCAGCATATGGGCACAGGCGGAAGGCGCATCATGCCTCGTTCAGGCTCAGACCAGCACTTGCCTCAGACTGAGTACTCCGATTACACGAGCATCACACAAGCTGGCAGGCACAGTCTGCTCAGGAGCAGTCTTAAGAGTGGATCAACCCTCAGCAGGTACGTAGTTTTCATCCACGCAGATCATTTTCAACTTGAAACCTATTTGAAATCGCTTCTCAGGCTTACTAAACATACTCTCTGTTGTCAATGTGCTCATGTGAAAAATTATAGCCAGGTTACTGTCTTCTCATGGTGGTACTGTGGTGTGTGGGCACAAGGCGATGTGGTGCAATTATAAAGCGATCTATGCGGTTATTTTACTTGAGCGTCGCCAGATGGGGCACCAATGCAGCTTGACGGAACAAAGCAGCAGTGGCATGGGTAGAACTGAATTTGCCTCCGTCAGTTGATTCCGAAAGTTGGTTGGCAGCTGGTGCTGAGGAGATGAAATTCAAATTCCGTTGCCGCCCATTTTTCCTATTTCTCAGGTTTTTGTACACTAACCATACTCTCAAAATGGTATACAGGTGTCCAGGTCATGTTCATGTCCCTGGTCTATCTTGCATAAGCACCTATACCTAGGCCTTCTCCATTACTGAACCAAAATCGTGTGATCTTATTGTATTGAAGGTACGTTTGGATCACGACCAATGACGACACCAACAGCCACGCTTACAGCATGACTAACTCGTAACTAGACGATTGTGCAACGGCAACGCAGTGCGTTTTGGAAGAGAAGTCATAAGACATTTCTTGTTGTGCGATTTCTAGATCATGTCACGTGACTCTGGTCAGTAGCGCTGTCAACAGATATCGATTCGAGCTGTCAGGTTGGCCTTAATGTCACGATCAGTATTACATCTGTTGGCAACGCTGCTGAAAAAAGCCGCGTGACATGCGACAGAAATTACGAGCATAAATGGTCTCTAACAGATGGCCCAACACTAGTTGATAGAGCTAGAGCAGTACCAGTGATAACGGTATCCATATGGTCTTTGGTATTTTGTGTTTGTGAAGAAACGTTTACTGATACGATCTTTCCAGAATCACATTAATTTAACGAAGCTTCACAAACTTATTTAATAAACATCAACACAGACTTCAAAAGCTGCCATAAAGTAAATAGAACATTTCTGTTAGTTTTTTTTTTCTCAAATGGTACTTTACTTTCTGATCTTAACCTCATTTACACTTTTTCAATATACCGTGTGACTAGTAATTTTGGCATGCATACTAATATCAAGGTATACTCAGACAGTGTTACAATTTCTTCTTATGATCGACTAAGAATTGCCTATATCTTGATAAAGTGAATTATTACAATGTTTTTCTTATTCGGAATAATAATTCTATAACAGTTCTTAGAAAAAATTAATTTTATTTTTCTTCTCTTGTTCCAATAATTCTATGGTAGAAAATCGTACTCCTTAAATACGAGAACTGAACGTGACTTGGTGCTGTTTCTTTCCTGTGCTATTGTGTATCAATTCAGCGGCCACAACCTTTTTTAATGAAACAATTTCACACCCACTGCTGCGTTTTGCCGGGTTGTGGAGATTTTAAAAGAAATCGGCCTGCATTGGTGAATTTCTTTTTGCTTGTCTCCCAGGACTTTTAAATTCCTTTTATTTGTTCAATAAATGTTTGCGTGTCTTGTGAATTTGTGTTTCCTTTAACTCCCGAGATCCATCATTTGGCAGTCAGTTTAAGTTTTGATAAGCCGAAAGGAACTACTTGTTATTATTTTTCCTAGTTCGTGGAACTAGGTGGCGCCCAAGCCTCAACCATTTGTATCAAAGAGAGAAAAGACCAGGGTACAAAAAACTACACTCTGAGTCAGTTAGTTATATTTTTTGCCCAAATTATAACTAGAAATATAGACTGGATAGCACAGTTCACGCGGGATAACAAGAGGTACCAGTAGATTTTTGAACTTTGAAGTAAATATACTATACAGGGTGTTAAAGTTTATTGTTGCATAACTAAGATTCGATAGAACATTTAAAATTAATGCATAAAGTCTATATAAGCATGGGTCGAAAAATGCATGGCTTCCGAAATACAGGGTATTTAAATTTACTTTCTAAAATAGTTTTTTTTAAATATTTCGAACAATATTTGATATATAACAGTGAAAATTGGTATACGAGGGTTTTTTGGTACGACAAAACGAACCATGGGCATATTTTTACTGTAGCCGCTAGAGGGCGCTCTTTACTGTACCTGTAGTGTATTAAAATGACCGAAAATTTTTTCTTAGTGCAATTTTTTGCTTTTTGAATAAAAAAACTGATTCTTCGCACTTTTTAACATGAAAAGGCTCTCATGTGTATTTTCGTTATAGTTAGCCGTTTTTGAGATATTTCGATTTTTAAGGTTCGATGTATTATATTAGTTATTTATGATAAAATAACGTTAAAAGGTCAGTATCTTGATAATTTTTAGAAGTAGGCTGTGCCTGCAAATATTTTTGAAATTGAAAGCAGAATAAGGTTAATAGTCAATTAGTTGACACTTAGTTTTGTTGTCTGTTGAAACCTGAAACGTCGTTTTGCAATTGTGAATGCACGAAATTTAGTTTCTTTTACCTGTTTTTTTGTGTAAGTTTTATAAAAATGCCATTTTTATTCTCCAATCAAGAGTTAGCGGATATTCATTTTGTGAATGGCTTTGTAAATGGTAACGCAGCAGAGGCAGCCAGAGAATACGCACGAAGATTTCCAAACAGACGACATCCAACTCGCTCAGTATTTGTAAGAGTGCATCGCCAAATAATTGAAAATGGTTTTGGAAATCTCCAAACATAAATGTTTGTTAGCGCAGATTTACCCGTATGATTCTGCGTGAGTTTCATAGAGATCCAACCACAAGTGTTAGGAGAGTTTCTGGTGCCTTGGGAATTTCAGCAAGCCATGCTCACCGTGTTCTTAGAAATGACCATAGACGTCCTCACCATTTGCAACCTGTGCAAGGACTACAGCCAGGGGACGGAGAACGAAGAATCCCATTTTGTTAGTGGATTCTTGATAGAACTGATAATAATAGGGAGTTTTTAAGTAACGTTTTATGGACCGATGAGTCATGCTTCACTAGACGTGGAGTGGTAAATTTTCATAACCAACATCTTTGGTCGCATGAAAATCCGCATGCAGTTCGGGAAAGAAATTTTCAGCATGAATTTAGTGTGAACGTGTGGATTGGTATCTACCGTAATCGACTATTTGGATCCTACCTTTTGCCTGCAAGGTTAAATGCTGCGACCTTCTTGGAATTTTTAAAGTCTGAACATGCAAATATGTGGGATGATGTTATGTCAGATTTAAGAAGATTGGCCTGGTTCCAGCTTGATGTTTGTCCAGCTCATTATTCGGGAATAGTTAGAAACTGGCTGGACGAAAAATATCAGAGAAAGATGGATCGGCCGTGGAGGACCAGTCGCCTGGCCTCCACGATCCCCTGACCTAAATCCATTAGATTTCTTTGTGCGGGGATTTCTAAAAGAAATAGTGTACCAGACTCTCGTAACCACAAGAGATATGCTAATAGACAGAATCAGGAATGCATGTGATGAAATAAGGCCTTATTTGAATAATGCTATACCACGTTCGATCATTCGTAGATGTGAATTGTGTATTGAACACTTGGGTTTACATTTCGAGCAACTACCTTAGATTTTGTATGTTTGTCCTAACTATCCAATAGCATTTTAGTTGTAAATAATTAATTTAATTTGTTAAAAATAATATTGGAAAATTAAACAAATTAGTATTATGTTTTTTTGTTTTTATTTGGAGTTAGGAATTATTGCTGTGTTTAAAAACACAATCTAAACGATCATCTTAATTACTTGTAATGCCCAAATCAAAAATGTAAAAAAAAATTATTTTCCCATAAATAATTAAAAATGCATCGAACCTTAAAAATCGAAATATCTCAGAAACGGCTAACTATTACTGAAACTCACAAGAGAGCTTTTTTATGTAGAAAAGTCCGAAGAATCTGTTTTTTTATTCAAAAGGCATGAAATTGCACTAAGAAAAAATTTTCGGTCATTTACAATACACTACAGGTACAGTAGAGAGCGCCCTCTAGCGGCTACAGTAAAACTACGCCCATGGTTCGTTTTGTCGTACCAAAAAACCCTTGTATACCAATTTTTACTGTTATACATCAAATATTGTTCGAAATATTTAAAAAAAACTATTTTAGAAAGTAAATTTAAATACCCTGTATTTCGGAAGCCACGCATTTTTCGACCCATGTTTATATAGACTTTATGCATTAATTTTGAAAGCTCTATCGAATTTTAAAGTTTTGCAACAATAAACTGAAACACCCTGTATAGCTGACTACTAGTGAATGAAATATTTCTTTGAGGCAATGTTCTAAAATAACATGATTTATTACAGATATAACCAAAGGTACGTCGATCAAGCAGCTGTAGCTGCTCAACTAGCCCAAGCTAAATATGGTACAACTGGATCGAGGTACGACACGACGGGTACACTGAGAAGAAATAGGGGTAGCTTGGATTACTCCAGTGATACCGAGGCCACGTCTGGTTCCAGGAGTGGTTATTACTACTATAGGTAAGTTGAAAAGTAGTACCTCTTCAAATATGTTACTTAAGCCCGATTCTACTATTGATCTGCGGGAAACGAAAGTTTTACCTTTAGGCGAATTGGACCAGTGGGAAGGCATCTTGAAGTAATTGAAGGGACCAGTGCTAGAACCAATCAAGTCCGTTTTTTATAATTATGCGGGAGAGCAAAAAATGTGCGAATTTGACTTGTTTTTGCAATGTTTGAGAAAGCAGGCAACCACCAATACATTTACAAATTGCTTATTTTTAGGGTTACATGTCTCGTTCTTGTGCAGCCCGATAGATAATTCTAAACTGGGTAAAAACATGATGTTAACTAAATTTGCCTAAAAAGTGGACTTGGCCGGCTCTTGCATTGGACCCTAAAAATGATCCCATCAGCTCCATTAAAAATCTACTTCATAAGTCAACAAAAAGTTGACGCAAATTCATCTAATCAATTTGTGGTCTGACATGGGTCAAACCTGATACAATAAATGAATTGACATGATGCCATTACTGAGCATTTTATTGAAAATAACAGAGCTTTGCTCTTGCTGTAAAAATCCGCTTAATAAATTCTTTGAAGACATATAGAAAATTACAGAATGCTTATTATTTAACAAACATCGAGTAGATAATCATCTTGCTTCAGTACCCTGCGAAAAACCCTGTTGCTTAAGCCAGCTCTGTCAATACTTAGATGTTGTGCACTCTACTGGACGGTGGTATGACTACGCGCCTATTCGTACGCTGCGTCGCGCTGACGGGGGCAAGGCTAGAAGTAATCGACTCCCTGCCCACTAGAGGGCGTGATAGTTTCCTGTTAACAGTGCTGGCTTGAGGAATAGGGCTTTTCGTACGGTAGTTAAGTGAAGTGAATATGTTGAAGAATAAGCATTCCGTAATTTTACTTATGTCTCCAAACGAACTAACAAGCAGAATTTTATGCAGCAACAATAAAACTCTATTATTTTCAAAAAAATACTCATTTAATATCTCAGTAACAAGCTATTCCTCATATATGAACTGCATGATGTGAGCCTAAGATTTGTAGATTATACCTTAAATATTCGCACATAAACGGCATCTGCGTTTACTAGATCTTTCTCTTTTGAAGAAAAAAGTAAGAGAACTTTTATTTGACCTTGCATGTTAAACTGAGGTGATCTTTTAATTTTATGCGCTAAACTGCAAATCCAAATATTTGATTTTGCTCCTTAGATTGCTAGATGTCGTAAAATGGCTTTTCCTAATTAACCTGTTTCTGTTTCGTTTTTGTACTGTTTTGCCTTCCTATATTGCTGTGTGGTATGGAATCTACAGTATTTTTTAGTATCAAGATTATATTTTTAGATTTGTATAATGTATGCTTATCTGTTGTATTGTAGGTCTAGTCGGAAATGGAAAGCAGCTCTTAAGCTGAATCCTTGCCAGGATAAATAAGGGCATTACTATTATTGTTACTATCGGGTCTTCCAGTAGGGACTTGGCAACTTTGAACTTTCACTGTGGACGCACCTTTAAATCAATGACGGAACCGTTAATATCAAAACATTCAGCAAAGGAAACATTTTCATCATGGTGAACTACACGAACGAACAACGCTTACAAATAATGAAAATTTACTGCCGAAATATCGAGTCGTTGACTGCAACCTTGATAGGGTTAACGCTAATTTTTGGTCGTAATTCTAGTCCCAGCAGACAAACAATTCATAGTCTAGTAAAAAAAATTGTGCCCACATATTCGCTGGTGGATGTTCCCGTACCAGTGAGACAACGAAGTGCCGAGAATATTGCTGAAAGAACACGTCGATTCTACGGCGTTATCAAGAATTGGGCATCGCTCAGACCACACTATGGCGAATTTTGTGAAGAGATCTTGGCCTGCACCCTTATAAGATCAAGTTAACTCAAGAACTGAAGCCGTTCGATCATATGAACCGACGTATGTTCTCGAATTGGGCTCTAGAAATGTTGCAAGACATTGAACAATTTCATCGCAAAATCGTCTTCAGTGATGAGGCACGTTTTTGGCTTAACGGCTTCGTCAATAAACAGAATATGCATTATTGGTCAGCTGCAAACCCTCATGTGCTTCTAGAAACACCAGTCCATCCACAAAAAATAACTGTATGGTGTTGTTATCATGCCGGTGGTGTTAGTTAGGCATTTTTTTTTCGTTGGTGAAAAAGACCGTCACGTTACAGTCAACGGAGAGCGCTACAGAGACATTTTGCAACGTTATTTTTTTATTCAATTGAATGGGCTAGACATCAATGATATGTGGTTTCAGCAAGACGGTACCACAAGCCACACAGCGGGTGAAACAATCGACATATTGTAATCATAATTCGGTGAACGTGTGATTTAACACCTCTAAACTTTTTTGTGGGGCTACATTAAATCATTGGTCTATGCCAACGAGCCGACGTCGTTAAAGGAGCTCAGAGCCAATATTGAGCGAGAGATAGTTTCCGTTTCTGTCGAAATGTGTGACCAAATCATTGGAAATTGGGTTCAACGAATCGATCGCTGCGAACGTTCCCGTGGTGGACATATGAACGAGGTCGAATTCCATACATAAATGTTGGGTTGGGTATACTTCAATCCAATAATAAAATTTTCGAGATATCTCAAATGGTTTGCGTTTTATTTAAAAAGAAAGTAGTCAAGTCCTTAATGGAAAATACTTTATAATTTAATTGCTGTTACATCAATCTAGATATTGCATCAGACTTGTGTCCATGCTCCTAGTATAGCGCAAATGTTTCCGCAAATGAAAAAATAGATTGCTGTAGCTAAAGTGATTTATGACGTACTTCTCGATTTAATATGGAAATTAGCGGCCCATCTTGCACAAACAGTATAATTATCGGTCATTTTTCTGTCCGTAGAATCTTTGCCCATTAGTCACATGAATATCCAAAATCCATGTGTCTTAACGATGTGGAAACAGATGATCCACAAATAATCACAGAGATGTTTAAACAGCATTTATCTTCTGTATATTCAGAAAAGCAGGGCTCCTGTATTAATTAAAATTGCAAGTCTAATTTAAGTAGCTTAAGTGTATCTTCTATAGACGTTTTTAATAAAATTGAGCCCTTGAGTATTAACTTAGGAGTTGGTCCTGATGGAATTCCGGCAATTTTATTACAAAATTGTAAATGTGTTTTATCTGATGTTTTATGTAAAATTTTTAACTTGTCACTTGTCACGGGTATTTTCCCCACTGTCTGGAAGAGGTCATATGTAACACCGGTTTTTAAGGAAGGGGATAAGTCAAATATAAAAAATTATAGATCTATTTCTAAGATCTCAGTTATTGCTAAGGTTTTTGAGTCCATAATCTATGACAAAATATCTCCATGTGTCAGGAATATTATAATTAATGAGCAGCATGGCTTTATTAAGGGAAAATCAACTGTCTCAAATCTCCTAACCTGTGAGCACCTTCTGTTGAATGCCTTTGAGAATAAATGTCAAGTGGATGCTGTATACACTGATTTCTCAAAGGCGTTCGACAGAGTTGATCATGGTATCTTGGTAAGTAAGCTGAGGTCAACTGGCATACATGACACTCTACTTAAATGGCTTGAGAGTAATGCAACAGATAGATACCAAGTGGTTAAGATCAAAAACCATATATCCTTAGAGATTAGTGTTACATCGGGTGTTGCCCAGGCAGGTCATTTGTCTACGCTTCTATTCAATATTTTTGTGAATGATATTAAGGATATTTTTGTTAATTGTTTTTTGCTTGGCTTTGCGGACGATTTAAGAATTTTTAAGATTATTAGAAATACGAGTGATTGCCTCGCTTTGCAGGAAGATTTAAATAGGTTTTCTCATTGGTGCAATGTAAATAACTTAATGCTAAATACTGATAAGTGTAAAGTGATAACCCTCTGTAAAATTAAAAATCCAATAGCTTTTGAGTACTCACTAAACAATGCAATTTTACAGAGAACAAAACTAGTAAGGGATTTTGGTGTTTGGCTTGATTAGTTAACATTTGTGTCTCACATTGAGAAAATAACATCAAGACCTATGCGTCTTTTGGGATTTGCTTTTAGGAGTCTTAGGGACGTCAATAATGTTTTTATTGTTAGAGATGTCTACTGTGCTTTAGTAAGATCATTATTTGAATATGCCAGCTCTGTTTGGCATCCTTATTATGCTGTGCACAGAGATAGTATTGAAAAAATCCAAATAAAATTTATTAAGAGAATAGGGCTAAAGCTTGGCATTCCTTATGATGGCATTAATTGTCAGGACCTAATGACTCTACTGAACTTAACGCCACTTGTAAACAGAAGAGATATGTTTGATATTTGCACACTTTTTAAGATCATTAACAATCAAATTAATGCACCTGATCTCCTTGCTCTGGTTGGTTTTCATATACCGTCAAGGGAGTCAAGAAGTAAGTCATTATTTCATATTCCATATCATAGGACAAATTATGGTGTGAATCCTCCTATAACTCGAATGTGTATGTAAGCAAATAGTGTAGTGCAGAAGTGCAATGAAATTGACTTTTTCAATGATACTTTTAGGATTTTTGCGAATAAAGTGAGAAATGTAGTACAGTAATAATTGGTCTTGTTGTATCTAGTAGTGCTTAAGATTGTAGACCGCCCTCTTGTGATCATGCACCATTAATGATTTTATATTTTGTATTGTTATTTATATTTAAATGCTACATGCGTTAATAAAGAATTTATAATTTATAATTTCACTGTCACTGCGCATGTTAGTAGAATCTGTGGGTCCTGGTTGACCTGAATCCAGACAGTCTCTAGGAAAAATAAAAAGAAAGGGGAAAGGAAGGAAAAATGAAGAAGTGAACTAATATGACACAACAAAAAAAGAGTTTTTAAAAAAACATTTTTTTCTTGATTTTAAGATGAATCTAGCTAAAACTGACCACCCGTTGATTTGAACCGTTTTGCTTCTAGGGGTCAAGGATCTGCAGCCGTTCCTCATAGCACAATTCCTACTTTAGGTAGACAAAATGCCCTAGCAGCGACTGACATTTCTACAAAGTTCAACTCATTACCACGTGATAGGGGTACCAGTAGGTAAGACGTTATATGAAATTATAATTTTTCACTTGAAAAAATAACTTGAGGTACTAAAATATTTAAAAACAGGGTGAGATTTTCTACTCCCACTTACCTCATGGTAATATTGAAATGACTTCTTACGACCATTGCTGTGATAACCCTCAATTGAAAGAAATAAGTACAGTAGTGATTGTTTATAATATTTTGTAAGTTTTATGATAGTAAAATATACAATACGCAAGAAACAACATTTTATTCTGAAAGTGAATAATTTTAGAGTATAATAAAACTCGCGTGTGTGCCGATGAATGGATTGTCATTGACCGCCAGACTTCATTTACATATACAATTATGTAGATTAGAGACGGAAAATTGAATGCTACAGTTGCAAATAGTATTGACAATACAATTACTGTGGATGGAGTAGACCAGCGGACGTACTACGATAAACCAAACCGTCTTTTAAGATATGAACCTAACGACAAGTACATTAAAAATTCTGCGCTTGTAGAAATAAGTATCAGTCATTCGTAAGAGGCAAAACTATACTAAGTGACATATAAATCCGAACACCCAGTTTAAATGGTTTTATTTTAATAAAAGTTGGTGAATGTATTTATCTTACTGTAAATAACAAGTGAAAAAATTTTCAGCCTTATCAGTTAGACATTCCGGTTTTATTACTGCTTTTTTTTAATTCACTAACGCTCTAAAAATGAATATTTCAGCCGCAGTAAAGAATCAACGTTTGCGGATTTTGGTTCTTCACATCCTTTACGATCGGTTACGATGCCTAGAGTACGGAGACCTGTACGATTTCGTCAACTTAGTGAGTTTGATGGGGGCCGTATAGTGGGACTTCGGGAAGCTGGACTTTCTTTTCGGGCAATTGCAGTTAGAGTGCAAAGAAGTGTAGACACTGTGGTTAGGTGTTGTCAGGCATGGCTTCGAGAAGGCCGTACGCAAAGAGCAAGGGGCACTGGACGCCGTCGTAGAGCAACAGACCTTGAAGATCGCCGCCTAAGATTATTGGCCTTAAGGGACCGTTTCTCCACTACCAGGTCCATTGCAAATGAATGGTTTGCAGAACACGGAAGACCTATTGGCATGCGAAGTGTTTACCGACGAATGAGAAGTTTTGGCTTGTTTTCATACCGGCCACACTGGGTCCTCCCTTTAACTCGAGAACACCGACGTAATCGCCTTGAGTGGTGCAGACAACGGTCACTCTGGGATCAGGAATGGAACAGTATTGTCTTTAGTGACGAGTCTCGATTTTGTTTAGGCATGCACGATGGTCGTGCCAGGGTTAGAAGGCGACGTGGTGAAAGGAAGAATCCACAGTTTTTTGTTGAAAGACATGTTCATCACACTGTTGGAGTTATGGTTTGGGGTGCTATAGCTTATGGTTCCAGGTCACCTTTAATCTTCATCAGAGGTAACATGAACGCGCAGCGTTATATCCACGAAGTTCTAGAACCCCATCTTTTACCCTATCTTGACACCCTGGCAGATCCAACTTTCCAACAAGATAATGCCCGACCACATGTTGCAAGAGTCACAATAGACTTCTTTCAACATAATGATGTCACATTGTTACCATGGCCACCAAGATCTCCCGACTTATCCCCAATTGAGCACGTGTGGGATATGATGTGTAGGAGATTGCTCAATTTGCAACGTCCTCCTCAGACTTTAGAAGCACTTCGAGAGGAGTTGGTGGTTGCCTGGAATGAGATACCACAGGAGGACATTGACCACCTGATCAGAAGCATGCCTAGGCGTGTTAGAGAGTGCGTAGCACATCAGAGTGCATCCACACATTATTAAAGGTCAAAGGGCTTTAAAGCAGTGCAATCATTTTGAAATTTTTATCATTTACTTATTATGCTTCATTAAGTACTTATACAAAATTTTATTAAAATAAAACCATTTAAACTGGGTGTTCGGATTTATATGTCACTTAGTATATGTTCTTTCAGCTAAACTTATAGCAGCCTATAATTTCAGAAATACCGCTTGGATTTTTATAAAATTTCTCCATAATATTGCTACTTTCCCATAGGGTGTCAAATTACTAGACGCCATTTCCTTCTTTCACGTCAAAGTCTTTTCTTATGCTTTTTAGGTCATCCGGAACGTAAAGGGTTCACATAAACTTCTCTCTAAGTTGATTGTTTTCGAAATACAAGTAATTTGAAATAGTGAAATCAATCCTGAAAACCGATATAGAAAATAAAAAATTCCGAAATCGAAACGTCCTAAAGTTCTTTATCCATTAACAAAATCCAAAAGCATTTCAGAAGGCATTGTTATTGTAAACCTACGTTTTTAGTTGCTAACCATTTTGTTCTTCAAGGTCGAAATGATATACTTTGCACTTTTTCAAACATCAAATCGTTCATATCTCGAAAACCTTTTTTGTTCAGAATCCAACAATTCTAGAACAACTTAGAAAGGACCAAAAAAACAATTTCTGTTATTTGTTTGTGAAAAAATTAAAACTACACATTTTTGGGCCTGACAACATGTAGGTACGTTAAAAGTGGTACTTTTAGAATAAGATCGTGCAAGGAAACTCAACCAAAACATCTTATCAAGCAGATGCGAAGATTGTTCCCGTTGAGATCACACAGGACTGAAAGATCCAGCTAAGTGTTTTATATTATCGTCTGTCCCTTTTTTTCAACTACGGTATTTTAAATCTTTTTCAATTAATTATTTTCGTGGTGCCAGGAAAGAAGGAGATAAGTCTATATTTTAGAATTCTCTGAGGTTCGACTTAAAATTTGAGTATTGTTCTGAAATCGAGTATGTGAATTCAGCCTTGAAATTTTAGGGGTAGGTTAGAAAGACATAACTCCTTTTTTACGCCAGGACGCAGTTTCAAAAAAAGTTTATTTAAGAAAAAAATTGACAAATCCCTTTACGAACGTAACAAAAAAACATTTATAAGTACGAACTAATCGTCTTCGTCATAGGACACTATATATGGATGTGTTTCTTTATGCCGGTTGGTGGGAAAATTTTTATAAAAACCCCAAGACACGTCGGAAATGTAGGGTAATAGTGTGATCAGGTTCGGCTTCTTCTTTTCCGAAATTAAAACTGTACCTGCATACTGTAACTCTTGAGCTAAATTGGGCAGGGCGCCCCGTTTAATAAACCACAAGTGTTTCCAATTGTCGGTGACACTTGTCTTGAAATTCATGATGTCTATGTTGTCCTTCTCAACCTTTATTTCTCGTACTTTACGCCAACAAAATGGATCGCAAGCTTCATCTTTCTTTTTAATTGTAGTTCAGTTTTTAAAAGTCAAAACATTTGGACTGATCCATTTCAACAACTTTAAAGGGACGTCTCTTCCCAGTCAATCGAACCATTTGATACCAACCTCGTGGATGATGGATTGGCGTCTTTGAGCGTTTTCTTGTTCTCTCAATCAGAGCAAGCTTCATCTTTCTTTTTAATTGTAGTTCAGTTTTTAAAAGTTTTGCAAAGTCAAAAAATTTGGACTGATCCATTTCAATAACTTTAAAGGGACGTCTCTTTCCAGTCAATCGAACCATTTGATACCAATCTCGTGGATGATGGATTGGCGTCTTTGAACGTTTTCTTGTTCTCTCAATCAGAGCATGATCCCCATCACATTGCATGTGAGTATGTCTGGGCACTAAAAATTTGCGATTGATCACTTTAACTGTTGGATGGGATTTTAATACGGCAAAATACATTGCAACAATGTGCGAATTCTTATTCTGTCCTGCAGTTACTTTTCTGACGTCATCGTCTGTGTATTTGAAACACTACTTTCAACGACAGGATTTGACAAGTATGTAGCTAGACTATAAAATATTACGGGCGGAATGATATAAGTCGAGTTTGTTGATGTTTTGTCCTGGAGCGATAAAGCTCATATTTTTGTACCTAAAGCAATAAGTTAACTTACCTCCCCATTAAAATTTTCAGGGACCTGACTTATCTCATTATGAACATTACTTCACTGCTGTATCTTGGATCAGTAACATAAATCACCTTGTCTGTAAGAAAGATCCCATAATATACAATTTGAATTTGAACTTATCCTATTTAGAGCAAATTTTGACTTATCCCCTTTTTCCCTGGCACCACGGATTTAATGATCTCTATAGAGATGACTAAAAACAATGTTATCTATTTTTTTGTCAAAAATCATTTTTTATTCAATCGCACTTTGTATTTTGTATAATGTCATTTTCCGTTTCTCTTCCGGTTTATCCTATCTCCCTTTTGGAGTTCCCCAACGTCTATCACGTTTACGTGGTGGTCTACATTCACAATTTCTTTAATCTTTCATTCCTGGCATGATCTAACCTAGAAATACGACTCCTCCAGTAATCCATTTCTGCGGACATCAACCTATCCTTATTTCTTTTAATCATATTTCTGAGCCGTAAGTACAGACACTTCCACTATCGTTTGATATATACTAAGTGACATATAAATTCGAACACCCAGTTTAAATGGTTTTATTTTAATAAAATTTTGTATAAGTACTTAATGAAGCATAATAAGTAAATGATAAAAATTTCAAAATGATTGCACTGCTTTAAAGCCCTTTGACCTTTAATAATATGTTGATGCACCCTGATGTGCTACGCATTCTCCAACGCGCCTAGGCATGCTTCTGTCAATGTCCTCCTGTGTCCTCCTAGAGTCTGAGGAGGACGTTGCAAATTGAGCAATCTCCTACCCATCATATCCCACACGTGCTCAATTGGGGATAAGTCGGGAGATCTTGGTGGCCATGGTAACAATGTGACATCATTATGTTGAAAGAAGTCTATTGTGACTCTTGCAACATGTGGTCGGGCATTATCTTGGAAAGTTGGATCTGCCAGGGTGTCAAGATAGGGTAAAAGATGGGGTTCTAGAACTTCGTGGATATAACGCTGCGCGTTCATGTTACCTCTGATGAAGATTAAAGGTGACCTGGAACCATAAGCTATAGCACCCCAAACCATAACTCCAACAGTGTGATGAACATGTCTTTCAACAAAAAACTGTGGATTCCTCCTTTCACCACGTCGCCTTCTAACCCTGGCACGACCATCGTGCATGCCTAAACAACATCGAGACTCGACACTAAAGACAATACTGTTTCATTCCTGATCCCAGAGTGACCGTTGTCTGCACCACTCAAGGCGATTACGTCGGTGTTCTCGAGTTAAAGGGAGGACCCAGTGTGGCCGGTATGAAAACAAGCCAAAACTTCTCATTCTTCGGTAAACAGTTCGCATGCCAATAGGTCTTCCGTGTTCTGCAAACCATTCATTTGCAATGGACCTGGTAGTGGAGAAACGGTCCCTTAAGGCCAATAATCTTAGGCGGCGATCTTCACGGTCTGTTGCTCTACGGCGGCGTCCAGTGCCCCTTGCTCTTTGCGTACGGCCTTCTCGAAGCCATGCCTGACAACACCTAACCACAGTGTCTACACTTCTTTGCACTCTAACTGCAATTGCCCGAAAAGAAAGTCCAGCAGTAAAGGATGTCAAGAACCAAAATCCGCCAACGTTGATTCTTTACTGCGGCTGAAATATTCATTTTTAGAGCGTTAGTGAATTAAAAAAAAGCAGTATAAAAACCGGAATGTCCAACTGATAAGGCTGAACATTTTTTCACTTGTTATTTACAGTAAGATAAATACATTCACCAACTTTTATTAAAATAAAACCATTTAAACTGGGTGTTCGGATTTATATGTTACTTAGTATAGATTCTTTTCGTGCTGTTTGTCACCCGTAAGACCCAGTTAAGCTGTCTAATTGCACTTTTCCCTTATGCTATTTCATTTGAAATATCTTGATTGCTCTTTCCATTTACTGTAAACGTTGCTCCCAGACATTTAAAGGACCTAGAGTTTTGTATACACAAATATTAGTGCAGCTCTGAAATTGTATGGCAAAATTCCACTTTTACAGTAAAATTGAAAGAGTTATTATTTTTATTCTTATCACTTTTGAGCAAGAAATTGAGTTTTCAAGAAAAGCATGGATTTTTTTAAGAGAGAAAGTGATAAGAAAAAAGTAATTACCCGCACAATTCTTCCATAAAAGTGGAATATTCACATACAACTTCAGAACTGTACTATAACTTTTACACACGTTACGATTGAAAAAAAAATGCATAAAATGCACAAAAATGCATATTTTGACCAAACAGAAACGAATAACATAGCTTTTCAGTTATCTCTATACACACCATCAAACAATCAAAGGAAAAGAATACCCCTCCAGACAGGCTGTTGAAAAAAGGGGCATGCGACGTTAACGTAGTAGTAGTAGTAGTAATTCTGTTTATTTCGAAAAACATATATACATTCACAAAATTATAGTTTTGAGCAGAATTAACTAGAGAGTTTGTGCGTGCCCGCATTCAATAAAATTATACAGGGTGGCGCATCGAAAACGAAACAGACGCATTTACTGCTCAGTTTTTTTTTGGAAAAACGCTCAAACCCGTCGATTTTGTTTTCGAGGGGGACACAAGTTTGGCAAAAAATCACGTTAACACGTGCAGCGCCCTGGGCGGGGGTGACACCAACCCTAAAATCTTAAATGGAAAGGGGGGTCAAGTGATACCTTATTTTAAAGGTCTTTCAATTCCCTTTACAGTTATGTAAAATATATGAGCTTCAGTTCAGTAGTTTTGAAGATTTATTGATTTAAAGCTTAAAGTAGACTTTAATAGGTACATCAGATTAGTTTGTACTACTTTCAGAAGAAATTTGACTAAAAGAATTTACTTAATAAGTAAATGCTTTTCTTCACTACGTCCATGGTTTGTTTATCATTTTGTTGCTGAAAATAGCTATTGGAGCGTTTTTTGTGGAAAAAAAGTTATTTCTTGAAGAAAGATAAGGAAATATCTCGTACTTATATTAAATAGGAATTTAGTACATAGTTTGCGATTGATTTGACCAAACTTTGTTGCTAAAATAACTTGTAACGCTTTATTACATAAATTAACACAGCAGAAAGAGTTGAAATTATCGAAATATTTTTCGGAAATAATCAGTGCGCTCTTAGAACAGTAGAAATATTTAATGCGCGACATGAGAACAGTAACGTACATGGAAAATATGTTCTACAACTTGTAGCTAAATTTCGGGAAACCAATAAAAAACGCAACATTGAAAATCCCATAAGGAACGAAGCAATAGAAGCGGGGGTTTTAGGGCAAGTTTATGTAGATCCTACGTTAAGTACCCGCAAATTGGAGACTGTGTGTGGTGTTAGTCGACGTACGGTCCAACGCATTCTAAAGGCCCATAGTTTTCATCCGTATAAAATTCACCTGGTACAAGAACTTAATGAAGACGATTTTCACCGGCGATTACAATTTTGTGAAGATATGAGTGAACGAATTATAAACGATGAACATTTTATATTCAACACTTTCTTTTCCGACGAAAGTTCCTTTTTCTTGAATGGCGTAGTAAATCGTCATAACTGTCGATATTGGTCCAATTCTAATCCCAGAATTTATCATGAGGTTCATACACAGCAGCCACAAAAATTGAATGTTTGGGCTGGTATTTTTGGCGATCATTTAGTTGATCCTTTTTTCTTACCTGGAAAATTGACCAGTGAAATGTATTTGGAATTACTGGAAGACGCCATAGATCCTGCATTGACAGCCATAATTGAAAATCAGAATGATCGGCGGTACATTGCGATTAGGTTGATGTTCCAACAGGATGGTGCCCCACCACATTACGCATTACGTGTTCGACGATATTTAGATCAGTCGTTTCCAGATCGATGGATTGGTAGAAGAGATGCCACTGAATGGCCCCCAAGATCGCCAGATTTATCACCTTTGGATTTCTTTATGTGGGGTCATTTAAAAATCAAAATCTATGCTACTCAGCCAACATCATTAGAAGTCCTGCGACAAATAATTGTGAATGAGTGCCTTCACATTACTCCACAAATATTGCAAAATGCCAGGCAACGTTTTGAGCAAAATCTTTATTATTGCATGAAGAGTCATGGTGGCCATTTTAAACATTTACTTGCCTAACGGGTCAGTTCTTTCTTCATTTTTAAATTACTTTGCTGCCAAATGTATTGATCTCCACTAATGATGATGTATTACTTTTATTTAAGCTTTAAATCAGTAAATCTTCAAAACTACTGACCTGAAGTACATTAGTTTTATATCATTATAAAGGGAATTGAAAGACCTTTAAAATAAGGTATCACTCGACCCCCTTTTCTATTTAAGATTTTAGGGTTGGTGTCACCCCCGCCCAGCGGGCTGCACGTGCTAACGTGATTTTTTGCCAAACATGTGTCCCCCTCGAAGACAAAATCGACGGGTCTGAGACTTTTTCCAAAAAAAAACCTGAGCTTCCAGTAAATGCGTCTGTTTCGTTTTCGATGCGCCACCCTGCATAATTGATTTAACCCTAACTTAATAAAATTATAAACAGTACAAAGTCTGGGAGTTTGAAACAGACAATCAAAAAAAATAACAAACGGTTTATAAACTCAAAAACTATATGAATTTAAGAAAGCAATCCCTCAAGACTTGCAACAAGTATCCAAGGCTTTATTTTATGTTCAAAGATGTGCCCACTTTGATATGAACTATGAATGATACGTTTTAAAGAAGGTCATCTGCGGACATATAATATTTCTGATATTTCTCTTTTGCGGTCGTTACGAGATTACCCGGCCAAGTCGGCATTTCACGGCCTCCTTTTTTGCGATTGCAGGTTGGCGATGAATAAAAGATTCGGCGACAGGAGCGTCTCGCTGCTGCAGCAGGACGAAGCCGACGGAGCCCTTTCGGCTCCGGAAATGCCCTCGATACGCAGGGACAGGGGAGGTAAGTCGCCTAGGGGGTTGATGTACGGGGAGGGATGTCGATCGAGGAGCTTATGGTGACCTATATTGTTTGAGTTAAAGTGGCTTTTTGATGATGCCGCTACATGAAATGATATGGAACGGAATATCCAGAAAAAAGTTAATGCCACAAAAGGTACTCCAAGCAAATTACACAAAATACCTCATTTTTGCCAAAATAAAGCGACAGAAGTGACACATACACTAAGACAGAACGGTTAATTGCCTGCAGTTTTTCTGGAACTAACGGTGAAAGATGCTTGTGTTGTAATTTTTCAAAGTAAGGTTTTAGTAGTAGTAGTAGAAAGATTTATTTAGAACATTTGGCTACATAAACAGAACAATTGCAAACAACTTAGAACTAGTAAATTCAAGCCATATGGTGTAATCTTACTTTAAATTTTGTCAAAGTTTTCTGGTCTTTTATCTCCGAGTATAATTTATTATATTCAATCAACCCTTGATGGAATACAGATTTGTAGCATATGTTATACTTTTTGGTCATTAAATGGAAGTCATCTTTATATCTGATATTATGTAAATGATGGTCGACATTTGATGATGTTAAATTAGTTAGACTTGATGGAAATATATTATTTTTTACTTTATAAATGAATATCATTACAAGATATTTGATAAATTTTTTTACTTTGAGCCATTTTAATTTGCTAAGCATTTGCCTAATTGGAGTATATTTATCTTTATTTAGTATTATTCTCATGCACTTATTTTGTAAAATTTGCAGTGTTTCAAAAATGGAATTATTTGCTAAATATAGAATAGTCGAACAGTACAAGAAATTTGGAAGAATGATGGTATTATAGATAATTTTTCTGCTATATGAACGCATACATCTAGAAACTCTCGATAAATATCCCACTTCACTACTAATCTTATTTATAACTTTTTCATAATGAATATCAAAAATTAATCGAGAAAACCCTCAGGTATTTAAAATTTTCTACGAATTCAATATCTTCACCATCAATATTCAGATTAACAAGGCTTTCGTTTTACTTGCATTTAATTTTAGTCTGTTAGATGCTAACCATTTTGAGACAAGCTTCAAGTCTTCATTTATATAAGAGATACCAGACTGAATATTTTTAGTACTTATATAAATCATAGTGTCATCGGCGAAAATTTGAATTTTGCATTTTTTGACTATGGCAGGTAAATCATTTATGTATAAAATAAAAAAAGTGGTCCCAGGATACTGCCCTGTGGAACACCCAACGTATTTTCAATTTTTGATCAAATAGTGTCATTAACTTTTGTAACATGCATCCTTTTAGACAAATAATTTCTAAACCAATCTAAAATACTTCCTGTTATACCATATGCCTTCAATTTACCTAACAAAATATCTCTATCAATCGTTTCAAATGCCCTCTTCAAATCCAAAAATACTGCTATGACAACTTCTTCTGAGTCTATGGCTCTTCTCCAATTCTCAGTTACCAACTGGAAAGCCGTTTCTGTGGAATATTTTTTTCGAAAGCCTGCTTGCGCCTCCACTAAAATTTTGTTTTCTTCTATAAACTGCATTAATTGGTCATGCACTATGGACTCTAATAATTTTTCAATGTCTGGTAACACATTTACTGGTCTCATATCTCTGCATCTTTCAGAATTTTTTATTTTGGGAACTGGTGTTATTGTAGAGCATTTCAAATTTTCAGGGAAAGAACTGCTTCTCAGTGAACAATTGATCCAATTTAATACAGGATATCCCAAAACTTCGAAACAGTTTTTCAGCACGTTTTTAGTAGTCATTTCGGCACAGTTGTTATTTGATTTTCAACTGTTTACTTTTTTTCTTAGATAATTCAATGATACGCTGTGAAATTCTGAAAGTGTATGCTACATTTCCCCCTGGAAACTGATTTTCATATAGTCAGGTGCAGCATAGGTAGTACCGACAATATCAACAATACTTTCCACAAAATATTCATTTAGTTTGCTTGCAATCACCAAAGAATTTGTTTCGGTACCGTTTTCGAATTGAACTTGATTTACACAATCATGCGGCTTCGAATTGATCGGCCTTTTTAAAGTCTTTCACATCTTTACACTGTCGCACTTGTTATTATCGATTTGTTTATCGTAGAATTTCCTTTTTTCTTCTCTAATTACATATACACATTTATTCCTAAGAGTTTTATGTACCTCCCAATCATCATTTGATTTTGTGAATATACATTTATTGTATTGTTTGTCTCTCAAATTTTGAACTGCCTTAATATTCTTGTTATACCAGGGTGTATTTTTTGTCGAGCAAATCACTTTTTTATCAGTTGCAAGATCTAAGCAAGTTTTTATATTTCCTATATGTTGTCATATATTTTTTCCATATTCTCACCAAAATTCCAATAGCAGCCAGCAAGTTCTCGTTCAAGTTTTTCGTACCTAATAGTATTTACGATTTTCTTAATTTTTGTATCAGAAAAATGCCCTACCAAGGGCAGCATTGTCCAACTGTGATCGCTAACTTTAGGTGTATGTACAGCTTTAATCCCTGCACATTCGAAATTTACAATAACAAGATCTAACAAAGTCTCTGATAATGATGTTATTCTGGTACTCCTTCAATTTTTTGCTTGAACCCATAGTTGTTTATGGTTTCTTTCAATTTCCTTGTTTTCATGCTTTTACCATAATAATTTAAATTAAAATCACCTAAAAGTATTATATTGTTTCTAAAATTCCACATTTCTTCGCATTTTTCTTCAAAAGGCGTTAAAAATGTATCTGCATCACTGTTTGGTGAACGGTAAAAAGTACAAAGATCATAACGTTTCCCAAATAATTTGAACTGTATATGCGCATACCAGTATGCATAGTCTAAAGTGGTACAATCGAATAATGTGATCTGTATTTTGTGGTAAACATAAATCACTACACCTCCAGTATGTCTGGAGTTGGAGTTGCATCTGTAGGTTTTATAATTAGTAATTTGTAATTCACCGTCAGTGATGTCTTCTGTAGCATGTGTTTCGGTAAGACATAATACAAGTGGTTTTCACCATCTTAAAAACTGTTGAATTTCATCTATATTATTCAGGACTCCTTGTATGTTTAAATGGTATATTGAGTTACATTCATCACTTACAGATTTAGCCACGTCTTGCAAATCTGAGCTTGGTAGTTGCTATTCATTTGCATAACTAATGTTTTCCCTCTCACGTTCAATTTTCCTTTTATATATTTCACAATTTTTGTCAAATGGTCCATGATTAATAGGTAATCCTAGATTAAAATCCTGGTTTGCACTTTTACAATTTGGACAGCATTTGTACATTTCACTGGTACTACAGTTTTCTGTTGAATGTCCTTCTAATCCACAAGTAAGACATCTTCCTGATTTTGTGCAGCATTTAACTGTGTGGTTAAATCCGCTACATTTATAGCATCGCAAAACATTGATATACTCGAAAACAGAGCAAACAGACATGTCGATAAAAATAACACCCTGATTCATAACACACTTAAAAGTCACAGCATAAACTTCTAAAATTGCTTGATATTTAGTTTTCATTTTCTTGACTGTAATTCCTCTCATATGTGAATTTTCTTGAAAAGATTAATTTTGTGATTTTATAGTATTAATTAGCTCGTCTTCTGCATATTTTTGACAAAATCCAATAACTTTGATTTGTGGTTTTTTACTTTTATCTCTGAAGTTTTCACTGTATATGTTTCTGGCATTTTTGATTTTATTTCTTTATGTAGCTTCGCGTTATCATCTTTTGTTTTACATTGGATTTTCACCCCGTCATCCTTCAATTCATAAACTTTTTCAATAGCAATTTTCAAACTGGTAGGATTCACAAATTTTGCGATGTCTTTCTTTGTGTTATTACACTCTTGTTGGTTATTAGACCTAACAATGACTGTATTTGTGGGTTTTAATACTGGTGATTGTTTTTTGCTGTACATGTTTGTATTGGTAAGCATTGCTGCTTATATTCTACCATTGTTGTAGGCGAATTAACGGTTGAAGGCCCTGAAGCTTTAACCATATTAGCGTAAGTTGTAATTGCTTCTTGTGACGGCTGTTGCATCTTCCCAATTTTTTTGTTTAATTGGTCTATCTTTTCGTACAATTCTTTTATTAATTTCTCTTGAATCGAAATGGTATAATCTTTTAGTTTCAAAACTGCCTCTGTACAAAATCCCTTTTCACTCAGTGAGACCACACTCTCCACTTCCTCACTAGCTCCATCCTTTTTAGGGTTTTCCTCCATATTCAAACTAAAAATTCAGGAATCTCCTAAAAATCTTTTTTTAGCTTGACCTAATTTTTGACAGAAGTCAAAAAAGTATTTTCAGAATTAATTTTGTGCAATCTCTTCCGTGTGGGATCTGCAGCTAAAACAGGTGTGGCGATATATATTTCGTTAATATTCCCGGTGATCCTTGGTTGATATGTTTATGTGTGGTCTTTACCAACATTTCGAGTCTGTGTTGGAGCGAATAAAAAGAGCAAGTGTAGTAGTTAATACAGCAAACTATCTAGATAGTATGGACGTTAGTTAATCCTATACATATTTTATTATGATATTTGTGATACAAAAATTGGGTATCAGGTTAGGCAATAGTTATTTATATATTTGAACATGAGAGTTTATTGTTTATTGTAATTATCTTTCGACTGAATTTGGAACGTAGAAGATTGATAAATATGACTATCTTGCGCAGAAACTATTTAGGATGTTTGATTACTTAGAGGTCCATATTATTCGGACCTATACCACTATAAAGGTGTTTCAGAACTATGGGATCAATTTTGTAGGGGTTGTTCAGTGTAACAGTAGAAAACATTTGAGTATAGCGACCCATATCTGGCGCTTGTGTATCCTTATCTTTAAAAACGATAACAGAGATTGTTTTTTTTAGCTGCATTCCATATCGCCTTACTCGTGGGATCGTATATTTGAAGTTTGCAGGAATTCATCAAAAATTAATTGTTGCTAATGGAAAACTTTACCAATCAAGAATTGGCGGATATGCATTTGGCATACGGAGCAACAAGCTGCAATGCACGAGCAGCAGCACGGTTGTAAAAGTTTATTGCTATTCACCGGCGGCTCTCCGAGACAGGCATGCTTAAAACCAACATGCATGATACTGGTGTTGCTCGAACCGTAAGAACGGTCGAATTTGAAGAAGAGGTCCTTCAGCGAGTTGCCGACGAACCGTCCAGTAGCACACGTCACATTGCAGAAAGTTCAAGGATTAACTGCAGACGATTATCATCCTACGCTTCAATTTTGTCAATGGCTTCTTCATCAAATCGCTGCACAACCAAATTTGTTACACTATGTTTTATGGACCAATGAAGCCTCCTTCACAAGAGACGGTATTTTTAATAGTTGGAATAGCCATGTTTGGAACAAAGAAAATCCCCATGCAATCTTTCCTAGAAAACATCAGCAACGTTAGTCTGTCAACGTATGGGCAGGCATTGTTGATGATTATTTGATTGGGCCATACATTCTACCGCAACGGTTAACAGCACCTATACTAAGTGACATATAAATCCGAACACCCAGTTTAAATGGTTTTACTTTAATAAAATTTTGTAAAAGTACTTAATGAAGCATAATAAGTAAATGGTAAAAATTTCAAAATGATTGCACTGCTTTAAAGCCCTTCGACCTTTAATAATGTGTGGATGCACCCTGATGTGCTACGCATTCTCCAACGCGCCTAGGCGTGCTTCTGATCAGCTGGTCAATGTCCTCCTGTGGTATCTCATTCCAGGCAACCACCAACTCCTCTCGAAGTGCTTCTAGAGTCTGAGGAGGACGTTGCAAATTGAGCAATCTCCTACCCATCATATTCCACACGTGCTCAATTGGGGATAAGTCGGGAGATCTTGGTGGTCATGGTAACAATGTGACATCATTATGTTGAAAGAAGTCTATTGTGACTCTTGCAACATATGGTCGGGCATTATCTTGTTGGAAAGTTGGATCTGCCAGGGTGTCAAGATAGGGTAAAAGATGGGGTTCTAGAACTTCGTGGATATAACGCTGCGCGTTCATGTTACCTCTGATGAAGATTAAAGGTGACCTGGAACCATAAGCTACAGCACCCCAAACCATAACTCCAACAGTGTGATGAACATGTCTTTCAACAAAAAACTGTGGATTCCTCCTTTCACCACGTCGCCTTCTAACCCTGGCACGACCATCGTGCATGACTAAACAAAATCGAGACTCGTCGCTAAAGACAATACTGTTCCATTCCTGATCCCAGAGTGACCGTTGTCTGCACCACTCAAGGCGATTACGTCGGTGTTCTCGAGTTAAAGGGAGGACCCAGTGTGGCCGGTATGAAAACAAGCCAAAACTTCTCATTCGTCGGTAAACACTTCGCATGCCAATAGGTCTTCCGTGTTCTACAAACCATTCATTTGCAATGGACCTGGTAGTGGAGAAACGGTCCCTTAAGGCCAATAATCTTAGGCGGCGATCTTCACGGTCTGTTGTTCTACGGCGGCGTCCAGTGCCCCTTGCTCTTTGCGTACGGCCTTCTCGAAGCCATGCCTGACAACACCTAACCACAGTGTCTACACTTCTTTGCACTCTAACTGCAATTGCCCGAAAAGAAAGTCCAGCTTCCCGAAGTCCCACTATACGGCCCCTATCAAACTCACTAAGTTGACGAAATCGTACAGGTCTCCGTACTCTAGGCAGCGTAACCGATCGTAAAGGATGTCAAGAACCAAAATCCGCCAACGTTGATTCTTTACTGCGGCTGAAATATTCATTTTTAGAGCGTTAGTGAATTAAAAAAAAGCAGTATAAAAACCGGAATGTCCAACTGATAAGGCTGAAAATTTTTTCACTTGTTATTTACAGTAAGATAAATACATTCACCAACTTTTATTAAAATAAAACCATTCAAACTGGGTGTTCGGATTTATATGTCACTTAGTATATTTACCGGCGTTCCTTGGAGGAAGTTCTTCCAGAAATGTTCCATTGAACGTTCGACAACAAATGTGGTTTCAGCATGATGGAGCGCCGGCTCACTTTGCTGTACAAGTACGTGAGTATTTGGCTCAGCGGTTTTGGCACCGTTGGATTGCCAAAGGTTCAGCAGTTTCTTGGCCTCTAGGTCACACAATTTAACGTCGCTAGATTTTTTCCTGTGGGGACATGTAAAGCCTTTGGTTTACGAAACTCCAGTAAAAACATAGCAAGACTTAATTGGACGAATTCTAAATTTTAACGCGTCTTAGGGCCGTAGTGCCGTAGTGACTGTTTTCCGGATATGGGTCCCTATACCCAAATGTTTTCTACTGTTACACTGAATAACCCCTACAGGTTAGTTACCTTAGTTCTGAAAAACCCTGTATACGTATATGATCATATACAACTCATCTAGCCACTAATTTTAATAATAAATTACGGCTTAGCCGATTGGTATACCAACGTTAATTGGACTTCTTTTTCAGTTATAGCTTTCCTTTGATGATAATGACTTGTGTAACAAAAAAAAACTTCATAAAAAATTACACGAGGGATGTCCTTTAAGTTTTGCATATAGAAACATAGCAGCCCGCGCGGATCGAACGTCAGTACTGAATCCTAACCTCACTCTTTAGTATACTTAAATTCAAAGATTCACAACAATACGTGCAGTGTTCTCACTACAGTGAATTTTTAAGTGTCACCAAGTCATTAGAAAAATGGAACTCAACCGAGAACATTTTCGCGCCATAATTTATTACAACTTTCAGAGACAATTATAACAACAAGAATGCCTTGGTGTGTTACTGTCTGTTTTCGGCAACGAAGCGCCACATCAGTCGACAATTTCCCGTTGGAATGGAGAATCCAAAGGTGGACGGATGAGTCTTAGCGACGATTCCAGGGTGGGTGCACCAAAAACGGCAGTCACCCAGGAAAACGTCGATGCTGTGCGCAAACTCATCATTGAAAATAGACATGTGACATATCGCGAGATTGAGGCGTCCTTGATGATCTGAAAGACCTCAATTCAAAAAATTTTACATGAAGAATTAATAGTAAGAAAATTAGTTTCTCGTTGGATACCCCACCTGTTAACTGAAGAGCGGAAAATTGGTGTCAAAAAACGCCTGACGATTTCAATTCCGGAAACTCAAAAAATGTGTACAGCATTGTTAGTAAAGATGAATCGTGGACTTATTGTGCATATATATGCATAGTGACGTAATTTTAGTTTTAATTTTAATAGACAAGAATGTAAAGTTACAGAAAATGGATTTTAGAAAAATATGTAACCGAATCATTATACAAAATTGACATTGTAGCATTAATGCTAAATAAATCTACAACAACAACAATAAAAAAATAACTTATATCCATGTTTTCATATATTTTATTAGTTAATTGCACAATCGCATCATGTGTTGATTTTCCTTCCTGAAATCTGTGTTGTAAGGCAGATATAATGTTAACTACACCAACTCTCGTTTGATCCCCGATTTTTGAGACACCCTGTATACAAACCGATTTCATTACTGCGACATATATTCGCTAAGACTTTCAAGACAAGTATCACCTACTATAGCACTCATCGAATTATGACATAATCAAAGCTTTTTTGGCATCCCTTCCTAAATTCTTCTTACGGTTCGTCATAGGTTCCTGAATCCACGGATATTTTACAACGCCATCTTGATGGAACGCACTGGTTTGCCTTTCATTGTTTTTCCGCAAGACACAGAAGATGGTGCATTCGTGATGCACTTTAGATAACTGTTGCTTCAGAATAATAGAAAATCTTTTAATACATATCTTCACTTACAAAAGTGTTCAGAGCAAATTCGTATAACCTGATCGAAAGGCAATACTTATCAAGTTCCCGATGATTGTCGGTAATATCAAACGTATACAGGTAGTAAAATAGGCGTCACAATCACATAACGTTTAGAACATATGGTGAATTATCACATTCATCCTGGTTTTTGGTTGGTCTTTAAATCACTAACACCGTAGTTGAAAAATTCCTCACCGTACCAGGGACTACATTATTACACTTTAACGTTCTCTCACAGTAACGCAAAGGGGAATAGTTGGGCTGTTAACTGTACAGTTCCGTCTGAACGTAAATGATCGCTGTGCGCCACCGGTGTGCACATAGCAGAGCATATAGACTGCAAATAGTAGGTTCGCACTGAAGCCAGCCTCTTCCTATGTCTGTCTTGTCCGCAACAGAGCTCAAGGCTTCCATAGACAGTCATGGTACTCGTACGTCTTATTTCTTAAGTTGGCATGCAACATGTCTATCGCATACCGACAATTATTTAGAGTGAATGAAATCAACCAAGGCTAGACTCTTTGTGCGTATAACAACTTACCGTTAGCACGAATGTCTATGCCAGCCTTAAGAAGGAGAGAGAGAAGCCGGAGATCGCCATAAGGGCATACATGTATTAGTAGTGATGAAATCTTGTTTATATTTATAAATTATACAACAGCGCAATTGTTTTAATGTAAGCCTTTTGTCGGGTAGAACCCAATAACACACGCCTATTTTTCGGCATTATAGATGTCTCTCGGTGAATATCCTTAATCAAAGAAGCAAATTTCTCCAAAAAGTATGAAACATCAGTATTAACCCAAGCTCCTTCCTCCGAAATCGCGTTAAAACCTATATAGTAGCATATTCTAAATTTATTGAGCCAACCACAAGGAGCACTGGATATAGAGAATCGGCTATTTCTTTTGCTCTGCATCGTATTACTATAAAGTAAGTTTTTTGTGTTTTTGTCACGACAAACTTATTGGCAATCTCACTCTTTTTATCTATTTTAGAAATATTATGTAAAAAAAATCAACGCGTTAGTCCAAAAAATATTATCTGAAAAATAATATGCATACGTACCTGTCAAAGGAATCCCCTGATGACGAGCTGCTATAAACTAGTGATAACACAATTTGTCAGTTTTGGTACCATCACCGGTCAAAAATCTTCCTTTTTCATTCAAATTGCTGTTCGATATCCATTTATTTAGAAGGATTTCTTTATGTTTATGTACCTTCTTATTGCTTGTTTCAATTTGACAAACGATCCGTTTGAAAATCATCATTCAAATCTCACAGTTGGCTTCCTGACTTTGCGACTTTCTTGATACCTCGCAAATTATAGACAAACACAATGGCGATATCGCAAACCATGGCTGTGATAACCTTGACTAACTATCCTTGTCAGTTGCCAAAGGTGAGTGGAAGTCTCCTACGGCTGAAATATTCCCTTTGCTGAGACTACTTTTTTGAATACCCAAACTATAAACAAACTCAATAGCGTTATCGCAAACCATGGCTGCGATAACCTTGAGTAACTATTTTTGTCAGTAATCAAAGTGAGTGCAGGTCTCCTGCGGCTGAAGTGTACTCTTTGTTGAGACTACTCTCCTGAATACCCCGCAAACTATAAACAAACACAATAGCGATATCGAAAACCATGGCTGTGATAACCTTGAGTAACTATCTTTGTCAGTAGCCAAAGTGAGTGCAAGTCTCCTACGGCTGAAGTGTTCTCCTTGCTGAGACTATCGCAAACTATAAACAAACACAATTACGATATCGCAAACCATGGCTATGATAACCTTGAGTAACAATTTTTGTGAGTGCAAGTGTCCTACGACTGAAGCTGAGACTACTCTCCTGAATACCTCGCAAACAATAAACAAACACAATAGCGATATTGCAAACCATGGCTGTGATAACCTTGCGTTACTATTTTTATCAGTAGCCAAAGGTGAGTGCAAGTCTTCTATGCTTGAAGTGTTCTGTTTGCTGAGACTACTTTGTTGAATACCTCCGAAACTATAAACAAAGACAATAGCGATATCGCAAACCATGGCTGTGATAAGCTTCAGTTGCTATCTTTGTCAGTAGCCAAAAGTGAGTGCAAGTCTCCTACTGCTGAAGTGTTCTCTTTGCTGAGACTACTTTCTTGAATACTTCGCAAACTGTAAAGAAACACAATTGCGATGTCGCAAACCATGGCTGTGATAACCTTGAGTAACTGTTTTTGGCAGTAGCCAAAAGTGAGTGCAAGTCTCCTACGACTGAAGTGATCTATTCGCTGAGACTACTTTCCTCAATACCTCGCAAAATATAAGCAAACACAACAGCGATATCGCAAACCATGGCTGTGATAACCTTGCGTAACTATTCCTGTCAGTAGCCAAAAGTGAGTGCAAGTCTCCTACGGCTGAAGTGATCTATTTGCTGAGACTACTTTCCTGAATACCTCGCAAATTATAAGCAAACACAATAGCGATATCGCAAACCATGGCTGTGATAACCTTGCTTAACTATTCTTGTCAGTAGCCAAAAGTGAGTGCAAGTCTCCTACGGCTGAAGTGTTGTCTTTGCTGAGACTACTTTCTTGAATACCTCGCAAACTGTAAAGAAACACAATTGCGATGTCGCAAACCATGGCTGTGATAACCTTGAGTAACTGTTTTTGTCAGTAGCCAAAAGTGAGTGCAAGTCTTCTACTTCTCTTTGCTGAGACTCTCTATCGTTGAAGAAGCATCTGGTCGTCTGGAGAAGCTTAAAAAAGTATTCTTCGGTGAGTGTTAGTACTTTCTGTAATGTGTATACTCTGGCACATAACTCACCCTGTTGGGGATACTTATGCGTTAGTCAGCTTGGTCCGCGTAGTTGCTCGTTGAAATACGGTGCTTATTTTGGCAGCGCAATTCGCTATACGGATTCAAGAGGATTTTGTGCGAGATCAACGGATTTATGAAAAAGTACGTATATGCTAATGTCGCTTTGAAATGCAAATTCAGTATTCCGAACGAATCACTTGGACCAACGGCGTGGGCCGAGAGCCATTTAGAGCTTGTGTTGTTCTGTCGTCCGTATCATCTTGATAGGGATTTATCGAATTTGATGAAATAAGCAGATCAGTGCCATGGATGATAGGTGATATCAGTATGAACCACAATAATAAAAAAAGAAACGTTTGAAATCTTGCTATGAAGTCTCACACGTTGTAACAGTAACTAAAGTATCGAATAACTCAGTATAATGAGATAGAGAAGCCTCACCTTAAGTCCTAGAGCCGGCCGTCTTAAATTCAGTATATTTCAGAAATATCCGATTGCAATAATTACAATACAATAATACATTAGTATACAGTACTATACGTATACCTTTCTGTTAACGATTGCTAATTGAGTCCTTTATAAATGAACTATCGTACTTTCTGTTGCTTGGTGAAATAGCATCTCTGCATGTGTAACTTGATATGGAATGATGACTGAATGTTTGCTATTCAAGCTTCGTTACTCGACCATGAAACTTGCCCCTTTTACTCTAGAATATCGGGCTGAAACAATATCTCCGTAATGACTTTCGTCTTACCTACAAAGTTCTAATGGTTATCGAATATGGTAGAAGCAGACCGAAGAGCCATAATTGCATGAGAAGTTAACCGAGTCTTGGAACGGTGTTACCAACTATCCTGTCTAATTAACAAAGCCCATTAGTTCCAAATTGTAGGGAATCATTGAGCGTATAAAAAAAATGAGCTGCCAGTAAATGCGACTGTTTCGTTTTCGATGCGCCACTCTGTTGTTCCTCCAACAAGTGCTTGCTCCTTTTTATGAGACTACTCATTTGATTGCTCCCTTTCTCTATATCTAATGATGTAATGACTATGGATCTGTCTTACCTTCCGAGGTAGTCCGGCAGTATGTAGTGCAAACGATAAGAAATACAGATTGTAATCGGCCATGAAACATGAGAGTGAGGACGTTGTACCTCTTGTGAGAGGAAGCAAAACCTTTCAATAAATGAGCGGTTTGAAATTTTACCTAATAAAGCTGTTTCCTAGGTTTGCGTCCTAATTTTGTTTGAACCACAAATAACATCGTTCCAAGGGCAGAAAGCAACAAAAAATCATGACGTGACAGAGGGAAATAAACCTAGCAACTCGATAAGCCTATTCACATTTTTCCCGGGCCAAAGACAGGCAACTTCTGTACGGAAAATTAGGAAAAGAGGTCGTTCGTAATGTAGTGTTGTCGAATTGAAGGAAGGGTAGTTCATTGACAGAGTATTATATTGAAAGGTAATAGCAATTACTTTCTAAATGGTTTATTTAAATTTGGCGATAGTGCAAAAATTATCGAAGAATCGGTGTCGCAGTAAAATAGTTGTGATGCCTACATATTTGGCCTGTCTTCGTTTTTAGACCAGACACCGCATCACTTCAAGGATCGACAAAATATATCTCGCTTTTTTCGTTTATAAGAGTATATTTCAGAAGTGATAAGGGTGAAAAGACGTGAAGAGCTGGACGAATTTAATCACATTTATGACAGACCTTGAATAAGAAGCTTATGTAGGGCGAATAACGAAAAAAACGTGTTGCTGAGGAATTGTCAGGTTCTTAGCGTATACCACAGGTAGGGTACACTTATCCAGTCATTTGAAAGGTTTACACCATTAATCTTGATATTCCAATGATTTCGGTTAATAGTAGCTAGCTGCTTTAATTGAGATATTTCACCAGAAGGTACATAACAAAATGCCTCTGCGAAAATAATGAGAAAGTATGGATGTCTGCTGCTCAATCGCACCAGAATGGCTGAACGGTTCTAGACGAAATTTGGTACAGAGACAGATTATGGTACTTGGGCTATCTTCTATCCCAGAAAATAACCTTCATATATCTATTTCACTGGCTACAACCCAAACGGCTAAATGGTATTTGGTATGAGGTTTCTGACGTGGAAGTGCACAGTCGCTGGTCCAACCGAAATGAGTAAGGGTATATTAATACAGCATTTGCATTGTACACTCATCGCAGACGTGACAAGGGTAGATATACCTAGCAATTGGATGTGCCTATTCATATTATTCACCGGCCAAAGACAAGCAACTGCTGTACAGAAAATTAAGAAAAGAAGACAGTGCTGCTTATCAGTCCTGTTTTCATTTTTAGAGCGGAAAATCACATTTTTCAAAAACCTTGAATAAGAAGCTTATGTACGGCGAATAAACAAAGACATAGAGGCTAGAAAGAGTTGCTGCGGAATTATTAGATCTTCAGCTTATACCATAGTGATGGTGTGAATTTATCCAGTCATTTAAAGAGGTATACGTCATTGTCCTTGATATTCAAACGATATTGATCAACTGTGGCTAGCTGCTTCCCCAAAACGATTGACTGGTGTGTCCCACTTCAAGATACTTAACCCAGTTCAAAGTTATGCATTCCCCAATATTTTAGATCAATTCAAAATGGTGTCATTTTATACTGTATACAATATGCTGAATTGCACTGAAGGCAAAGTTTGTCTACTACTTTAAGAGTCTACACGATCAATCTTCATCAAATCTGTTATCGATTTCCATACAACACCTTTTCGATACCCCAGATCATCCGTTGTTTCCATTCAAATTAACTAATCCAATAACTTTGAGAGGACTCGTAGAATATAATATACAGGGTGTTCATTTGAAAACTTCCAACCACGGACCTTTCGAAAACCACTGAATAAAAGGAAAATCGCCGAGACAAGTCAAAAGATTTGTCAAGGGAGACAACTTTCTAACCAAAAACTACTTCACGTCCTGTTTTCTGTCCGAACACATTAAGGTAAATAAAGATTTTTCTAATTTTCTTGTAAACGAATGGACCGATTTTAAAAAATCTAACGTCAAAATAAAGGACATCGAAAAACCTTTCAAACAACGTTTTCTCAATGCCCCTTGTCATTTAAATTTTTTAAGGAGATGACCCAGGGGGGCAGAGGGTGAAAGGGGGTGAAGAGGTTTTTGGTTGAAAAGTTGCTACCATTGACAGATCTTTCGTCGTGTCTCGGCGTTTTTCCTATTAATCAGTGGTTTTTGATAGATCCGTGGTGGGAAACACCCTGCATTTACAGTTCAAGTCTGAAGATGAAGTAGATCCTCTTAGAATATTCATCCATTTTCCTCATGGATATTTAAAAATCACAGTGAATGAAAGTCAATAAATTAGGAAGCGCTCGGCAATCTATGGGAAGATTTGTCTTGCATACTGGTTGAGTATAATTTCTTTGCAAATCATGTATACTAAGTGACATAAATCCGAACACCCAGTTTAAATGGTTTTATTTTAATAAAATTTTGTATAAGTACTTAATGAAGCATAATAAGTA
The DNA here is from genome assembly GCA_963669975.1 of Acanthoscelides obtectus. NCBI lineage: Eukaryota > Metazoa > Arthropoda > Insecta > Coleoptera > Chrysomelidae > Acanthoscelides > Acanthoscelides obtectus. Next base: position 14,972,918 of record CAVLJG010000001.1, on the reverse strand, counting down.
AATGATAAAAATTTCAAAATGATTGCACTGCTTTAAAGCCCTTTGACCTTTAATAATGTGTGAATGCACCCTGATGTGCTAGGCATTCTCCAACGCGCCTAGGCATGCTTCTGATCAGGTGGTCAATGTCCTCCTGTGGTATCTCATTCCAGGCAACTACCAACTCCTCTCGAAGTGCTTCTAGAGTCTGATGAGGACGTTGCAAATTGAGCAATCTCCTACCCATCATATCCCACACGTGCTCAATTGGGGATAAGTCGGGAGATCTTGGTGGCCATGGTAACAATGTGACATCATTATGTTGAAAGAAATCTATTGTGACTCTTGCAACATGTGGTCGGGCATTATCTTGTTGGAAAGTTGGATCTGCCAGGGTGTCAAGATAGGGTAAAAGATGGGGTTCTAGAAATTCGTGGATATAACGCTGCGCGTTCATGTTACCTCTGATGAAGATTAAAGGTGACCTGGAACCATAAGCTATAGCACCCCAAACCATAACTCCAACAGTCTAATGAACATGTCTTTCAACAAAAAACTGTGGATTCCTCCTTTTACCAGGTCGCCTTCTAACCCTGGCACGACCATCGTGCATGCCTAAACAAAATCGAGACTCGTCACTAAAGACAATACTGTTCCATTCCTGATCCCAGAGTGACCGTTGTCTGCACCACTCAAGGCGATTACGTCGGTGTTCTCGAGTTAAAGGGAGGACCCAGTGTGGCCGGTATGAAAACAAGCCAAAACTTCTCATTCGTCGGTAAACACTTCGCATGCCAATAGGTCTTCCGTGTTCTGCAAACCATTCATTTGCAATGGACCTGGTAGTGGAGAAACGGTCCCTTAAGGCCAATAATCTTAGGCGGCGATCTTCACGGTCTGTTGTTCTACGGCGGCGTCCAGTGCCCCTTGCTCTTTGCGTACGGCATTCTCGAAGCCATGCCTGACAACACCTAACCACAGTGTCTACACTTCTTTGCACTCTAACTGCAATTGCCCGAAAAGAAAGTCCAGCTTCCCGAAGTCCCAGTATACGGCCTATCAAACTCACTAAGTTGACGAAATCGTACAGGTCTCCGTACTCTAGGCATCGTAACCGATCGTAAAGGATGTCAAGAACCCAAATCCGCCAACGTTGATTCTTTACTGCGGCTGAAATATTCATTTTTAGAGCGTTAGTGAATTAAAAGAAAGCAGTATAAAAACCGGAATGTCCAACTGATAAGGCTGAAAAATTTTTCACTTGTTATTTACAGTAAGATAAATACATTCACCAACTTTTATTAAAATAAAACCATTTAAACTGGGTGTTCGGATTTATATGTCACTTAGTATATATTAACAACACGGGCTTATAATTTTTGCTATAAGGGTGTTAAAATAAGTGAAGTTTTCTTCGATGTGTATTTTGTAAGGTACCAGCGAATAATTCAAACTCGTTTATGAAATGTTTCGCTATGCTGAGAAGCATCCAGTATAAATATGAGGGCCATTTTTTAAGTAACAACCATTTTGTAATGGAGTCAGAGAAACCTTATAAACGTAAATGTGTCACAACATAAAATATGAACATTCTTTTATTTTTAAATATAGACAACACAAGCAGTTAAACTCAATTCGTAGTCACAGTCTTTGGATTCAAGTCGTCCAAGAATGCTACCGCCTGACTGTCAAACTACGAGCCTCTTCCCACTTCAGTTGGCCCACTTCAAGATTTGTACCAAAATATGCCTTTATAAACTAAACATGACGAAACTATTTACTTCTAAAACAATTTATTTTCTCAAAAACGTTTTAGATACACTCTACTCGTAAAAAATACATATTTGAAATCACTTAGACCTATAACTAATAGAACATCTAAACAACGTGCGAATAAATGCGCGAAGTTAACAAAGCAACAACTATGGTAGTCCTACGTGGCGACCTAATTCCCGAGTGCTGATATCTGCATTGATTTCCACGATATTTAAAATTTATTCCTCCTGCTCTACAGTCACCTGTCTTTCACGAGTGCGAATATTAGTGGGCTGAACAATTCCTGTATCAATCAATCAATCAATCAATCAATATCAATATCAGTAACCTTTATTGCCATACAGACAATATATAATTGTATTGGAATTGTCAATTTTTCGTTCGCTACAAACCTACAACTACTCTCAAATTGCAATGTTCAAAAATTCATCAACATGATAAAAGCACATGTTTATGAAAAATTGCTGCTTGAAGTCGTTAATATTTTTAACCGATTTAATGTGTCATGGCAAATTCTTAAAAAGAAGCGGACCAATTTTATTAGGCGACCGAAATGCCGCTTTTGATTTGCTGAAGTTTATTATAAGTCATTGTATCATAATTGTGCATATCACAATTTCGCTTGAATTTTTCATTATTTTTAAAAACATGTAAGTACAATTCATATATACAGGGTGTCCGCAAAGTTGGGGTTTTCCTTTACACGACGTGTAGATCTTGAAAACATAAGCAATTTTTCTTAGTACCATATACACCAATGTCTTAAGGGAACCGAGATAAAGTGCTCTGCAACATCAAAAATATCTGAATACCGTCCTGTAGCCGCGACCCGCGACATCACCGAGTGGTACAGGTCACTGGCTCAACCCGACGACAGAACTGGGTCGGGGTTAGTGTGTCAGGTCAGTATGCAACCTTCAACCGACGGTTACGGTCACCCGTGTAGAGGTAGGTAATCGCGTAGACGAGAATCCCTCAACAAGCACTAGAGGCGTGGCTAGAGAAGTGCAAGTATCAAAAACTAAAGTGTGGCAAACCATGCGTGAAGAGGGGCTGTATCCGTTTCACGTCCAACGTGTACAAGCCCTTCAACCTGTCGTTTTTCCAGCAAAAGTGCGGTTTTGTGAGTGGTTGTTCCATCAACATGACAATAATCCGGACTTTTTGAAGTGCATATTGGTGACAGACGATTCTACGTTCACGCGTAATGGGGTGAATAACTTTCGCAACACTCATGTTTGGTCAGTAGAAAATTCGCACGCTGTCCGTCGGGCACATTTTCAACATACATTTTCGGTGAATGTTTGGGCTGGCATGGTGAATGGTATGCTCATTGGACCATTTATTCTCCCAAATCGATTGGACGGGATGCAATACCTAGACTTTTTACGCAACATTTTGCCTTCCTTGTTAGAAGATGTGTCATTAATTGTAAGACAATCAATGTCGTTTCTGCACGATGGTGCACCGCCCCATTTTAGACGCGAAGTGCGTGAGTTTTTGAATGAATTATTTCCGAATAGGTGGATCGGACGTAATGGACCCGTAACGTGGCCTCCGCGATCTCCAGACTTAACACCATGTGATTTTTTTCTTTGGGGAGAAATGAAACGTTTAGTGTACAAAACTGAAGTGCATACGGTTGACGAACTTCGTCTCAGAATTGAACAAGCTGGTGCTTTCATTCGGGGGAGGGACTCCATTCTCAAAGCCTGCACCGATGCTTGGATACGTCGTGCACGCACCTGTGTTTTTGAATCAAACGGCGATAACTTCGAACAATACCTATAAAGTACGTTTACCTAAAATCTGAAAACGCGGCAACGCCGTCTTATTTTTTACCTCTGTTCGTGGTCTGCACCACCGCCGGCGTCTGCTCATTTTCTGTTGGAGCGGTATGATTTCGGGCAGAGACATACTTAGCCCTTCTCGTCAACTGGAGAGTGAGTACTTTTTCCTTTATTTTCTTTTACTTGGTCGCCCTCGTTTCATTACACATTACCTTTGTTATTTCAAGGGTAGTTGTTTCTGAAAAGGAAAACCCCAACTTTGCGGACACCCTGTATATACAACGAAGGGACAGTTAAAATGTTGAAACTTATAAAATATTTTTTGCAACTTTCTGTTGGTGAGATGCCTGCTAGTGATCGGATGCATCTTTTTGGGACACAAATACATCTTCAGAGCGCGTTGACCAACCCCAGAAACATACTCCATATCTTAATCTAGAATCCTCATTAGCAAAATAAACTTGTATCAATTGTTCAGCTGTTAATATGGTTTTTAATTGCCTCATACATAGCTTTGAGAGTACATTTTTGATGTGAGAAAGTCTTTGGTACACTTGCACAAATGTCCTTCTGCCTGGGTATACCCGTTGGTGAAATCTCTCGCGATAAATATGAACTGCAACATTTGAATTTTGTCAAGCTTCACCGTAAACTAACAACATGTCGGCGAGCTCTTGATTCGAGAACGTTGTATTAAACACGACGACGTACGCGAACAAAAACAAAACAACATACTAACCACTGTTACCGTTTGCGATCGATTGCCGGTTCGATAAGAGTGATGATGACCGACGCGCTCTTATCATGTGTCTTTTAAATATCCAATTTAATGAAGCTTACTTACTGACTACAAATTTTGGCTTAACTTAGAAAAACTTAATGCCATTTATTTGTTAGTTACCCAATTAAAGAACGTTTTAGATTATATTATAAAAATTAGTAAGATTGTGGTGATTGTGGTCGATATAAAGCACTTAAAGTTGTAAACTGTTAAGCCATTTAGACAAAAATCTATTGACTTTTTGACCATGGGAACTTTTTGACTTGTTTTGACCATAACGTTTACACCTTGTATAGAGGTCAACCTACGTTGTATAATGGCCACTCAGATATTTTCTAAATTATGCCCGTATTCATCGTTTATAGTTTGAGATCAACTGTTTCAAGCCTGACTTAGCTAAGAACAATACTCCAATGCCTCGACTTCGTAAGACAACCTAAAGTCAACTTAGCTCGACTCACGTGAAGCTATAATTTTTCTAAACATGATGCTTTTATCCGTCCGACCAAAAGAGAGTCAATCATCGACAGCTGTTTCGTGCTTCTTGGCTGCTCATCAGCGTGGTCTAGACTTGGTCTCTCATCTCTGGTACCACAAACAAAAGCGTCGCAAAGCCACTGCCTTTACTGAATACTTAATTTCCCTATACTATCAGGCTTACAAATCGATTTTTTCCCTTTCTCTCTCACACGTACCCTATCAAGCGCCGAGTTGCAAAGGTATCTCCGTAACACCATTGAACTCACCTACAAAGTTATAATGGTCGTCGGAAATCAAAGTTTGCCGGCAGAGACAGGTCGAAGGGCTTTAATGGTATCGGAAATCAACCGCGCTACCCGACTATCTCTCTCCTCTGCCAAAGCGCAGTTTACTGAAAATTGCTGGAATGATTAGGCGCGTAGCTGAGGGCCTCTTCAATTAATGGTCCTACACTCTAACAAAAATAGCCCATTTGCGATTCTCCGTTGTGTTTGATTCAATTCAGCTAATCAGTTTGGTTGTGTACTTTTCGAATGTATGTTTGATTGGTTGTTAGTTAATAATAATAATAATAATAATAGACGTCTTTATTTATCCACAATTACATTGTAGTATAGCCAAATGAGAAGTTTAGCATGCTGCTACTCTTACACTTAACCATATAGTCTCTAGCAGACGTTCAAAAGAATACACTATCCACTAGTCGATGTAACGTTGTCATCGGGAACTACAAGCTTGTATCAAACAAACAACCTTATCCAAGAGCCTAAATAGCTAACCATGTGATGCGAACTGGGTACCATATGCACCGAAGAGCCGACACACCATCCATTCAACCATCTTCAGGCACTAGATGTCATCGACTTCGCGATATCTAAAAACTGTAGATACATTATCTCTTCTCGAATCTTGTATGATATCTCTAGTGACCATCTACCTGTTGTCTTCGATGTGGGCAATGAGCAAACTTCTCAGGAGGAAGCTCCTCCAAGGAAACGCATTGATTGGGAGATATACAAGTTGCCTCTTAGAGAGTTTCCCAATATCCCGATTATATATGATGAGTCTGGAATAGATGCCGCTCAAGCGGAGTGGACAAGTTTCATTCAAGTAGCTCTACAGCGTGCAGAGTTTATAAATAAAAAACTTCATGCTGCTGGCAAGTAATGTTGATTTTGTAAGATTGATACAACACCACCCATTAAGATAAATTAATCATCAGGTGGACATACTCTTTATTTTTTTTTATTTCACTTTGTGTATTACATTTTGGAGTTTTTACTAAAGAAAATTAAAAAATCTACATAATTAACGCCGGTGGGCTAAAAGTTGTTTGAAGGATCTGGGGTGATAGAAAAAGACCTGCCCTGTCCGCCATTTCAATTTGGCAAACGATGCACCAAACACCCTGTATAATGTAGCACCAATCCAAATAAAAGCACTTGGATTTGGAAAGTTGAAAGAGTGGATTTGTACTGTGCAGCGAATAACCACATAATTGTATAGAAAACTAAAACTACAAAATTCAAATTATATAAACATTTTTTAGATTTAGCAGTAATTGTTATACACAATATGATCAATTGTTAGTCATGCGGATGCCTTCTGTAGTTTTTTCATATTTATTTTCCCATTTTTTGTATTTAGTCGAATAATTCTTATTATTCTCCCATAGGCTCCTCAATATTGATTCTTCATCATTCAGAGTCATAGTAGTGGCATTGGTTGAAAATGGATTTTGTGGTAATGCTAGCTACTAGACAACGTACTTAAACAAGCATCTGCATTGACATCCATTACGTTCACGATGCACGTACGTTTGAAGTGACACGGCCATACATTCTGGACCTACGAATACATGTTTTGCTATGATTTCCAGTCATGCAGCTTTCTATAGTAATAAGCAACCTATAAAATGATATTTTTGTTTGAGTTTCTGTTAATCACTTCAGATACTATTTCTTCGCTATTACACGTTAACATCAACTAATATAGCTCATTAATACTACATGTGAGTGCATTCAAGAAACTAAAGCGCTTGAGGGAAAGATGAATGTTTGTATATGAAAGTAAATGAGTAAATCAAAACAATTTATTCGATTTGACGATGGCGTAAGCAAACAGTTTCAATTATACCACCGCACATACAATTGTGGTGATGTTTCTTTCTACTGACGTCATCACTGACATCGATCGGCACTTTAAACTGCATCCATACCACTACGAGGGTGGTCCCAGAAGTACCCGACCCAACGAAGAAGACACAAAAATTTTGTATAAAAATTGTATTTATTTTTCAACACAATCTCCTTCGAGCTCCATACACTTTTCCCAGCGATGTTCAATAAGTTCGATACCAATTTTATAATAAGAACTGTCTTGCTCCTCAAAATAGCCATTAACTGCCGACATCACTTCTTCATCGTTGGAAAAACTTGGACCACTGAGCCATTTTTTCAAGTTTGGAAACAGAAAATAATCCGAGGGAGCTAAATCTGGTGTATAGGGTGCATGGGGTAGCAATTCAAACTTTAATTCGTTAATTTTGGCCATTGCAATAACGGATTTGTGAGCTGGTGCATTGTCTTGATGAAACAACACTTTCTTCTTAACCAAATGCGGCCGTTTTTGCTTGATTTTATCGCTCAAACGTTGCAATAAGTTCTCTAATACTCGCCGTTGATAGTTTTGCCTTTTTCGAGATAGTCAATGAAAATTATCCCACGCGCATCCCAAAAAAACCGACGCCATAACCTTGCTTGCAGATGAAACCATCTTCGCCTTCTTTGGAGCCTGTTGTCCCTTTTGAGTTCATTGTTTTGATTGTTCTTTTGTCTCGGGTGGGAAGTGATGGACCCATGTTTCATCCATGGTTATGAAACGACGCAAAAATTCTGCTTTGTTGCTGTGAAACTTCGCTAAACACTCAATTGAAACATCTTCCCCGCAATATTTTGTGAGCAATCGCGGCACCCAGCTTTCTCATGTCAAAATTTTCAGATAATATGCGATGAACCGCACTTTTTGAAATCCCTACTATGTCTGCTAGCTCGCGCACTTTCGGTACCGCTTTGTGAACTTTCTTCATCATTTCTGAAGTCGTCACCTCATTTGGTCAACCACTGCGATGCTCGTCTTGGCAGCTCATACAGACTCGTTTAAACTCTGCTACCCGATATTTTACTGTTGTAAACGAAGGAGCAGACTCACCCAAAGTAGAATCCAGTTCGGCTTTTATATTGATTGGGCTGAGGCCTTTGAAATAAAAGTATTGTACCACATAACGATGACCAATTTTCTCCATTTTCACAAATTCACAAATTGGCTGCCAAGCAAATACTAAACAACAAACTTGACACATATGCTTTATAGGTTGCACACTTTCTAATACAATGATATTTTTCAAACAACTATCGCCATCTCTAGGTCAGGCCGGGTACTTCTGTGACCACCCTCGTATATGCCTAAAAGCTTCCATACAGACTTTTATTGTACAAGAATCATCGATACGAACAGGAAGTAGTTTAACTGTAAGAAAGCTGTCGGAAGGTTGTTATAAATACTAATATCAAAACAATCTAGTTGAGAGACCTGTGATAAAGTAGAAAAAAGGCACTGACAAATATGGATTCTCAATGCCGTCGGCACTGAAAGTATTGAAAAAAGTGTCAAACAGAGCAGTCAGCCATTGATATGATAACAGTTGCTATCATCGCTGACTATAACCCCGAATGCATTGTGACAAAGAGAAATGATGTCACTGAAGTTGATTCATGTTTCAGAATATGTTCCTTTTCGCGTTTTTATTGTTAAATAACAGAAACGTTGCGGTTGCACTGTTATTTCATCGTACTGTAACATTCTTCTCAAACATCGTTCACAAATTTAATGTTCGCGCCTTTCCTTATCTGGTCAATGTGCAGTGTTTGGAAAAAGCATGGAAAACGTACGCACACGAAATGAAATCAGATTAAGCACCTATGATGGGTAAATTGGCTATGTCACTTCTTCACGTGCATCCTTCGTTATCTCATGTCATGATCATGCACCGCTAATAGGGAGGCTGCAGCCCTCGTCATCTAGTGTCTTCTCCTCAGATGAGTACAGGCAGTGGCTGAGTAGAACGCCCTCTACGTCAGCCATATACGAACAGATCCGAGCATCTAGGGACGTTCTCAACCAACAGAGGGCGGCTAGGTTCACATACAGCGCTGAGAACATACACGACGCACTGAAAAACGTAAGTACATAATAGCATAATGTAACACCTCAAACTCACAGTGTTGTTTCCTTCGTTTGTCTGATCAGAACATTTTTTTGATCCTGCAACTCAGAATGAGGTTGTTGGAAATACAAGACACCATATTATTGGTTATAAGATACATTAGAAAGTCTCATTCTTCTTTAGAAATGAAAGTTCGTGAAATTTTTCATGGTCTCACTATAGTGAACATGCCAATTAGCATTATTGTTATCATAATTATTATACAGGATGGCCCATCGAAAACGAAACAGACGCATTTACTGGCAGCTCAGTTTCTTTTGAAAAACGCTCAGATGGGGACACAAGTTTGGCAAAAAAATCGCGTTAGCACGTGCAGCCCCTAAGCGGGGGTGACACCACCCCCAAAATCTTAAATGGAAAGGGGGGTCGAGTGATACCTTATTTTAAAGGTCTTTCAATTCCCTTTATAATGATATAAAATTAATGTACTTCAGTTCAGTAGTTTTGAAGATTTATTGATTTAAAGCTTAAATAAAACTAATACATCATCATTAGTGGAGATCAATACATTTGGCAGCAAAGTAAATTAAAAATGAAGAATGAACTGACCTGTTAGGCAAGTAAATGTTGAAAATGGCCACCATGACTCTCCATGCAATAATAAAGATTTTGCTCAAAACATTGATGCACATCTTGCAATATTTGAGGAGTAATTTGAAGGCACACAATTCTTTGTCGCAGGTCTTCTAATGATGTTGGCTGAGTAGCACTGATTTTGCTTTTTAAATGACCCCACATAAAGAAATCCAAACGTGATAAATCTGGCAATCTTGGGGGCCATTCAATGGCACCTCTTCTACCAATCCATCGATCTGGAAACGTCTGATCTAAATATTTTCGAGCACGTAATGCGTAATGTGGTGGGTCACCATGCTGCTGGAACATCAACCTATTCGCGATGTACCGCCGATCATTCTGATTTTCAATTATGGCTGTTGATGATAAACAAACCATGGGCGTAGTGAAGAAAAGTATTTACTTATTAAGTAAATTCTTTTAGTCAAATTTCTTCTGAAAGTAGTACAAACTAATCTGATGTACCTATTAAAGTCTACTTTAAGCTTTAAATCAATAAATCTTCAAAACTACTGAACTGAAGCTCATGTATTTTCCATCATTATAAACAGAATTGAAAGACCTTTAGAATAAGGTATCACTCGACCCCCTTTTCCACTTAAGATGTTAGGGTTGGTGTCACCCCCGCCCAGGGGCTGCACGTGATAACGTGATTTTTTACCATACTTGTGTCCCCCTCGAAAACAAAATCGACGGGTCTGAGCGTTTTTCCAAAAAAAAAAACTGAGCTGCCAGTAAATGCGTCTGTTTCGTTTTCGATGCGCCACCCTGTATACAATTATAATGATGAAAATAATTTATTGGTGTTTGCACAAGTCAGCTAAAGTATATAAAACGTAAAAGAATAAGTGAAAACAACAAACAATACGTTAATGGGACTAACATGAAACACAAAGTGGCAGTAAATGCTAAATAAAGAGTTAATAAAATTAAAGTTAAAATTACGATTACTAATAGAGTTAGTTAAAAAATTATATACCAGCTACAATAAAAATTATGCCAGGCTGTCAAAATTTCGTACAGAAATACTCATTGTCTGAGCTTTGTTTTCATTTAATGTCAGCCCGTTAATAACAAACCAGCTTCAAATGTCCCCCCTGCGTGCTGATGATTCGTTGTCTAGGTTTTGTAAGGTGCTGTGAGTTGAAAGAAGAGTAGTGTCATCAGCATACAGGAATAGTTTGCTACTAGTACCGTTACTGAGACAATTTTGTACGTCATTTATGTATAGCGAGAATAACAGTGGTCCAAGTACAGATCCTTGAGGAACCCCATGCAGAATTGTGGTGAAGCTTGCTTGCTCAAGCAAGACCTAAAGTTCAACTTTCTAATTGACAAATACAATTTACAGATGGAGAGTGGATTATACAGTGGTTATGGAAGGCCAGGAACAACTACAACACTAGACAGACATTTCAGTAGATCGCAGCAGCCTAGCATTCCAGCTAGATCGTTATCAACTCAACATATCACAACTTCCGGTAAGATATTCCACGAAATATAGAATTTTAATTAAGCGTTTCAGATTTTGTCAAGAGAGACCTCACCAGGAGACTGGAATTTCATATTTCTGATCGATCATCATTATCTGTTATTTGCACCATATGATAAGCGACCATGCCTAATTGTTCGCGATACAATTCAGAATTATTCCTACTCCAATAGCAATGGCCAAACCACAGCCGACGTCAACTACGAGCCGTGATGAAAGAAAGGCAACACCGCGCTCGGACAGCATGGTAGTGCTACCTGTGAACGTCGGCCGCCAGGGGCTGTGTGCTCCGTCTCCGTGTTTAGGTTTTTAGAGATAGCATGTGAAGCATATCCAAATATCTATGTCACAATTGGCTAAGTAATTTGTCTCAAATACTTCATTGAATATATTCAAAACTTCAGGATTTTGTTTGGTATCCAAGAAATCAAAATTTTCTTGAGTTTCTAAGCAGTTTTGGAACCTTGTTTTAATTTCTGCTAAAGAAAATGACGATTTCTTTTCATTGAAATAATTATCTACAAAATTTACATTTTGTCTTTCAAATGAATTTGGATGCAATGTTTTATAATTTAATTTATATGCTTTCTTAACTACAGCTTCTTTTTCCAATTGATATACAGCACGAATGTTTTCAAATTTAGCATACTGAATATCAATATTGTCAAAATCAGGATATACAAAAGTTTTGTCTAGGTTTTTTAAATTAATCCAATTATTTCTGATACTCTTAAAAATATGCACAACATCATAAGTTAAATATATGTTCTTATCAGGATTATGTGGATTTGGAATAGAATAATTTTCTGTTATGAATCCTTTGCTAATTTCCTGAACATTGCTCTATTAATTCGGTGATTATCAGTAACAACACAAATGACTTCAAATCCACAATTTTGAACTAAATTTATCACATGTTCAACCAAAGGTGTCATTTCATCACCCGTTAGCTTTGAAACTGGTAGTAATTTGATAATTTCTGTTATGTTTCCAAATGCTGAAGATAGCATGAAGGCTAAAACAGTTTTAGCCATGTCATTTTTATTTGAGGCATACCCAACAATGTTTTGTGAGCGATAGTCCAGCCTAGATGTTATATAAATTTCATCGATCATCAAAATTACAATTTTTTCTCTTGGAGCTAATTTAATTGCTATATTCGAAAGGTAGTGTTCATTATTCCTATCATTTTTTGGAGATATATCCATACTTGAGGATATATGTTGTAAGGATCGCTTACTTGGCAAAATAAAAAATCTTTTAATTAAATTATATGTTGATGATGAGTGGTTATAAAACGTAAAAGCCATTATTATTGAAAGTGATGCATATCTGTTTTTCCTGTTTTGAATTTGTCTCAGCTGATCAGCAATAATCTCTAGATTTTTTCTATATGGAAACATAACTGAGTCATTATTAATTATGGAAATCGCTGTGTCAAGTTGTTCCAATGCATTCATGATGCAAACTTCAACAGAGTTTTTGTGTTGGTTCTCAGAAAAATAGAAAAAATACCTATTTAGCAGGTTTTCTAATTGGGACCATCTGGTAACTTTGAGATCATATGGCAAAAACCACTTCAAGTCACTAAAAGAAAGCTTACATCCTTTATGAACAACCTGAACTTCCATCTGACCATCAACTATAATCTGTGTATTCAAAGTTAAGATATCATTTTCAAAATCCAATTTATAAAAATATAGCTTTCCATCAGATAATTTATTATTCCATTTCTGTGAGGCTTTTGATTTTTGAAAATGAAGAATGTAATTCTTGAAAGTCTTTGATCTTATCCATATCATCGAAATTCTGGATAGCCTTTCCATGTTTTTTGTTTTCTTTGCATTGGGTCAGTTCTTTTGGGTGCTTCAGTTTTTGAAAGATATGATGGCAAGTTTGTGAAAATGGAGGGAACAGCATTTTCTATCAATTTTGGATATTTCAAAGGTATATTATTTTGGACTGTTCCATCTGCCAAAACTATATTTTCTGTCCTGATGATATCCGATTCTCTAAAATGACGACTGCACACAGCTGAATATTTTGAAGGTGTCCAATTTTTTCTGGGAATTGCCATAAGCCATTTGTTTTTCAGACTTTCGGTACTTGGGAAGCGAAAAGTTGAAACATAGCTTTCTGTTTTCAAAGCAGAATTATAGTTTGCATTGCATAAAGGAACACAGCAACAACGAGGCATATTGTCTGCGTCAAATACTTGATAAATGAAAAAAGAAAAATACAACCTGAATTTGCACGTTTTCAATAGTTGAAATCGTTAGCGTCCTGAGGCGCGAACAGCCACAGTCTCACTTCTTAGTTTATTTTTAAAGCACAGAAGTACCACAACTGGAGTCTATTTCTCATACATTATAGTCACCGACCACTTTGAACACATACACACACTTTGAAGCTTAGAAAACAAGCTTATCTCTTAATTACAGCCTCTGGGATTCCAAAATCACAAAATGAAAAGGTTATGTTTTCTCAGCGTTTTGTGCACGAGTTGCGTCGATGCAGCAAGCAGCGGCGGGAGTAACACTACTACCTACGTTGCCAGATTTCTTTGTTCACGGCTCGTAGTTGACGTCGGCTGTGGCCAAACTTTAACTTTGAATACTGGACCACATTGAAAAGATAAACACTCATAATGAGGGCTGAGGCACATTTGTCGATACATGTTTTTGGCAATTATTATTGTTTGGCAGGTAATTTCCCGGATATCCAATACATTTTCGGAATGTGGTGCTTGAATACCTTAGGATTTACCTCCCACCGTGACTATAATCATCAGGGATCGATTTTGCGTCTAATGCAGTTAACGAAGGAAATATTGTTAGGAAAAACCTGTTTGTTCTACTGCTTATCAATATTCAATTTGCAGCACTGAGTAGTTCGAGATCCCCATCAATGCGACGGATGCGACAGCTGCTAGATCTGGATACTGTGAGAGCAGGAGCGCCCAGTCCTGTACCTACGCCTAGTGGAACCCTTCCCAGAGGCCAGAGGCAGCTGGACATCAACCCTGCCGAGTTCCTTAAATACAAGATCGACAAACCGGGGATGGTTGGAGGATCTTCCATTACAGGTAACATTTTCCAAATTGAAGGTAGACTAAAAACATTTGTCATCTGGAATTTAAAGTTTCAAACTTTTCCTATACGATAACGCGGTTTCACCTACAGGGTTTGTCCTCAAAGTAATAGGACAAGAAAATGAGTCCTATTACTTTCCGGACAAACCCTGTGGATGTGTAGGGACATTTTAACATTCATTTATCCGGTATCTTGTTTTAGGTTTACCACAGCTGACTGCTGGCCCTGGTAGCTTAGTCTCAGCTGTCGATGAGCCAGTCAGTGGTATGCTTTGGGTGCATCTCTTGGCCGGTAGAGGACTTAGAGCGTCTGCTGGCACTTCTGCCGCCACCACACCTGTAACACCCAGTGGAACGTCACCTAGTATAACAGGTAAGGTGATTTCTTGGCATTTTCTGATTCCAATTGATATTTTCATTTGAGATTGCGGTCGTTGTCAACAGAAGTCAATCTGCTTGAAATCTGCATCACACAGTCAGTGCTTATAGAAAAAAGTATGGATATATACTTTTAGAATAAGGATCTTTGCTCACTATACTTATCGTAGCATTATATTTTTTTTGAAACACTTGATTTTCTTTTTAATAAATCCCTCGAGAAAAAATGTTACATATAAGACCCCCCCTTAAAATGCGGTCCTGTGTACTGATGTTTCACTTTTGGTCACGACTTGTGAATCACCCTGTATATTATTTGGATCTCACAGTACAGACCATGGAGCTTAGTTTAACTGGAGGGACAATGAGTTTTTGAAGGCATAGGAGGAGTGATATGATTCTTTTTGTGGATTTTGATCCAAGAGTAGCTTTTTCAACTAACTACAACACAATAATACCATAGAGAGTTAGTCATTTTGACAGTTATATCAACAGTTGCATACGACAGAACGCAGTCGTTTCAGTTGATATATGGGTTGCATTATGCTGAACACGACCTTAGTAGGATATAGTGTGATGGAATTGGACAAAAAAGCAGAGAGTCAATCTCCTTGACCAAACTGTTTCCTTTTTTAAAAGTGAGCCCCTATCGAGCTATGTCAAATCTATTTTGGGAAGACAGCTTTCTTTGCTTAGAACAAAAGGCAATTTCACCCTCCTTCGAACACACCGGGGTGCTCTTATGTAACTTAAAGTATTTCCTTTTACAGGTTCAACAGGTCTTCGTGACCTGTATTGTGTTTTGGAATGCGACAGGGTCCACAAAGCGAGGACAGTGGTGAGTACACTTCGTGTGGCTTTTCTTTTTGGCTATCGGCAACCAAAGACGCAGTATCAATATAATAGGAAAAAGGAAGTCAATATTTCATATTTTGCCTTATTAGCTTCATTAGATAGTTCTTATAAGTTTCCTCTGGGGTGCTAAAAGGAATGTCTATGTAAGTAAACAGGGTTGAAAGAAAAACATGTTTTTAAAAAAACAAAAGTCATGTTTTTTGTTGAAAACTGCTTTTTCTTGTTTAAACATTCAAATTTAGCTGAAAAAAAACATGTTTAAAACAATGTTAATATATGTTTAAAACAGTGAAACAAAATAAAAAACTATCGCCTATACAGGGTGTTTCAGTTTATTGTTGCATAACTTTAAGATTCGATAGGACTTTTAAAATTAATGCATAAAGTCTATATAAACATGGGTCGAAAAATGCGTGGCTTCCGAAATACAGGGTGTTTAAATTACTTTCTAAAACAGTTTTTTTAAATATTTCGAACAATATTTGACGTATAACAGTGAAAATTGGTATACAAGGGTTTTTTGGTATGGCAAAACGAACCATGGGCATAGTTTTACTGTAGCCGCTAGAGGGCGCTCTGTACTGTACCTGTAGTGTATTAAAATGACCGAAAATTTTTTCTTAGACCAATTTTTTGCTGTTTGAATAAAAAAACTTTTTCTTCGCACTTTTCTGCATAAAAAAGATCTCCTGTGAGTTTTCCTTATAGTTAGCCGTTTTTGAGATATTTCGATTCTTAAGGTTCGATGCATTTTTAATTATTTATGGGAAAATAATATTTTTTTTTACATTTTCGATTTGGGCATTACAAGTAATTAAGATGTGTGTGTTTTTAAACACAGCAATAATTCCTAACTCCAAATAAACACAAAAAAATAGAATATTAATTTATTTAATTTTCCAATATTATTTTTAAAAAATTAAATTAATTATTTACAACTAAAATGCTATTGGACAGTTAGGACAAACATACAAAATCTATAGTAGTTGCTCAAAATGTAAACCCAATTGTTCAATACACAATTCACATCTACGAATGATCGAACGTGGTATAGCATTGTTTCATCATATGCATTCCTGATTATGTCTATTCGCATATCTCTTGTGGTTACGGGAGTCTGGTACACTTTTTCTTTTAGAAATCCCCACACAAAGAAATCTAATGGATTTAGATCAGGGGATCGTGGAGGCCAGGCGACTGGTCCTCCACGGCCGATCCATCTTTCTTGATAATTTTCGTCCAGCCAGTTTCTAACTATTCTCGAATAGTGAGCTGGACAACCATCAAACTGGAACCAGGCCAATCTTCTTAAATCTAACATAACATCATCCCACATATTTGCATGTTCAGTCTTTAAAAATTCCAAGAAGGTCGCAGCATTTAACCTTGCAGGCAAAGGGTAGGGTCCAAATAGTCGATTACGGTAGACACCAATCCGCGCGTTCACACTAAATTCATGCTGAAAATTTCTTTCCCGAACTGCACGCGGATTTTCATGCGACCAAATATGTTGATTATGAAAATTTACCACTCCACGTCTAGTGCAGCATGACTCATCGGTCCATAAAACGTTACTTAAAAACTCCTTATTATTATCAGTTCTATCAAGAATCCATTGACAAAATGTGATTCTTCGTTCTCCGTCCCCTGGTTGTAGTCCTTGCACAGGTTGCAAATGGTAAGGACGTCTATGGTCATTTTTAAGAAAACGGTAAACATGGCTTGCTGAAATTCCCAAGGCACCAGAAACTCTCCTAACACTTGTGGTCGGATCTCTATCAAACTCACGCAGAATCGTACGCGTAAATCTGCGCTGACGAAAATTTATGTTTTGATCCCTTTGGAGATTTCCAAAACCATTTTCAATTATTTGGCGATGCACTCTTACAAATACTGAGCGAGTTGGATGTCGTCTGTTTGGAAATCTTCGTGCGTATTCTCTGGCTGCTTCTGCTGCGTTTCCATTTACGAAGCCATACACAAAATGAATATCCGCTAACTCTTGATTGGAGAATAAAAATGGCATTTTTATAAAACTTACAAAAAAAAGAGGCATTCACAATTGCAAAAAAAACTTTTCAGGTTTTAACAGACAACAAAACTAACTGTCAACTAATTGACGTTTAACCTTATTCTGCTTTCCATTTCAAAAATATTTGCAGGCACAGCCTACTTCTAAAAATCATCGAGATACTGACTTTTTAACGTTATTTTATCATAAATAATTAAAAATGCATCGAACCTTAAAAATCGAAATATCTCAAAAACTATAACAAAAATTCACAAGAAAGCTTTTTTATGTTGAAAAGTGCGTTTTTATATTCAAAAAGCAAAAAATTGCACTAAGAAAAAATTTTCGGTCATTTTAATACACTACAGGTACAGTTGAGAGCGCCCTCTAGCGGCTACAGTAAAACTATGCCCATGGTGCGTTTCGTCGTACCAAAAAACCCTTGTATACCAATTTTCAATATTGTTCGAAATATTTAAAAAAAAACCATTTTAGAAAGTAAATTTAAACACCCCGTATTTCGGAAGCCACGCATTCTTCGACCCATGTTTCTATAGACTTTTTGCATTAATTTTAAAAGTTCTATCGAATCTTAAAGTTATGCAACAATAAACTGAAACACCCTGTATAAAATACAGGGTGATGATGGATATAACTTGCATTCTTCTACTACCATTTGAATTGCTGTTTCAGTAGAATACTTTTTTCTGAAACCTGCATGAACTTTGGTCAATACCTTATTTTATTCAATATATTCAATGACTTGTTCATGTATGATTCCATCTAAGAGCTTCTCGACATCTGGAAGTACATTAATTGGCCGCATTGTATATATATAACCCAGAATTTTGCACTTTTGGAACAGGAGTAATTGTGTAACATTTCAATTTTGAAGGAAATTCTCCATACACTAAACAGTGATTCACTAACAATAATAACTTCTCTCCAATGATGTTGAAACATTCCTTCATAACCATTTTTGAAAGATGTTCACTAGGATTTCCATTCGATTTCAATCTTGTAATAGCTTTTGAAAGATGGCTCATATATCGCGGAACAAAAAACCGACAACAAACGGGAACGACGCGCGAACGCGACGTGAAGCCGTGAAGAATACGCGAATGGGATCCACACTCATGGGACGCTGGTAGTTCGCAGCCGCGCGTTATTCGCGCGTGAATCTGGAGAGGGCATAAGCAGTCAAATGTGCGAAGTCGTAGCGTGGTGGTGTGTTTTGATTTTTGTGCATTAAAGATCGGCAAAAAAGAAAGGCAATGACAGGGAGGAGAAAGGATCCCGTGTGGAAATATTTTATGGAGACTGACGCCAAAGCCGGCTCGAAAATAAATAAAAGAGCAAAATGTTCAAGCTGCAATATGGATATAGTGCCACTGGTGGCTAGAATGCGCTAGCATATTAAAAATTGTAACTAACTTAAACAAGGAATTTTGTTAGAAAAACAAAGTATTCATATATCAGATAGTTCTGGTACCCGACAATGGTGATGTTTCTACCGAACCTATTTCCTCAAAGCTATGTAGCTTGGAGAATTGTAAAAAAGGTACATCTTTTTACTTGGAGTTCCGTAAAAAAATATAATGTAATGTTCATTTTCCATGGTTTTATATTTTTTGTTAAATACGATGGGCTGTATACTTTTATAGAAGTTAGTTAAGTAACTTATTTAATGTTATTATACAAGTAAATACACAGTTTTATTATATGATTATTCTCCTGCTTGTAGTGTACTAGTACTACTGTTCAATGCAGTTTATTAACTTGACTCGTTCGTTAAGAAACAGATTTTTTCCACTAGTCTTAGTTCCCTAGTTTCGTGTTTGATTAATTAATAAAAAATTAAGTATACTTTTTAGTATCTATGCGTTTTAACTTATGGCCCTTTCAATTTCGTTTTTCAAAATAAAATCAATTTTAATCATACTTAAAAAAATATAAAAAAAACTTGAATAATTCACAAACGAGGAAAAACAACAGTGTTTCAAACAGTTTAAAACAAATTGGTTTAGAACACCTTCATTGTTTCAATCAGTGTTTAAAACACTTGTTTTAAACATTTTGATTAAAACATAACAACCCTGTAAGTAAATAAAAGTCCCGATTCGGAACAATTTCTTCGCAGATACAGATACATCATGTTCCATATGTTCCTATGAGGTAACAATCACCTATTACTTACATTATCGTTATTTTGAACTATTCCTTAAGGAGCTGAAAGTCACTATCGGAAACTCAGCAAAGGTCGAGGACTATGTCTTGCCGACAGTTGATAAAATGTAAATTTCAATAAGTAAAAGCATGACACACACTATCCAAAAGCTGAATAAACTTCCCTATAATTATGAAGAGCAAGATTAGTCCAGATCCAAAATAAGACTTTAAAATTAACTAGGACATTCAGTGATAGCACAAGGCAAAATGAAAATTTCCTGTCATGAAATATGACTAGCGTATATGTTTTAGGTGCGGACCGGTGACTTGGTTTTCGACTGGGACGAAAGTTTCGAGCTAGACCTAGTCAACAATAGGGAATTAGATCTGCTGATATACTCTTGGGATCCTCAGTACAGACATAAGCTGTGCTATAAGGGATCTGTCTACCTGCCTACACTGCTCAAGTCTGGTCCTATACACCAACTGGCACTGAAGATTGAACCAAGAGGTAAGGGTTACTACGATCATTTATGTTTAATATAATAGCCATATCATATTGTAGCGTATTGTAGGAATTTGTAGAAATATTTAGCCGGATATGCCATATAACATACGTAATGCATTGCTGCCATTTCTACATTTGACTAATTCACCATTATTATCAAGATTGTAAGAACTAAATAATGAAAAAGATGTCACAGCGGACTGATTTGAATAACAGGGAAACAGAGACTTGTCAGATGAAGAAGATCATTTATCTTTAACTTCATTCTTATGGTGGAGGTACCAAGTGTCCATTCTCGACATTGGCCACAGGTTTTTCATAGACTCTATGATTTTAGAAAGGAACTGTTTCGAGTACCACTTAGCTGTGACTGTCTTTTGTGTGTCCAAAGCGACACGCTCCACCATCTCACTTAATTTGAAACATACACCTATCATTTTTTTCTTTACACATTGGGATTTTTTTGGAGCTACGGGTGTTTCCTCACCATCAAAGACCCAAACCTTGTTTTGAGCCTAGGCCTGCACATCGTAACAATGGAGCCAAGTTTCGTCATCTGTCATGATGCTGTTCACATACCAAGATTGTCCCTTATCAAACATTTTCAACATCTTTCAGCACCAAGTCGTACGACAAGTCTTCTGCTCTTCTGTCAGACTATGCGGTACCTAGATAGAACAAAGTTTCCTCACGTGTAAATGGTTATGCAGAATTGAATGAATTGCTGGTGCATGAAGGTGTAAGGTCTCCTCTATCTGTTGGTCTTCGTCAAGCATTTTTCTCACAGTAATGTTTTCCTCTGTTACTGACGTTGGCGGCCTTCCTCCCCTCTCAGTGTCCTCCAGGATGAAATTGCACCTTTTGGATTATCTGTACTACCTGAATATAGTAGTATGATGAGGACAATCATTCTTCAATGCAAGCACCATTTCTTCTAAACACTGGACCGTAAGACTGAACTTATCTCACTACGTGACCACGATGCCATAGTCCGCACTATACACTGTCAACACAAATGAACAACTAAATCAACAGTCGTGCTGCTGGAGGCTACTATCCACTCATGGACATGCAGTAACATGCAGCCTCCTGCGTCCGGTGATTAAGTCATATTGCAAAATTTTTATAGTAACGTTTTATTTGAGGTTAGTGTCGCTAGTTCCAAATCTTCAGGTGTCACTTTTACGCTAGTATATTCGAGTGTCCATAATATTTAGGCGTTAGTTTTATCAGCGTAAATTTCAGTTTTTGAGCTTGACCTGTTCAAAAAATAAGCTCAAGGCCTTTTTCAAATCCTCTGTCGAAGTCTACAGCATGGCATGCACAGATCTCATTCGTCGTTGTTTCAGGAACATTATATCTGCGGCTGAGGCACTCCGACTCATTCAACCTGTACAGACGAAAACCGGCAACACTGTCGCTGACGAGAGCCAATCCTCTGTTCGGCGTTGACCTTGAAACGGTGGTGAGCCGAGAAAATAAGACTGGAGGCGTACCCGGCGGGGTGCCCACCGGCTTGGTGGGCGGTGCTCAACAGAATATTCCTATTATTATTAAGCGATGCGTCGAGGAGGTGGAGAGGAGGGGACTTGATATTATTGGTGAGTATTTTACAAGTTTCAAAGCAAGTGGATAAAGGTGTCATGTAAAAAATCATTGTATGATTGACTTTAAACATTTTATTGGAATTTCTTACTCTATTAACATTTTGAATATTCAGTTTAATTAGTTTGTTATTATCCTATTCTTGCAACAAAGTGATAAAACAATGAAGGAATCACTCTTTAAGGTTAGTTGAATGCAAAAAAGTAATGTCATGACACCTGTGTCTTAAATTATATAACTGCATCATCAAGACTGTCTCCAGTTCTGCCAGCCTTAGATATTTCAAAATATATATATATATATATATATATATATATAGGTATATATACTAAGTGACATATAAATCCGAACACCCAGTTTAAATGGTTTTATTTTAATAAAATTTTGTATAAGTACTTAATGAAGCATAATAGGTAAATGATAAAAATTTCAAAATGATTGCACTGCTTTAAAACCCTTTGACCTTTAATAGTGTGTGGATGCACCCTGATGTGCTACGCATTCTCCAACGTGCCTAGGCATGCTTCTGATCAGGTGTTCAATGTCCTCCTTTGGTATCTCATTCCAGGCAACCACCAACTCTTCTCGAAGTGCTTCTAGAGTCTGAGGAGGACGTTGCAAATTGAGCAATCTCCTACCCATCATATCCCACACGTGCTCAATTGGGGATAAGTCGGGAGATTTTGGTGGCCATGGTAACAATGTGACATCATTATGTTGAAAGAAGTCTAATGTGACTCTTGCAGCATGTGGTCGGGCATTATCTTGTTGGAAAGTTGGATCTGCCAGGGTGTCAAGATAGGGTAAAAGATGGGGTTCTAGAACTTCGTGGATATAACGCTGCGTGTTCATGTTACCTCTGATGAAGATTAAAGGTGACCTGGAACCATAAGCTATAGCACCCCAAACCATAACTCCAACAGTGTGATGAACATGTCTTTCAACAAAAAACTATTGATTCCTCCTTTCACCACGTCGCCTTCTAACCCTTTCACCGACGTAATCGCCTTGAGTGGTGCAGACAACGGTCACTCTGGGATCAGAAATGGAAAAGTATTGTCTTTAGTGACGAATCTCGATTTTGTTTAGGCATGCACGATGGTCGTGCCAGGGTTAGAAGGCGACGTGGTGAAAGGAGGAATCCACAGTTTTTTGTTGAAAGACATGTTCATCGCACTGTTGGAGTTATGGTTTGGGGTGCTATAGCTTATGGTTCCAGGTCACCTTTAATCTTCATCAGAGGTAACATGAACGCGCAGCGTTATATCTACGAAGTTCTAGAACCCCATCTTTTACCCTATCTTGACACCCTGGCAGATCCAACTTTCCAACAAGATAATGCTCGACCACATGTTGCAAGAGTCACAATAGACTTCTTTCAACATAACGATGTAACATTGTTACCATGGCCACCAAAATCTCCCGACTTATCCCAATTGAGCACGTGTGGGATATGATGGGTAGGAGATTGCTCAATTTGCAACGTCCTCCTCAGACTCTAGAAGCACTTCGAGAGGAGTTGGTGGTTGCCTGGAATGAGATACCACAGGAGGACATTGACCACCTGATCAGAAGCATGCCTAGGCGCGTTGGAGAATGGGTAGCACATCAGGGTGCATCCACACATTATTAAAGGTCAAAGGGCTTTAAAGCAGTGCAATCATTTTGAAATTTCTATCATTTACCTATTATGCTTCATTAAGTACTTATACAAAGTTTTATTAAAATAAAACCATTTAAACTGGGTGTTCGGATTTATATGTCACTTAGTATATAACTTCTTTATAGTAGCTCTTCCTTCGCGGTTGCTCCGATACAAAAAGTCTTAACCTCAATATCATTCTCCTTAGTTTCTTGTACTTGAATGTACGAATGCCACTGCCGAAAATTTCGAAAATATCCATAGGCATCGAGCGGGGTGGCCAGCGTCACACGGACTCTTGTGGGAGACACGTGTGAATGTGACATTGAACACATTCTGGTTTCACCTCATAGATCTGCCGGGTTGTACTTTTACTATGCTAGAGGACCAGGACAATCACAGCATTCATACTCAAGAGAAGAAATTGTGTTGGAACAGAAATCGAGCCTGCGCAGCCCGCGCTAACCATGCTACCGGGCTTCCTAGCTATTTTTTCCAAAAAAATCTATATAGGGATTCTCTATTTTTGTCAGTACCATAAGGCGATATCAGTGAGTCTGTGTCCAAATATAATAAAACTAAAACAGAAGCTGTGCGACAAAGAAGTTTTGGTGCAAAAGCTAGGAATAATTTTCTTACTCAAAGTAAGTCCAAATGGACCGTTTTCCAAATTCTTTATCTATTTAAAAAGTATATCATAAGTGTTTTCACTTTTTATATGGACTAAAAGGACTCCAAAGTTCAAATACATACTCAGTGACATTAGAAGTGTTACACCCAGAAAAAATAATTTCATTAACTTGATTTTTTGGCAATGAAGTACTCTTACATCAATAATGAAACGATGACATTACATAACATAACATAAAAATTAGTAATGTGATGGGCGACCCCGCAGCTGATTACGTCTAGGCATCGACAACATTGGATGATCGATGTCTGAATGTGACATCTCATTCCTAGCAACTCAAACTTCGCCGTGGATGTGCTGTGGCAGAGTCTGCGGCGGATGGTGCAAGGTCCATCATACTCCACACATGTGCGATGGGATTTAAATCTGGTGAACGGGGTGGCCGCAGCAAAACATTAAGTCCGTAGTACGACGAGTAATATGAAGACGTGCGTTGTCTTGCTGTGGGTGGCCTTCTTGATATGACAGTAAAGTGGTTTGAATGAAATCATCAATATAAGACGCAGCAGTCATATTGCATTGAACAAAGAGAAGGCGTGATCGGCTACCATAGGCAATAGTCCCCAAACCATTACTTCAACAGTCCTGTGTGCATGCCTTTCAGCAGCAAATCCGATATCACACCGTTCCCCACGGCGGCGTGTCATCCTTGTGCGAACATTGTGCATACCTTGACAAAATGGCGATTCGTCGCTGAAGATGACATTATGCCATTCTGCCTCCCAATGATGCCGTTCTCTGCTCCAGTTCATACGTTGACGACAGTGGTCCGCAGTCAGAAGAAGCACTAACCGGGGACGGTATGAAACAACCTCAAACGCTCTAATGCGGCGATAGATTGTTCGCATAGTAACATGTCTACCTTCTTCTCCAAACCATTGGTCATCGATCTGACGCGTAGTAACAAAACGGTCTCGTAGTGCTAGTTGTCTGCAGTGCCTATCTTGACACTCTGTGGTATGCTCGGTGGACAAGTTGGCCTTCTCCGTATTGCTTTACATTCTCTTCTATCCGCACACACACGCATTACCGTCAATGCGGTACAATTAACACGGTGGCCATTTTCACGATAGGACAAACCAACTCGATAAGCAATAATTTCACCCTTGTCAATGTCGCTAACATGGACGTATTCGAACACGACGCAATTTGTTATACTTAACACTAGTGAATGAAAGCGCAATAATATAAAATACCTGTAGTACTCATCTCTTAGAAACCGATTTCATCACACAAACTAAGAGATAATATTTTCACAAAGGTAAACAATAACAAACATGAAACGTTGATATTGTTGCCACAGCATGCTTTAAACATAGTCATTATGTTGTAAACAATTTTTTTTTAACACTAATGTTACTGAGTATAAAATTTCGCACCACAGATGACTCGTGATGAACTCTAGCGTGACGTAAGCAGTCTGTTCACGCCTTCTTTTAAAATGTGACTACACTTTTGCCACGAAGATTAGATGTAGGAGAAACACTTTTATTCTCCGTCAGTTTGACATGAGACATATGGTCGAATTATGTCGGTACTCGTAATGAAAATCAAATTCTATCGCTTGATTTCTTGAATGGAAGTGTCGAGAATCACATGTGTCGCAGATACCTCTGATAGATATTTTAAATCCATAAGGCATCCTAAAACGTTGGTTATAATTGAAATGTTGAATAACTGTATATCTTGCTTTTGACGCCAGTGGTTACAATTGCTCCTTCTGGGATTATACAGGGTGACTTTGAAGTTGAGTCATTAATTTTCAGATAATGATTGTAGAAGGGAGATAAACCAAAACATGTGTGTAAAAATAAAAAAAAAATGTTACCTTGTTTTATAAAGTATCCTCCCGACAAGTATTTCAGTGCGGACCTGTATTTGATCGTGCGGTCTTGGAGCACCGGCATGCCCTCCCATGTGAGGTCTTAAGCCACCTGATTCACGAGCCCTTTGTACTACATTCAGCATTTTCGTAAACATGTGCCATTTTTTATTTCGTTTGAGCCACGCAACAAACACCACTATTCACTCACGCGTTACCGACTGACACATCGACTAAATACAACTGAATAAAATTGTACATTGTAGTAAAAACATCGTTTCAAATTCTTCCGCTTTTTTGTTTCCGATGCGATGAACGGATAAGGCGGATTATATCCGTTGTTGCCAAACACGAGCACATAATATTATTATTGAGACAGGGCGGTACTCAAACTTCTAAAGGGCTATAACTTTGTTACTTTAATTTTATCAGAAAAACGTTAAAGGAAAAAAATATTTCTTTTGATCAGATCTACTCACTGTTAAAATAAATGACTCAACTTCGAAGTCACCCTGTATAAAGTAGCTTCACAAATGTTTACAAGTAGGCCATGCGAGTACGTTAACAATAACCTATGATCCATTGAATTCTTATGACTCTTATATGCCTATCAAAATTAACGGGATGCCCTACTTGCATTCGCTAAAACTCTCTACTCTTAGTTGACCTTTCCGCTATTTTGTGGTAATACAATAATTTCAGACTTGCATTAAGTCTTTGCAGTGCTATGGAGTCTTGATAGAGATACACCATGGGGCACTGATGATGCTTAGTAGGTACATGCTGCACCCCACATCTTGCTCTAACTATTTTATTCTGCAGGTCTCTATCGGTTATGCGGTAGCGCAACCAAGAAACGGATCCTTCGTGAAGCCTTCGAACGCAACAGTCGTTCTGTGGACCTGAGCCCCGACAACGTGCCTGACATCAACGTCATCACTGGAGTCCTAAAAGACTACTTGCGGGAGTTACCTGAGCCGCTGTTCACCAAGTGTCTCTATCAGATGATGGTAGATGCTCTGGCAGTCTGCTTGCCCGATGATCCAGAAGGAAACGCGAAGCTCATGTTCTCTATTTTGGACTGCTTGCCACGGATTAACAGGGTAAGCCGCAAACTCCATTCATTATTTTTTTGAGATTTGTTTACGCATTTCAATACTTACATCCCAACTAACAATTATCACTCTTATTAGAGTTGCAAGAATGATTAAACAGCATTGTATACTGTAAGAACATTAGCAAAATCCTCTTAGAACTGCTATACAAGCGGAATGGGCACACCTAATAAGACACTTCAGTCATTTAAGAGGTTGTATAAGGGCTGCAGGTAACAGTTATACAACAAAAGTGTAAGCCTCTTGCAGCCGCTACAGGACATTTGCGTCAGTGCAAGATTCAGTTTTTGTCAACTATACAACTATTCTGTTAAGTGATTCTACTTTATTGCAACCAAACTATTTCTTATGTATTGTATAGACGAAGAAGAATATATAACTAACACATTACAGTCATCTTGTTTACTTACATATCGGCCATTGTGAATTTCATACACAGGTATGGTAAAAAAAGAGTGGCATACTATTTTTATTTGGAAAAATAATGCCACCAATTCCCTGTATCTCCGCCACTGGTGCACGTTGATCTTAAGTAAAGACTTCTGAATGCGGACAATACTTAGATTAATCCACATACCAAAATTTTAGTTCATTTCAATTGACGGTTTTGGAGATATTTATCTGTTATCTCTCTCATAAACCTTGCTTTCAAATGTCACCTTTTCACTTTCAGGCGACGCTGATGTTCCTCATGGACCACTTAGCGTTGGTAGTGTCAGCCTCCGATCGCAACAAAATGTCAGCGCAAAACCTGGCAACAGCGCTTGCGCCACCGCTGATGCTGCATTCGGTTGACGCCCCAACCACGCCCACTGCGGGCGGGAAGGTTGACCTTGACTACCAGCAACCCATCAGTGTCCTTAGGTATCTGCTGCAGATATGGCCAACGCCGAAGCATCACTCAGGTAATGTGTGTGCCTGCAGAAACTTGTGATCATCTAGGTGTGCGACTGTGGATAGTCAACTACTTTGAAGTTGAATCAGTTTGAAGTCATTGAAATAATTTCCGTTGAAAAGTAGAGGGTGTTTCAAGGAGTGTATATGACTAGATAAAACAGGCAGTAGAGGAAGAACGTTTACTCTATAATATTTGGCCTTCACTCCTGATCACTGATTTCGATGACGTTAGTGGCAGGTCATTATCCTGAAGAGAAAATGAGGAATTTGTGCTATATCTTTCAAGATAGTCGTCATTGAGATGGAATTTATCAACATCTAGCATGACCTCGGCTCCCGAACAACCATGGCTTCACAAACATGACTTCAGCTCCTATGACCTTGACTCACAATGCAATAAGATAATTGCATTTGGATTCATTTGGAAAAATGGGCGATTCATTATGCGATACCACAATATCCCAGTAAAACGAGGTTTCAAGAATTTAAGGTTACTAAAATATGTTAGAACCTCTGATCAAATAGAACCAGAACTCTGAAGTCAGGTAATAGGCTGATTTCGTCAAACACCATGAAATAATCTTTGTTCCGCTACTCATGAGTTCGTTTATTGTTTGCAGTAGCTCATGTCAAACTTTGCCACTAAATTTTTTGTCCCATCGACTGGCTTCCACCGATTTGTTTAAACGTTATGTGGTACTGTAATCTTGAACGTAGCTACTATTGACACTACAGCCACATGTCAAAAAATTGCCCAACTCCTGATTAGTGTTTCCTTATGATCACATCTTCAGGATAATACTGAAACTGGCGCAGCGGAAAATGGATAGGATTTCAACAATTTATTAGGTAGTACGAGCAGAACCTGATAAACGTCAAGAAGCATGTACTTCTAAAACAATAGTTGTACGAGAAGTTACGATCAAATAGGTCATCTGGATTTTTTTCTATTAATGTGTTGAAGGTTAGCCAGAATCCTTACGTGAGGTTGTTGTACCGTATTTAGAGGGGTGATTTCCAGACAGGTCGTCGCGGCAGGCCACCCGGGCCGCGTGGAGACAGTCGCAGTGCGTCTCATCCCGCAGCCTCGATCACGGCAGCGGCAGCTCATCAACAGGCGGCACAGGTGGCGCCACTCTCGGTGCAACAGCGAGCAGAGCCGTCTCTGCGCTCTCAGGCTCCGTTTCCTCCTCATCCTCGCTCAGCAGCCTCGGCCCAGCGAGGCCCACAGCCACTGGGCCCATCACACCTGATACTCGTAAGTACCTTACGTTCTGTTGACTGTCGCTCGCGAAACACTGACATCCACATACAGGGTGGTCCATGTGTGGACGGAATATTACTCATAAACAAATACATTTTGGGAAAATCTATTTATGATATGTTATACATGACATCCGAGAGCACATGCCTAAAATATTGGCCATCATGCAGGGTGTCCCAATTTCGAACTATATATCAAAGTTGTGATTTTTCAAATTTAATGCCTCAAATTTTACTGCATATTTGGATAAATCAATTCAAATGAAGAAGATTGATATAACATACGTTCACTTCGACAACCCTTCAGTATGCCATTTTGAAATTTGGAGTGCTGAATTTTGTACCAAAAAAAAACCACTTCAGCTTTTATCTTATTTGTTACTTTTTCGAATTTTAATTTTTTGCTCATATAGGACCACCCAAATGGCCGCGGAGGCCGCAGTAGTAGACTCTTCGGTCTCCTGATCAGTCGCCGTGCGCTGTGCGGGTTCGAGTCTCATCCCAGGATAAATAACGCCTAAACACCCATAGGGTACCGTGGTTCTATAGCGGGAAACGGGCGAAAGGGGGACGCCACATAGACTCTGGCGAGGGAACATGAGTTGATGTAACATGCACACATTCTGGGACCGCCTACGGGATCCGCCGGGTGGTACCTCCGCGTTTGACAGTCAGAGACCGTCTACCACCTACGGACAATCACAACATCTATAGCCTAGAAAAATTTCTCTTGGGACGCGATTCAAACCCGGTCACCGCTGCTGCCTTTATCATTTGCTGAGTAAACTTCTTATTTGTCAATACTTTGCAGTAGATAGAAGCTCCATACATTGAGTGCAGAGTCGTTTGGCTCCTATCACTTGACCCTCCCAAGATTGCATTATTAAATTCAAAAGCAAAGCCATTATTTTCCTTAAGAATGTGTTTAGAGCTAGTACGCTTTCTGGTGAATCGCGAAATACGCAAGTGGGGAGATGGGTGGACACAGAGTAGGGATATTACCCTACCTCTTTCCTTCAGATGCAGTCCTAAAAACATTCGGGAGCACCAGCAGTGACCCTATAACGTGTGTGTCTTTACAGTGGCGTAGTTATAGGGTTTATTTAATCGTACAGAGTTGAACGCGTGCATGCTAACATATACCATGTTTGTGTGAATTTCATGATTACGTAAATTTCCTAATTCTGTAAGCATCGTAATAAATGTCACCTAGAAAAGACAGTTACAACATAACTGCTTATTTTCTGATTACATAAAATGTAAGGATTTCTTTGTCAGTTTTTTTTGACATCCTCAAAAATTTGACAAAGTGAATTAATAATTGACAAATTACTGACGAAAGCCTGAACGTTAGACTGAGATAGAAGTCTCACTGCTAAGTGGTTGGCATCTTAAATCGCCGTTTTTTGTGTGACCTTATTTTTAATTAACTTCATATTCAATGCTACTATCTGATGACAGCTGTAGGTCAGATTCGTCGCTGTCATGGCATATTCTTATAATAAATTCCTGGACGTTTCTCCATGTTTCTGGACTGACGCGGTCTAATGCTTGTTTTGCCAATTTAGAAACATCGTCTATTTTGAAGGTGACATAACAGGCAGCAACCTCATTTTTGGCAATGCCCCAGATTTTCTCTATAGGGTTCAGTTCTGGATGGTAGGGAGGCAAGCGCAGAACACCATGACCGTTTTCATCTAAAATCCTATCTACTGCAATGGTCTATGTGTTTGTATTATACGATAAAGTGCAGGTTTTGTGATATTATTATCAAGGGATATACTTTTCAGTGAGCCAATTCTGCATATCTGCTGTGATTTTCTTTAACAACAGGCTTCACATTATTTATAAATACACCTGTAGCTTCAGTTACTCTCTCAAATAAACGGCTGAGACGTATGGTTGATTCCCTGTTTCCTTTTCTAGCTTCATATATTCAAACACATTGAATATAATTTGTCTCCTCGGCTATTAACAACTTTCTTCTTATTTGGTTCCCTATTCCTGAAAAACGATTTTTAATGCAATGTTTCATCTGGTAATTTATAGTAACTTACATGTTGCCTGCCAGATCTACTGGCAGTCTTGACGATGACAGTGTCATAGTTTTTAAAATAATTAAAAATAATACCCCTGGAAAAAATATAAGAACGGCTATGTTACGCGTTCGACTAACAAGAGTAGAACCGAATAAAAAAAATATATATATATATACGAGTATAGAGAAAATTATCATGCGGAGAAAGGTATATAACAAAAATAGGAAAATAGTGGGCAAAATATGCAAAAAGTGGATTCGAGCAGAAAATAGGATAGGCAACCCGAGCGATACGTATTTCTGCTGGTTGGCTCCATCAGGCCCGAAATGAATGCACATATGCAACTACAAAAGTAGATACACATGCCCACACATCCGGATACGGGTGTAACCTGAGGAAACGTTTCCGTATCCGGATGTGTGGGCATGTGTATCTACTTTTGTAGTTGCATATGCATTCATTTCGGGCCTGATGAAGCCAACCAGCAGAAATACGTATTGCTCGGGTTACCTCTCCTATTTTCTGCTCGAATCCACTTTTTGCGGAGTTTGTCCACTATTTTCCTATTTTTGTTATATACGAGTATATATATATATATATATATATATATACATACATATAGGTGAAAAATTAAAGCTTCCGCCTTTAGTTGGGTACTTCGACAAAATTTAAGCAAAGAGGACTCTTTATACTTTTTTAATTCTCTCTAGCTTTCAATGGACTTTGCCATCATCATCAGGAGCTGCAATTACAATGATAACAGTAGCAACAAAAATGTAAAATGAATTTAAATTGACTCAACTTACAGTAGTATGTGAGGATGTTGCTAATTGTTGTTTACGTATAGGATGAGGGAAACGTCCATGTTACTGGACTTTGCTACTGTTATTATTGTAATTGCAGCTCCTGATGGTGATGGCAAAGTCCATTGAAAGCTAGAGAGAATTAAAAAAGTATAAAGAGTCCTCTTTGCTTAAATTTTGTCGAAGTACCGAACAAAAGGCGGAAGCATTAATTTTTCACCTAACTGGTCTAGACGACAATGACCACGTCTCAAGTTATATACATATATATATATAATAAACTAGTATTAACTGGTGTAGTAGCGTTTCCAGCGTATTTTCTCTACATTTTGCGCATTCAAGGTCACAGCCACGAGATTGCTCTACAATGTTATACGTTCTTTCAGGACCAATCATCAGCAAGCAAAGGTCTCTACCGTCCGCTCTCGCCTCGAGTCGGTCCGCCCACTCAGCAGGGCTCAGCAGCGTCGTCGGTGGGGGGCTCGGTGGAAGCAGCACAGGGGGGCCCGGGTTCACCGGTCGCACCGCTGCGCCCCAGACAGGTGATAGTCTCTTCCCCCGGTTCGCCAAGTAGCAGTAGCGATTCACAGTCGGGCTCAGAGTCCGTTAAGGTAAGTTCGTCTGTCTGTGTTTTGTGATGTAGAAATTTGTTTTTCAGATGCATTTTTAAAGCTCTTTCTTACCCTGGCCTGATGACGACGTCGCCAGCATCCGTAGCCAAATTAACCTATTTAAATGTATGGCAGCTTCTTGACTAGTGGCAATGGTTGCCAAAATTGATGTTTCAATAGGCTAGCTTAGATGCTGAGGGTTAAGGGGTAACACCGCTGTAACGGCCTAGAAAAGTATACTTTTTGTCAAGTTTTTTTTAAGGAAATGTTATACAAGGTGATCATTGGAAAACTTCCCACCACGGATTAATCGAAAACCACTGGTTAAAAGAAAAAACTGCGAGACACGTCAAACGATTTGTCAAGGGCGCCAACTTTTTGATCAGGAACTACTTCATCCCCTTTCACCCTTTGCCTCCCAGGGTCATCCCCTTTAAAATTTCAAATAGGAAGGGGTATCGAGTAATAGTTTGTTGTAATAGAAAACATCAACACACGAAAATATCACTTTTATTTCGATGGGTTTTCAAAACGTTGCCCAAACAGTGATATAGGCGATGTTCAAGTTCCTGACGGACATTTTCAAAAACATGTTGTGGGATATCATGGCAGCCTTCGATGATGCGTTGACGAAGTTCATCCAAACTTTTAGGTTGGAGAGTAAACACAATAGATTTCATATGGTCCCATGGTCTTATGGCGTCAAATCAGGAACTCTAGCAGGCGATTCTATAGGCCCTCTTCGCCCTATCCATTTGCCTGGAAACTCGTTGTCTAGCCATTGCCGAACCGGAAGAACATAGTCCTCTTCGATTTGGTTTGCAGTGGTTCCAGTGATAATTGGATTGATGGTATTTTCCAACATATCCAAATAAATGTCTCCATTCAAATTTACATAAATAAACAATGGCCCAATCACTTTGTTTCCTAAAATGCCTGCCCATACATTACTTTTTTGGGAGTGCTAGGTATGCCCTTATACAAAAGCATAATAATAATAATAATAGTAATAATAATAATAATAATAATAATAATAATAATAATATTTACTCACTCAATGTACAAAGAGAACAAACAACATGAGTAAATAAATTTAACATCAAAACAGGCCCAATAGAAGGCACTGCCTGTACATGGAATAATAGTTTTAAGTTTTAACTGTAGAATGCAAATGACAAGAAATGACAAAAATTATTCACAGTAGACTATGTACTTATTTGATGTTCGTATTTATGCGTATATTAATTTCAGTCCAAGACATTGAATGTAGCCACTTTTTTTAATTTCTTTTGAAACAATTCCCGAAATGTAAATCGTTTAAGCCTTTAAGTAATGGGTGATTTTTTTGCTAGTATCTTTTTGGCAACACTGTTTTTGACGGATGACGCGTGAATCGTGTCTTGTGTGATTGTCAAACTTGTTCAGTTTGGTCTATAATTTAACCATGAATCGACTTATGAACGAACAACGCTTGCAAATTATTGAGTTTTACTATCAAAATTCATGCTCGGTTAAGAGAGTGCATCGAGCACTGCTTCCAATTTATGGGCAATTTGGTCGGCCTACTAAGGGAGCTATTCGGAAGCTTGTGACTAAATTTCGAACCCAGTTTACATTATTCGACATTAAACCACCAACACGCAGACATAGAGTGAGGACTGAAGAAAATATTGCGGCTGTATCCGCCAGTGTTAGTGATGACCGTGAAATGCCGATTCGCCGCCGTTCGCAGCAATTGCGCCTCTGTTACTCCACTACGTGGAAAATTTTGCGACATTATTTGGGTGTAAAACCTTATAAGATACAGCTGGTGCAAGAATTGAAGCCACACGACCTCCCACAACGCTTCCAATTTGGTGAATGGGCGCTGGCAAAGTTGGAGGAAGATCCACATTTTTACAAATGACGAAGCTCATTTCTGGTTGAATGGGTACGTTAACAAGCAAAATTGCCGCATCTGGAGTAAAGACCAGCCAGAAGTATTGCAAGAGCTACCAATGTATCCCGAAAAATCAATGTTTGGTGTGGATTATGGGCCGGTGGCATCACCGGGCCGTACTTCTTCAAAGACGTCAATGGCCGGAACGTAACTGTGAATGGCGAGCGCTACCGTGCGATGATAACAAACTTTTTTTGCCCAAAATGGAAGAGCTGGACTTGGCTGACATATGGTTTCAACAAGACGGTACCACATGCCACACCGCACACGAAACAATGGCCCTATTGAGAGGCGAGTTCGGTGAACAGTTTATCTCACGTTTGGGACCCGTCAATTGGCCGCCTAGATCGTGCGATTTAACGCCGTTGGACTATTTCTTGTGGGGCTATGTTAAGGCTAATGTCCACAGGGATAAACCAGCAACTATTGACGCACTAGAAGCCAATATTGAAGCATTTATTCGTGAGATACCGGCCGATATGTTGAAGAGAGTGTGCCAAAAATGGACCTTGCGCATGGGCCATCTAAAGCGGAGCCGCGGCCAACATTTACATGAAATAATCTTTAAACATTAAATTATATCAACCGTTCTATCGACTCAAATAAAGATTTAATCGTTTTTTCAAATTTTTTGTGTTTTTTTTAAACAAATCCTATACCTCTTAAAAAATCACCCGTTATAATTTTGTGAAATTTTGACGCTAAATAGAGTTATAACCGCTGCATTATAGATTTATGCGGCTGAGCAACTACTGTGCCACAAATTTTGTACTTTGGATAAGAGTATGTGCCATTTTTTGGTCCGTGTTGACAAATTAATGGTAGCGAGTGATACTGTGGAAGAAATAAAGCTATCTTATATCATACATTCGTACATCTGCGTATAATTTCTCAGTGGGATAGAGTTTCGGTATTTTAAACATCATTTTCAGAATATTTTTTGAAAAACATTTAAATTACAGATATGTGAGGAACATGCAGCTCCCCATGCTAATATACCATATGTGAAATGAGGCTCAATCAGTTCATGGTATAATATTTGAAGATATTTTTGTGTCAATATGTTCGCAAGATATTTAATTTTGTAGGATTTAAAATATAATTGACATGGATGTCCCAACGAAAGTGAGGATCCAAGACCACTCCAATGAGGCTTTTAATTGCACCAATATCTGCAGTTATGCTTATTAACAAATCCAGATAAAATGTTCATCCATCACTGAAGCAAACATTCTTTACATGAATGGTATTATCATTGATCGCTGCAGTCATTTGTTCACAAAACTCAACTGGCCTATCGGAAACAACTTCGGTTAAGTCTTGCAATATTTTTATTTTGAATGCATGAAATTTCTGAACTTTAGTTACTGTGTGTACAGAGCCTAATGAAATACCAGTCTCAGCAACAATTTTGCATAATAAAGTATTAGGATTTGTTCCAAAATGACCCAAAACTTCAACTTGAGCGGCTTCATTCAAAACTCCCGATGATCAGGTTTCTTATTTACAACAGATCCTGTTTGAGTAAATTTGGTAACAAGTTCCAAAACATACCTATGCGGAGTTATCTTCCCCGGATGTATGGTGCTAAATGTGACGGCAGTTAGCCCAACACATTGATTTTGGGCACAATAAATTAGTAATCATTCCCACTGTTTCGGCTAGTGATTGTCACAAAGATAACTGACAGCAAATTAAATTCTTTCTTTCCCGCAGCAACAATTAACTAAACAGGTATAACAATAAATACATTTGAGCCAGGACATCTGTGTTGATGAAAAGAATGCGGAGAAAATTCGGGTTGTTATTTCGTGATCGCCACCTTCCGAATGGCTGTTTATGTTAGTAGTTTCGGTTTTAAATTATAAAGGAATTGTAGATTTGGTACAATAAATTAGAATCATTCCCACTGTTTCGGCTAGTGATTGTCACAAAGATAACTGACAGCAAATTAAATTCGTTCTTTCCCGTAGCAACAATTAACTAAACAGGTATAACAATAAATACATTTGAGCCAGGACATCTGTGTTGATGAAAAGAATGCGGAGAAATTCGGGTTGTTATTTCGCGATTGCCACCTTCCGAATGGCTGTTTATGTTAGTAGTTTCGGTTTTAAATTATAAAGGAATTGTAGATTTGGCAAACGCTAACGGGCAACAGTTTGAACACTTATGTAGATAAAAAGTGATATTTTCGTGTGTTTTCGGCTAGTGATTGTCACAAAGATAACTGACAGCAAATTAAATTCTTTCTTTCCCGTAGCAACAATTAACTAAACAGGTATAACAATAAATACATTTGAGCCAGGACATCTGTGTTGATGAAAAGAATGCGGAGAAATTCGGGTTGTTATTTCGC
This sequence comes from Acanthoscelides obtectus, assembly GCA_963669975.1. NCBI lineage: Eukaryota > Metazoa > Arthropoda > Insecta > Coleoptera > Chrysomelidae > Acanthoscelides > Acanthoscelides obtectus. The sequence continues at coordinate 14,935,961 of CAVLJG010000001.1, read as the reverse complement.
GATTGCCACCTTCCGAATGGCTGTTTATGTTAGTAGTTTCGGTTTTAAATCATAAAGGAATTGTAGATTTGGCAAACGCTAACGGGCAACAGTTTGAACACTTATGTAAATAAAAAGTGATATTTTCGTGTGTTTTTGTTTCCTATCTGAAGAAATTAAGATAAATGAAGATTTTTCTAATTTTCTAGAAAACGAATCGACTGATTTTAACCCTTTCGGTACGGCTTGTCACTGAACATTTTTATTCCTACGGCCTGAGACTTTTACATTGGTCATTGGCCTGCCGTCGGAAATATCCGTCACCTGAGAAAACTACCCACATTTTATGAAATAATATGAGCAAAAAACTCCCGATGATCAGGTTTCTTATTTACAACAGATCCTGTTTGAGTAAATTTGGTAACAAGTTCCAAAACATACCTATGCGGAGTTATCTTCCCCGGATGTATGGTGCTAAATGTGACGGCAGTTAGCCCAACACATTGATTTTGGGCACAATAAATTAGTAATCATTCCCACTGTTTCGGCTAGTGATTGTCACAAAGATAACTGACAGCAAATTAAATTCTTTCTTTCCCGCAGCAACAATTAACTAAACAGGTATAACAATAAATACATTTGAGCCAGGACATCTGTGTTGATGAAAAGAATGCGGAGACAATTCGGGTTGTTATTTCGTGATCGCCACCTTCCGAATGGCTGTTTATGTTAGTAGTTTCGGTTTTAAATTATAAAGGAATTGTAGATTTGGTACAATAAATTAGAATCATTCCCACTGTTTCGGCTAGTGATTGTCACAAAGATAACTGACAGCAAATTAAATTCGTTCTTTCCCGTAGCAACAATTAACTAAACAGGTATAACAATAAATACATTTGAGCCAGGACATCTGTGTTGATGAAAAGAATGCGGAGAAAATTCGGGTTGTTATTTCGTGATCGCCACCTTCCGAATGGCTGTTTATGTTAATAGTTTCGGTTTTAAATTATAAAGGAATTGTAGATTTGGTACAATAAATTAGAATCATTCCCACTGTTTCGGCTAGTGATTGTCACAAAGATAACTGACAGCAAATTAAATTGTTTCTTTCCCGTAGCAACAATTAACTAAACAGGTATAACAATAAATACATTTGAGCCAGGACATCTGTGTTGATGAAAAGAATGCGGAGAAATTCGGGTTGTTATTTCGCGATTGCCACCTTCCGAATGGCTGTTTATGTTAGTAGTTTCGGTTTTAAATTATAAAGGAATTGTAGATTTGGCAAACGCTAACGGGCAACAGTTTGAACACTTATGTAAATAAAAAGTGATATTTTCGTGTGTTTTCGGCTAGTGATTGTCACAAAGATAACTGACAGCAAATTAAATTCTTTCTTTCCCGTAGCAACAATTAACTAAACAGGTATAACAATAAATACATTTGAGCCAGGACATCTGTGTTGATGAAAAGAATGCGGAGAAATTCGGGTTGTTATTTCGCGATTGCCACCTTCCGAATGGCTGTTTATGTTAGTAGTTTCGGTTTTAAATTATAAAGGAATTGTAGATTTGGCAAACGCTAACGGGCAACAGTATGAACACTTATGTAAATAAAAAGTGATATTTTCGTGTGTTTTTGTTTCCTATCTGAAGAAATTAAGATAAATGAAGATTTTTCTAATTTTCTAGAAAACGAATCGACTGATTTTAAAATATCATATGTCAAAATGAAGGACCTTCAGATCTTTCAGACAATCTATTACTCGATACCATTTTAAATTTTAAAAGGAATGATCCTGAGGGGCCCTTGGTGAAAGAGGGTGAGGGCCAAATCTTTTGACGTTTTTTTCTTTTAATCAGTGGTTTTTAATAAATCCATGGTGCAAAGTTTTCAAATGAACACCCTGTATAATAAAAATATTGGGGAGAGTTATTAATTGCATAGTTTAGTAGCAAACAAATATAGAAACATCTTCAAAGATGGCGGTACCGCAGCCATTTAAACGAGACACAGAATTTGAGGCGCTCTGGGGCACGCAGTGTAGCTACAAATTTGGATCTAGAAAAATAAGTAACAAGTTACTGTATATGCCTGTAGCTAAATAAATATACTAAGTGACATATAAATCCGAACACCCAGTTTAAATGGTTTTATTTTAATAAAAGTTGGTGAATGTATTTATCTTACTGTAAATAACAAGTGAAAAATTTTTCAGCCTTATCAGTTGGACATTCCGGTTTTTATACTGTTTTTTTTTTAATTCACTAACGCTCTAAAAATGAATATTTCAGCCGCAGTAAAGAATCAACGTTGGCGGATTTTGGTTCTTGACATCCTTTACGATCGGTTACGATGCCTAGAGTACGGAGACCTGTACGATTTCGTCAACTTAGTGAGTTTGATAGGGTCCGTATAGTGGGACTTCGGGAAGCTGGACTTTCTTTTCGGGCAATTGCAGTTAGAGTGCAAAGAAGTGTAGACACTGTGGTTAGGTTTTGTCAGGCATGGCTTCGAGAAGGCCGTACGCAAAGAGCAAGGGGCACTGGACGCCGCCGTAGAACAACAGACCGTGAAGATCGCCGCCTAAGATTATTGGCCTTAAGGGACCGTTTCTCCACTACCAGGTCCATTGCAAATGAATGGTTTGCAGAACACGGAAGACCTATTGGCATGCGAAGTGTTTACCGACGAATGAGAAGTTTCGGCTTGTTTTCATAACGGCCAAACTGGGTACTCCCTTTAACTCGAGAACACCGACGTAATCGCCTTGAGTGGTGCAGACAACGGTCATTCTGGGATCAGGAATTGAACAGTATTGTCTTTAGTGACGAGTCTCGATTTTGTTTAGGCATGCACGATGGTCGTGCCAGGGTTAGAAGGCGACGTGGTGAAAGGAGGAATCGACAGTTTTTTGTTGAAGAACATGCTCATCACACTGTTGGAGTTATGGTTTGGGGTGCTATAGCTTATGTTTCCAGGTCACCTTTTATCTTGACACCCTGGCAGATCCAACTTTCCAACAAGATAATGCCCGACCACATGTTGCAAGAGTCACAATAGACTTCTTTCAACATAATGATTTCACATTATTACCATGGCCACCAAGATCTCCCGACTTATCCCCAATTGAGCACGTGTGGGATATGATGGGTAGGAGATTGCTCAATTTGCAACGTCCTCCTCAGACTCTAGAAGCACTTCGAGAGGAGTTGGTGGTTGCCTGGAATGAGATACCACAGGAGGACATTGACCGCCTGATCAGAAGCATGCCTAGGCGCGTTGGAGAATGCGTAGCACATCAGGGTGCATCCACACATTATTAAAGGTCAAAGGGCTTTAAAGCAGTGCAATCATTTTGAAATTTTTATCATTTACTTATTATGCTTCATTAAGTACTTATACAAAATTTTATTAAAATAAAACCATTTAAACTGGGTGTCCGGATTTATATGTCACTTAGTATACGTAGGGGATTCCAAGAATATCAATTTTTGTATGGTTGGCGAGTGTTTGATTGAAGACGTTCAATTTTCAATGGAAAAAGGTAATAATTTGATAATAAAAAGTGATTAAATTAGCCGCTTACGTATTCTTCTTTTCGTTTTAAAAATACTTGTAAAAAATCGAATGAAAAGAGTGATATTCATTCAACTTGTGCTGCGTGTAGTCTTAAAAATCACGTTTCTACAGAAACGCTGCTGATTCGCCAGAAAGCAGTTAGAGTGGATGTGACCAGTTTTTTCTACGAATTCAAAAAACCAGGTTTCATCATGTCATCCTCACTAATTTGTTTGTTTGTTTTTTATATATATATCGGAGCAGCCGCGCAGGCAGTAGCCTAAATGCCGGAACATCGCGGCTGCTATGATGATCCCGAAGAAATTTTGTTAGTACGATTTTTGAACTGCCTAAGGTTAGTAGAGCTTCCTCTTGTAGATTGTTCCACAATCTCGATACCTTCGGGACAAAGGAGGGGTCGTATCGGCCAGTTTTGGATGTGAGCAATACTCAAGGGTAGGCCTTATCTGGGCCTTGTATAGATTGAGAAGGTCATGCGGAGAAAAGTACTTCTTAGGCCCGTATCGTCAGCCGACTCTACAATTGTAGGGCGCGTTTATGGCCTCCTTGATTGTCATACTCCTTTCTCTCCTTCAACAATTCATAGATTACACTTGTCCCGTGTCAGCGTTAGCGCTTTCCTATTGTAAAGATTTGTTTTCCTTTTAAATTGTAGGAAATTTCAGGCTGATAAAACATGATATAACTCAAAATCAAGCACAATTTGATGCAAATTGATGTTTGTGACATAACCTCAAAATAGAGCGCTGACACGGAGAAGTAGAAAACTATGTCAATGGCCTTAGCCCTAAACAAATAGCCCAGCTGTGTTCGTGCCAAATCAGGTCCTCGGTGATCGGGACTTTGTGTATTGACATGCGAAAAACCAAATGAGAAGCGAAAAGGTAGGTTCTAGACTTCACTTGACTTTCTTCTTTGTTCTAGCACTGCCTGCCCAGCCGCGTCAGCTCCCCAATGTCCACCATTCGCGGCTCGCCCTCCTCGCAGGCCCTGCGCTCCGCCCCAGCTTCCGCCACTGCCTCGGCGGTCGCCTCTCCAGGCGTTCGAAGGTCACCCGTGCGTCATTCGCCCGTCCGGGTTTCCATGGCCTCGTCACCGGCATCGTCTGGGCCTAGGAGCTCGCCGTCCGTCACCAGTCTTACCAGGTGGGTTTTTTCAAATTCCGAGCTATCAAAACATACTCGGCACAGCAGTGGCATGAGAGAGTAGAATAACTGAAAAAAGTGGGCGTGGTTCTGTTACTTCTTGGGCAACTGTTCCTAAATACTGTTAGAATAGGCGCTTCCCGAGTCGTGCGGAAATGTCGCCACCATCCATCATTCTCATCTCTAAGGACGAAGTCATTAAGCGTTTAAAAATGGGAAGAACGTGGGAGCACATTACTTTGCCAAAAATGAATGCATCCTTCAAGTTGTACGACATATATCTACAGCTATCTAAATCTGGGACCATTCCTCAGGGATCATTACCAAGGAAAATTTCTAGTCTATACTTGAATCCATTTCAAGTGAGACCAGGCACAACAACCAGCACGCGTCGCAGGCATGATGGTCGTAGACACAAGAACCGAGCAGGGTCGGACTCAAAACTATGGAAATATTAAGGTGATATTTCAGAACTAAATATTTGAAAAAGAGACATCAGTAAATAATAACACAACACTACTGTCACAGAGTCAATAGAGGTGATTGAAAGTTAAGGGGGGCACAAAAAGTAATTATACATATGTGTTTGACAACATCAATATTTTTCACTGGATGTTGATAATTATCGGTTCAATATGCCTTTCAATTATGTTGTCTAGCTCCCACATTGCAACCTCCACTTTCTCCTGAACATGCTTCACACATTTTAACCATTTTTCTGGTGTGATTCTCTGCAACGCAAGGTTGAACAGCTCTTTCATATCGGAAAACTTGAATGTTGTGTTGTGTTCAGCAACAAAATTCTTTATATCTGCCCATATGAGCTCAATGGGGTTGAGCTCACAGTGGTAAGGAGGCAAACGAAGTACCATTTTATTGTGCGCTTTTGCCATCTCGTCCACTATATATTTATCATATTTTGCTCTGTGTTGTTTCACAAGATCTAGAAGTTGTAATTTCAACATAAACATATCAAAAGGTATATTTTTTGCACGTAGCCAGTCCTGTATCTCTGATTTCTTAAAAGATGAATTTGGATTTTTTTATAATTTCCGAGAATGATACGGAGCATTATCCAGGACCACCACAGAATTGTCTTTAAGACGTGGTAAAATGCCTAAAAACCAGTTTTCCAATGCTTCACCATTCATCTCTTCGTGGTAGTCAGTGGTTTTTTTTTATTCAAAACACCATAGTCCTTCCTTGACGAAGCCATCTACACTCCCGATGTGGCAAATAATGAGCCTTTTTCCTTTGCCTATAAAGATAAAACTTGTTAGATACGGATGTACATTATATGTCTTTCACAAGAGTACTGAGGCCACGGAGATAGGGACACATTTCTGTATTTTATATACGATGCTATATTGTTTCTCATGATAGCGGGATGCATGCGGTGAGATATATCGGACACTTCAACCAATGCATCATTTAATCTGTTGATGAATCTGGTTAGCTTAAAAAACAAAAAGAAACAGGCAACATCAATTAAAGTAAAAAATTATCAAGTGTGACAAACTTATCGAAAAATTTACAAATCAACACAATGTCTGACGTTGTTAATTAACGTGTTACATTCCATGACGGACGAGGTATGTTGTCTCTGCAACGCTCGCATTGCTGTAAAAAATCTTGTCATCGATACCATAAGAATTCCAATGTAGAGAATACATTGATTTCCAGAGTGAACATCCCCTCGTTTTTTCTAGATATCTGATAACGTGTAATGCCTCATTTAAATCACTTTGGCTATGAAAAATTATCTAATAACTATTGTTGGATTTTCTAAAATGGAATGTCTGCATTACCTGTAGGGTTTTTAAGCCCAGTTGAAAGCCCATCTAAAAACGCTCTTCTTGCTGACGTTACTGTTTGGTCCACCCAAACTTTTGATTTTGTATGGCCAGCATTTATCCACGTCTCGCCCAGGAAGTAAATTCTACGGTTTTGGCTCCTGTATGTTTTTATTTTTGTCAAATACTCTCTCCTCCATAGTATAATTTCATCTCTATCCATCAATGAACTGTTTCGGCCTCTCTTCTGCCAATTGAAGTTGAGTTCCTTTAATAGCCTGTAGAACGTCGTTTTACTAAAATTCGGCAAATCTGAGTCTTCATTCACTACTTTCAAAATCTTATCAATTGTAGGAATTTCATTCTGGAAAAAGAATTCATGAACCTTCCTTCTGATCGCATGTCTGTCAGCATCATCTATTTCTTTAATTTGGCTTTTACGGTTCTGATTCGTTTTAGGTTCAGCAAATGCATTCCGTAATTTATATTCTTTGAGTACTCTAAATACCGATGCACGAGAAACTCCAACTTTATTCGCCACCCTCTGCACAACATCGTTGACGCTGAGCTCAGGTTTTTCCTCCGTTTCATATTTGTAAACATTTAAAATAATTTCTTTCACTTCGATGCTCAAATGGTTTTGTCTTGATCGTTTCCTGGGTGGACTCAATTTAGTTCTCCCTTCATCAGCTGTGTCGGTAGAAGACATGGTCAAAAAACACCAGTTATAACAGAACTTATAACAGCGACACTACCAACCTTCTGTCATTTGTCAAATGTTTCATTCTACATATGATCCTGTCCCACACCATTTTGTGCAGCAATAAGTGGCTGGTTCACGATGTAACATGCAATAATTTTAACTTTCATTCCAAATATTTTTAATCCGTTGTGATATGTTCCTGACCTATATCTGTGGATGTTTTTTACCAATGTTAACGAATGTACCATGAATCCAGCTTTCACCAAGTTTCTAAATGTTTCCCTCATCATAACCTTTAATAACATTTAGCAACATACTATTGTAAGTAATTTAACATCATTTTGCACAATAGTTGCTATTTCTTCCTAATGTTATTGTAGCTCCTGATGATGATGGCATAAACCATCGAAAGCTAGAGACTAATAAAGTATAAAGATTCCTCATTGCTTGAGTCTTATCAAAGTACCCAACTAAAGGCGGAAGCTTTATTTTTAGATATTTAGATATATAAGATGAAATCTCGAAGGATTTTTTAATAGTTGATAATTTTCAAGTTCTCTCAAATCTATCAGTGGTTAAAAAACATAGCTATGGTGTTGCCATTTATTAATAAAATTAAAATAATTCCGTCCTAATCGCACCTCATCGGTCCAGTTTTTTGTTCATCGACTATGTGTTCCCTTTCACTGTCGTTTAAGAACAATTTCAGCAACAATCTCGCCGACTTAGTAAGTAATTATATTTTTCTTCCTTGTTTATTTTTGCTGTTTTTCAAAAATTGTTTTTTAGCTCCAGACGATGATGGCATAGACCATCGAAAGCTCGAGTTCAAGTTGTAAGAGTGTACTTATGCAAAACTTTGCCTTCTATTCAAAGAAATTCAAGGATATATATAGGTGAAAAATTAAAGCTTCTGCCTTTTGTTGGGTACTTCGACAAAATTTAAGCAAGGAGGACTCTTTATACTTTTTTTTATTCTCTCTAGCTTTCAATGGTCTTTGCCATCATCATCAGGAGCTGCAATTACATTGATAACAGTAGCAACAATAGTGTAAAATGAATTTAAATTGGCATAGACCAGGTACTCTTGTCGCTGGATATGCTTGATCCAGTTCTTTCGCGTCTCTTCCGGATATCTTAATAATCCAGCGCCTTGCCAGAAAAATGGATATTTGCTCATCTCCAACCCATCCTTGAAATAGGACCAAGACCGACCCTTACAACAACAGACCTATACCTCGGCCTTCTGTTAGACCTATACCTCGGCGTTCTGTTATAAGTAAGATGATGGAGAGGTGCATATAATATGTATAGAGATTATCAAACTATCTATATGAGGCTTTTTGTACTAACCTCAGGCACCTCAAAAATCGGCTCAAAGTTTCGTTACGTCCTGAACTGGCATTTGGGCTTGAAATAACAACTCACTTTCATTGTATATACATATATTTCCTAGACGTTATAAAACAAACTATACATAAGTGCCTTGTCACCAAGCGACCATCCCCCAAACCTTCCCAATGATTCTTGCTGTCAAAACGTACACGGGCATGAAAATGAGGCCCATTATCAGGAATATGATGAACATCACTATTACGATCTCAGCCAGAAATACGATACTCTTCACAATTTTGTCTTTTGGGTCTTCGGTTTCGAAAATGTCTATCAGTCTATCCAACATAAACCTAGCGAAGTAAACGAATCCGTCCAATAGGGGCGCCAGGTTCCATAGCATCACTAGAATAGTGATGGCCGCGGTGTACGCGTGCGTGCATAGTGAGGTTATGAGCGTCACGAAGGAGATTTGTTCAGTTCTAGAAAGTCCTGGAATATAGATAAAGATTATGTTTTGTATAATATCCAAAGGTCCAGGAACGGCAAGTCATTTGGGGGTACAGCACAAGTAACATACTAAAGCGAAAAAAGTAAGGTTTAAGAATTCGTTCATATTGGGCCCGCTTCAATATCTAGTAGGACAATTGCAGGACGCCTTTATGGACTCCTTGATTGTCATATTTTTATACTGTTCCGTGTCAGCTTTCTATTTTGAGGTTATCTTTCCAATATCTATTTGCATCAAATTGCATACTTTTGTTTTATATAATCTGTTATACAGGGTGTTTCAGTTTATTGTTGCATAACTTTAAGATTCGATAGAACTTTTAAAATTAATGCATAAAGTCTATATAAACATGGATCGAAAAATGCGTCCGGTTTAAATTTACTTTCTAAAATAGTTTTTTTTTAAATATTTCGAACAATTTTTGATGTATAACAGTGAAAATTGGTATACAAGGGTTTTTTGGTACGATAAAACGAACCATGGGCATAGTTATACTGTAGCCGCTAGAGGGCGCTCTCTACTGTACCTGTAGTGTATTAAAATAACCGAAAATTTTTACTTAGTGCAATTTTTTGGTTTTTGAATAAAAAACTGATTCTTCGCACTTTTCAACATAAAAAAGCTCTCTTGTGAGTTTTCGTTATAGTTAGCCGTTTTTGAAACATTTAGATTTTTAAGGTTGGATGCATTTTTAATTATTTATGGGAAAATAATATTTCTTTAACATTTTCGATTTGGGCATTACAAGTAATTAAGATGATCGTTTAGATTGTGTTTTTAAGCACAGCAATAATTCCTAACTACAAATAAACACAAAAAAACAGAATATTAATTTGTTTAATTTTCCAATATTTTTTATTTTTAACAAATTAAATTAATTATTTACAACTAAAATGCTATTGGCTAGTTAGGACAAACATACAAAATCTAAAGTAGTTGCTCGAAATGTAAACACAATTGTTCAATACACATTTCACATCTACGAATGATCGAACGTGGTATAGCATTATTCAAATAAGGCCTTATTTCATCACATGCATTCCTGATTCTGTCTATTAGCATATCTCTTGTGGTTACGGAAGTCTGGTACACTTTTTCTTTTAGAAATCCCCACACAAAGAAATCTAATGGATTTAGGTCAGGGGATCGTGGAGGCCAGGCGACTGGTCCTCCACGGCCGATCCATCTTTCTGGATAATTTTCGTCCAGCCAGTTTCTAACTATTCCCGAATAATGAGCTGGACAACCATCAAGCTGGAATCAGGCCAATCTTCTTAAATCTAACATAACATCATCCCACATATTTGAGTGTTCAGCCTTTAAAAATTCCAAGAAGGTCGCAGCGTTTAACCTTGCAGGCAAAAGGTAGGGTCCAAATAGTCATCGGTCCATAAAGCGTTACTTAAAAACTCCCTATTATTATCAGTTCTATCATGAATCCAGTGACAAAATGTGATTCTTCGTTCTCCGTCCCCTGACTGTAGTCCTTGCACAGGTTGCAAATGGTAAGGACGTCTATGGTTATTTCTAAGAACACGGTGAACATGACTTGCTGTAATTCCCGAGGCACCAGAAACTCTTCTAACACTTGTGGTCGGATCTCTATCAAACTCACGCAGAATCATACGGGTAAATCTGCGCTGATGAACATTTATGTTGTGATCCCTTTGGAGATTTCCAAAATCATTTTCAATTATTTGGCGATGCACTCTTACAAATACTGAGCGAGTTGGATGTCGTCTGTTTGGAAATCTTCGTGCGTATTCTCTGGCTGCTTCTGCTGCGTTTCCATTTACAAAGCCATACACAAAATGAATATCCGCTAACTCTTGATTGGAGAATAAAAATGGCATTTTTATAAAACTTACAAAAAAAACAGGTAAAAGAAACTAAATTTCGTGCATTCACAATTGCAAAAAACGTTTCAGGTTTCAACAGACAACAAAACTAACTGCCAACTAATTGACGTTTAACCTTATTCTGCTTTCAATTTCAAAAATATTTGCAGGCACAGCATACTTCTAAAAATTATCGAGATACTGACCTTTTAACGTTATTTTATCATGAATAATTAAAAATGCATCGAACCTTAAAAATAGAAATATCTCAAAAACAGCTAACTATAGCGAAAATTCACAAGAGAGCTTTTTTATGTTGAAAAGTTCGAAGAATCAGTTTTTTTATTCAAAAAGCAGAAAATTGCACTATGAAAAAATTTTCGTTCATTTTAATACACTATAGGTACAGTAGAGAGCGCCCTCGAGCGGATACAGTAAAACTATGTTCGTTTTGCCGTACCAAAAAACCCTTGTATACCAATTTTCACTGTTATACATCAAATATTGTTCGAAATATTTAAAAAAAACTATTTTAGAAAGTAAATTTATTTCGGAAGCGACGCATTTTTCGACCCATGTTTATATAGACTTTAGGCATTAATTTTAAAGGTTCTATCGAATCTTGAAGTTATGCGACAATAAACTGAAACACCCTGTATAAGCCTGAATACGGTTTGAACTGCTTGACCATCCGCCTTACTCACCAGATCTAGCCCAAGCGACTTCTTTTTGTTCCCTTATTTAGAAATTGCACTCGGAGGTCAGAGACTTTCGTCAAATGGAGAGGCAATCACCTTCGTGAACAACTATTTTACAGAGAAAAACGCCGGGCGCTATTTGAACGGGTTACAGAGATGGGAGCATCGCTGGTCGAAGTATATACAGTTACAAGAAGACTATGTGAGAAAAATCAGAAAAAATGTCTTGGATGTTTGTTAAGTCGGAAACTTTTCCGACCACCCTCGTATGTCTAGGTAGCTGCACTGCCGTTTACAGGGTACTGATACCAGGATGATTGTTTTGTGGGAAAAGTGAAATAAGGGCTTATTTGCCAGCGCATTCACTATATTTCCATATGTTGATTTGGATGTCACTCCCGCCAATTCTCCGACTATTCAATCGTTTAGTAAGAACTTTGTATAATGTTGTCGTAAATGTGGTTTTCCGGTAGATTTCGATTGAGTTTTGGTTTCATCAGCCCAAGTCTTGAATTAAATATTGAATCTATCATAGTTTGCAAAATAGGTTCCGGATTTTTATCGTTTTCTACTGTTCCGCGTCAGCGCTCTATTTTGAGGTTATGTTACGAATATCTGTTTGCATCAAATCGTTCATGCTTTTGATTTATATCAGCCTGAAATTTCCTACAAGTCAAAAAGAAAGCATAGGCTCACAATAGGAGACGGCCGACGCTGAAACGGAACAGTAGACATCTAGAAATAGCCCAACCTATTTGAAGGAGAGAAAAGACTATTAAAATCAAGGAAACAATAAAGGCGTTCTACAATTAGAGGAACGGCAGACGATACGGTCCTTAAGCGCAAATCAAACATAAGAGGCAATCAGTTTCGTACTATACAGGGTGTCCCGAAAAAAGTATGCAATATTCTACCAGCGGTTTCTAGAGCTTAAAATAGGAAGAAAATTTATGAATACATTTCGTATGCTTATTTGCGGATTATTTTCAGACATATTTAAAGCAATATCCATACGAAGATTTCCCAGTGGCCTTCCTGAGCCCCGCATGCGCTGAAAACTTCCATGGCTTGACAAATTCCGGTGAATATCAGTGAAAATTCGACGTCCAGGTACTATGCGATTGGGAAATCTTCTCTGATATTCTCTTACGGCTGCCAATGAACTGCCATTGCAAAACCCGTACACAAAATGCATGTCAGTCAGTTCTCTGTCTGTAAATCTTGGCATTTTAAATCGATTTAATAAAAATTTTGATTTCAACCTAGTAATTTTACACTGCTAACAATGTTAGCTTAACGTCAAAATAAGTCATAACAAATCAAAACGACTTTTGTTTGCAGTCATGGCTAACCATGTATAATCAACAATTCAGTTAAATTCGCAGTACATTCCTTTCCTATCATGTGACAAATTTTTTAGTTTGATTTTATTCAAAAATTGCACAATTTATCGATATTCAATAAGAGTACCTTTTTTATCTAGAAAACCCTAGAGTTTCAAATTATAAAATTGAATTTCAAAATTAGAATCACACAAAAATTTTGGGGCTAAAATAATCTGAGTCCGTATCTGTTATATACGCTTCCAAACAAAACTGTCTAAAATTGTAAATATTTTTAAATCCAGCATAAAAAACTAGGCTAGGGCACCAAATTTTATGTCCTTTTCTCAACACGTTTCGGAAATATTAAGAAAAACCCCTTCAAAAGATCTTAGCGCCCTTAGGGGACGTTTGTCGACCTATGTTTATATAACCTTTTCTTCCTATTCTAAGCTCTAGAAACCGCTGGTAGAATATTGCACACTTTTTTCCGGTATAACAACTCGCAATTGACGAATCTCGTATTTTGTGTCATTTGTTGCCCTGTACCATCGACTGAATCGTAAATCTGGAACACCCTGTATATAATATATCATTTACCCCTATTTTCTTGGTAGTCCACGATAGGTTCCCGAACGGTTCGAAGCATTCCTATGATTGCTGACTGGGATATTCGTAACTTCTGGCTCACCATTTCAGCTGCGCCTCCTGTCTGACTTCCTGGCATGGAAGTTACCTAAATCGAGTATTGACGTCTCAATTACTAAGGCGGAGTTACACCACTATCTTTGATCCAGGATTTTAACTCGGTAATTTGTAATAAACGCGCTTCAACACACTTTAAACCGGGATTAAAAGCACTAATTGTGGATAAGACTTGAACAGTCACATATCTAATCCCAGATAAAATGACGACAGGTGACATTGCATTTGGAAAATTCATCCCAAAAATGTGCTAAAAAGTGCGTATCTTAATAGAAAAGTAGTAGGTGTTTTATATTGACTAGTGTGTTTTGAGAAATTTGTTGTTTTCAATGTATTATCTTTGAACAAAATGCCATTAAGGAGATTATATAATAGGGCGTATCAAGATGATGATAAGAATGAAGATTTTATCGTTAAACATCTCTTATCTTCATATTTCACATTTGGATAGCATTTCCTTTAATATACTAAGTGACATATAAATCCGAACACCCAGTTTAAATGGTTTTATTTTTAAAAAAATAGTATAAGTACTTAATGAAGCATAATAAGTAAATGATAAAAATTTCAAAATGATTGCACTGCTTTAAAGCCCTTTGACCTTTAATAATGTGTGGATGCACCTTGATGTGCTACGCATTCTCCAACGCGCCTAGGAATGCTTCTGATCAGGTGGTCAATGTCCTCCTGTGGTATCTCATTCCAGGCAACCACCAACTCCTCTCGAAGTACTTCTAGAGTCTGAGGAGGACGTTGCAAATTGAGGAATCTCCTACCCATCATATCCCACACGTGCTCAATTGGGGATAAGTCGGGAGATCTTGGTGGCCATGGTAACAATGTGACATCATTATGTTGAAAGAAGTCTATTGTGACTCTTGCAACATGTGGTCGGGTATTATCTTGTTGGAAAGTTGGATCTGCCAGGGTGTCAAGATAGGGTAAAAGATGGGGTTATAGAACTTGGATATAACGCTGCGCGTTCATGTTACCTCTGATGAAGATTAAAGGTGAGCTGGAACCATAAGCTATAGCACCCCAAACCATAACTCCAACAGTGTGACGAACATGTCTTTCAACAAAAAACTGTGGATTCCTCCTTTCACCACGTCGCTTTCTAACCCTGGCACGAGCATCGTGCATGCCTAAACAAAATCGAGACTCGTCACTAAAGACAATACTGTTCCATTCCTGATCCCAGAGTGACCGTTGTCTGCACCACTCAAGGCGATTACGTCGGTGTTCTCGAGTTAAAGGGAGGACCCAGTGTGGCCGGTATGAAAACAAGCCAAAACTTCTCATTCGTCGGTAAACACTTCGCATGCCAATATGTCTTCCGTGTTCTGCAAACCATTCATTTGCAGTGGAACTGGTAGTGGAGAAACGGTCCCTTAAGGCCAATAATCTTAGGCGGCGATCTTCACGGTCTGTTGTTCTACGGCGGCGTCCAGCGCCCTTTGCTCTTTGCGTACGGCCTTCTCGAAGCCATGCCTGACAACACCTACCCACAGTGTCTACACTTCTTTGCACTCTAACTCCAATTGCCCGAAAAGAAAGTCCAGCTTCCCGAAGTCCCACTATACTGCCCCTATCAAACTCACTAAGTTGACGAAATCGTACAGGTCTCCGTACTCTAGGCATCGTAACCGATCGTTGAGGATGTCAAGAACCAAAATCCGCCAGCTTTGATTCTTTACTGCGGCTGAAATATTCATTTTTAGAGCGTTAGTGAATTAAAAAAAAGCAGTATAAAAACCGGAATGTCCAACTGATAAGGCTGAAAATTTTTTCACTTGTTATTTACAGTAAGATAAATACATTCACCAACTTTTATTAAAACAAAACCATTTAAACTGGGTGTTCGGATTCATATGTCACTTAGTATAATTGAATGATCCGCAATTTTCAGACATTTTTACACCACAAATAAAACGCACCAATAACAACAAACTCCAAAAGTCATAAGAGTTGGGTTATAATAATGATGACTACAGGACAAATGAAAAAACACACTGGCGTCTTTGATTCGTGAAACGCAAAGGTTGTCTTCTCTTGACACTGTTGCTACGACATGTGTTAAACTTATGAGAGATTAGTTGATCCTGAATTATTTTCGATTTCTCACGTTATTTTGAAAATTACCTGAAAGCCTTGCTCGCCCTGTAAGGGCAGCTCTTCTAGCGGTAAATCTGACTCACCCTCCACTGTTTTACCGGGAACGAAATGGACCTACGAAATTCTTGATTATATTTTTGAAATATTGCGTCTATTAGATTGATTCTGTACTCGAAATCCAGCTGTGGTACGATGAACCTTTGACCTCTGCATATCAAACTAAGCAAATCTATCATATTGCTGTTTCCATGGCAGATTTACTGACACCAAATATGCTGATGTTTATTAATGAAACACAAGTACTGAGTCAATCCACTTGACGAAATATTCATAGAACCATCATAGACGAAGTAACAGAAACTAGAGGTTAGGCGAAATGGGTGGTATATTTAAATTCATAAAATTCTGAAAAATATACTAAGTGACATATAACTCCGAACACCCAGTTTAAATGGTTTTATTTTAATAAAATTTTGTATAAGTACTTAATGAAGCATAATAAGTAAATGATAAAAATTTCAAAATGATTGCACTGCTTTAAATCCCTTTGACCTTTAATAATGTGAGGATGCACCCTGATGTGCTACGCATTCTCCAACGCTTAGACATGCTTCTGAACAGGTGGTCAATGTCCTTCTGTGGTATCCCATTCCAGGCAACCACCAACTCCTCTCGAAGCGCTTCTAGAGTCTGAGGAGGACGTTGCAAATTGAGCAATCTCCTACCCATCATATCCCACACGTGCTCAATTGGGGATAACTCGGGAGATCTTGGTGGCCATGGTAACAATGTGACATCATTATGTTGAAAGAAGTCTATTGTGACTCTTGCAACATGTGGTCGGGCATTATCTTGTTGGAAAGTTGGATCTGCCAGGGTGTCAGGGTAAAAGATGGGGTTCTAGAACTTCGTGGATATAACGCTGCGCGTTCATGTTACCTCTGATGAAGATTAAAGGTGACCTGGAACCATAAGCTATGGCACCCCAAACCATAACTCCGACAGTGGCACGACCATCGTGCATGCCTAAACAAAATCGAGACTCGTCACTAAAGACAATACTGTTCCATTCCTGATCCCAGAGTGAGTGTTGTCTGCACCACTCAAGGCGATTACGTCGGTGTTCTCGAGTTAAAGGGAGGACCCAGTGTGGCCGGTATGAAAACAAGCCAAAACTTCTCATTCGTCGGTAAACACTTCGCATGCCAATAGGTCTTCCGTGTTCTGCAAACCATTCATTTGCAATGGACCTGGTAGTGGAGAAACGGTCCCTTAAGGCCAATAATCTTAGGCGGCGATCTTCACGGTCTGTTGTTCTACGGCGGCGTCCAGTGCCCCTTGCTCTTTGCGTACGGCCTTCTCGAAGCCATGCCTGACAACACCTAACCACAGTGTCTACACTTCTTTGCACTCTAACTGCAATTGCCAGAAAAGAAAGTCCAGCTTCCCGAAGTCCCACTATACGGCCGCTATCAAACTCACTAAGTTGACGAAATCGTACAGGTCTCCATACTCTAGGCATCGTAACCGATCGTAAAGGATGTCAAGAACCAAAATCCGCCAACGTTGATTCTTTACTGCGTCTGAAATATTCATTTTTAGAGCGTTAGTGAATTAAAAAAAAGCAGTATAAAAACCGGAATGTCCAACTGATAAGGCTGAAAATTTTTTCACTTGTTATTTACAGTAAGATAAATACATTCACCAACTTTTATTAAAATAAAACCATTTAAACTGGGTGTTCGGATTTATATGTCACTTAGTATATATGTGGAGATATGAAGACAGTTAAATCACCGTTAGCAATAGCATCTCAGAACGCTAAAGTGGTACGTACTTACTCCTAATATCCAAATATTGCTAAAATATATAAATATTTATTCCGTATCGGTGTGTCGGTGACCAGTTTGTTACCCATTGCGCAGACGTATAACAAACAGGAGGAAAACAAAAATGTGGTTCGATTCGAGCAGACAATGCAGTCATATGAACATGAAAACCACGTCATCAGTTTCAAAAGCTACATTAATGTCTATCAGTGTGCTAAGACTATAAAGGGGTTGGCGAAAGGTGTATATTTATAAGCTTCCACCAAAATTAATTTCACGCACCTTTCAGTAGATATTTTACACATCAAAGATTTCCCCGTTCGTTTGTCATTATAACTGATACTAATATTGCAACGGCTCGTATGCCGATCCCTGGCTTGCATCTGACAGCATCGCCGACAGAGATATTTTTTTATACGTGTAGTGTCGTATCTGATGCCTATGACGTGTTTGACTTGAGTTACCCGATGGACGGTACTTAGGACAGAGAGGAAACTAGCGTTAGCGTTATCATGTGGATAGACATTATGTACTAATAGTAAAAGGTTGTCCAATAGGGACAAAATAAAGTAAACGTCAATTTGACATAGACGCCATCTTTATTTTCTGTCACCGACATGTCATTTTGTGAGTTGAATGTTTACCATTGATCGCTATGGAGTCGTATTCGATTGAAGACCGCATTAAAGTTATTCAAGAGCACTACAAAAATGGTGCAAAAATAAAAAACGTTTCGCGCGCTTCGTGAACATTTCGGTCGCTACAACCGCCCAAACGAAACAACCATCGGTCGTCTGGTACGTAAATTCGAGGCAACAGGTTCTGTGGCAAATCTGCCAGGCTCTGGCCGGCCAAGGAGCGTTCGCACATCGGAAAATATTGCTGTTGTGAGGGAGAGTGTGAGAGACGATCCGAAACAATCAACAAATTGATGCCAATTTTTCATCAAAAATCATATTCAGCAACGAAGCGCATTTCAGTTTGAATGGGACGGTAAACAAGCAAAACTGCCGCATCTGGGCGAAGTATCAAGAGCAGCCGATGCATCCTCAAAAAGTGACTGTGTGGTGTGCATTGTGGTCAAAAGGCATCATCGGACCTTACTTTTTCGAAAATGCGGCCGGGGACGCCGTTACCGTCAATTCTGAGCGATATCACGTGATGATAGAGGACTATTTTTTGCCGCAACTTGAAGGAATGGATATGGATGATGTTTATTTCCAACAAGACGGTGCAACATGCCACAGAACCAACGTCAATATCCATCGGCCAAGGAGCGTTCGCACACCGGAAAATATTGCTGTTGTGAAGGAGAGTGTGAGAGACGATCCGAAACAATCAACAAATTGATGCCAATTTTTCATCAAAAATCATGTTCAGCGACGAAGCGCATTTCACTTTGAATGGGACGGTAAACAAGCAAAACTGCCGCATCTGGGCGAACTAAAATCCCCGTAAGTATCAAGAGCAGCCGATGCATCCTCAAAAAGTGACTGTGTGGTGTGCATTATGGTCAAAAGGCATCATCGGACCTTACTTTTTCGAAAATGCGGCCGGGGACGCCGTTACCGTCAATTCTGAGCGATATCACGTGATGATAGAGGACTATTTTTTGCCGCAACTTGAAGGAATGGATATGGACGATGTTTATTTCCAACAAGACGGTGCAACATGCCACACAACCAACGTCAATATCCATCGATTGCAGTCCTTCTTCGGTGATCGCGTGATTTCGCGCAGAGGAAATGTGCCATGGCCACCAAGATCGTGCGATTTGACTCCCTTGGACTTCTTTTTATGGGGATATTTGAAAAGCAAAGTCTACGTCAACAAACCAGCCACCCTCCAAGAACTCAAAAACAACATCATTGCCGAGATAAATGCCATAGAACCGACCATGTTGCAAAATGTCATTGAAAATTTCGACCATCGCGTGGACGTCTGTAAATCCAGTCGTGGTGAACATTTGAGCGATATTATTTTTCATACATACCTAAATGGTATAAATGAACCTTCAAAATAAAGTACCCAACTTGATTTGAATATCAATCTTTCTTATTTTAATATGCGTTTACTTTCCTGCGTTTTCCATATATGAGCCTGTTTGGCTGACTTGATCCACTTAATTTTCTATTTGTACATTCGAGCTCAAAGGGACTGACTTGGGCTGAATATATTTCTTTAGGAGCTGATGGTAGCGTTGCGTGGATAGCGCAGAGTTAACCTACTTGACGCCATATTTTCAACAACAAAATCTTTCGGAATACGACAGCACAAAGTGCCATCTATTACCAGAATCGGCTACTGTGAAAGTACAAACAGCAACCTGTTAGTTGTAACTGTATGCCAGTTCGCATTGCCAGTCGGGTCACCACTGTGGCCGCTAGATGGCGACAAACCGGTAATATAGCTCTTGATAGACCTTGCACTCTGAATAGAATTGCTCAGCTTTCATCCGTCCTGCGACACCAAGCCTACATCATGCTGAAGAGCTGCTAAATAGGTTGGTCGTGTCTGGTCGGACATATGAAAGCTATATCACTACTTCTCTTATTTATGAACCAACCTGTTGAGACTGTGTACGATCGCTCCCTATAAGTAATGCCTGCTTTCTAGCGTGCTTTTCTCTGCATTCAGTCAGCACTGGACACGCTGGTTTATCATGAAAATGAATAAGTAAATTTGAGAAACAGGAGTGATAGATGAATTTCTCCAATAGAAATGATGGGAATCTGAATATATAACCGGTCAATATTACTTACTCTGGGTGAACATCTTATGCTACATGAACATGGCAAACCGGCAGATCCAACATGAGGGATGGTCTCACAAAGAAACTAATTTTTGCAAACACAAAAATATGAAAGTGGAAGTGACAGTACTGTCAGCTGTGGCACGTAGAGTGCTAGTGTATATGTATAGATTCATCATGCGTCTTTGAATAACGATAGAATTGTGGTTATGAAGATAAAAAAGCCCGATGCCAGATATCCTATAACTATCTAAAACTGTAATGACTCATCGATGTTCGCGTGAACATCACTAGGTAGAAAACAGACGGATCGACTTTTGTCGACTCGACCGTCGAGTCGGCGGTCGAGTCGACGCATGGTGTAAATAACTTTATATATAATGAAACACACAGATACTCCACGCGGCGCCCCGCCGCTTGAAGTCGAGTCGACATATGATTTCCCCGCGACTTTGCAGCGGCACTCGACGCGGCATCGACACATCATGCCATGTTCTGAAGTGTATCAGTTCAGACGCATTTTATTTCGAAATTCACACACGTAAGAACTGAATCACGCGATGGAATATGTTGGATCACGGATTTTATAAATTCCGCTATCTTCTCAAATTAAAAGATATTTATTTTGTAACAATATCTTTTTTTAATTTTGTATTCATTTAGATTTTAGGGATGGCACACGAAATAGACCCAGACCTCATAACAGTATTTTCTTTTCTTAATTCTTGTTCTATAGCAGTGAGAAGTTCATAAAAAGAAAACTGGGACATTCTTGTGAAATTGAAAAATTTTTCTTCGTCCTGTTTTAGCTGTGGCCACAATATAGTAAAAAAGCCTTTCTCTTTGCGCTGTGAAATAATTGGATGAATCCAGAGACGCCTCCCTTTTTTTTCTTCATTCGTCTCCGGTAAAACAAGTACAGTAGCATTACATATTCATCATCTAGGTCTAGGTCCATTGCTTTTTTGATTGAACACTACTAGCAAACCTGCTCTCGTTGCCAGGGACCGTGGGCCGCGTCGAGCTTACCGCGGATACGACACGCGACTGCCTCCTCGACGAAAGTGGTCGCCCCGTTTGAACAATTTTTTCGTCGCTCCGTCTGTTTTCTACCTAACTACCAGCTGTCGGCTGTTCATAGGCGGGGTATGAATGTTTAACATGGGTGAACTAGATTTGTCACATGCTTAATAAAGAGTGGTTTGAAACATATTGTAAGTCAAAAATTTGGGAATTACCTTTATTCATCGTCGCTTCCACTTACATCTGACAGTAATAAACTGTCGCTATCGCTTTCCTCGTTGAAATTGACTATAACTGGCTCTATGATGGTGTCGATGTGGTGGTCAAGCTGCCACATTTTTGTTTCTTCCTTCACAACATGACGGATAGCACTCTGCCAAGCTTCGGGCATTACTAGCTGTATGGAAGTCTCAAGTAAAACCTTAACGTCTGGTAATTTGAAGGTTGTGTTATGGCGCTCATTATAACCCTTCACTTGAGCCCAGATGAGCTCTATTGGGTTGAGTTCACAGTGGTAGGGCGGTAACCGCAGCACAGTGACACCACATTGACGGGCCATCTCATCAGTCACGTAGCTAATGTTCGCAGGTTTGTACTGTTTAATTTTTTCATACAATTCCGCTTTCACACATGAATCGTCAAACGGGATTCCTTTTTCGCGCAACCATTGCTGCATGTCACTTTTTCGAGATCCCATAGTCGGTACACGTTCGGCTCGACGACTATGGTAGGAAGCATTATCCATGACGATCACCGAGTTGGGCTCAACTCGCTGAAGCACCCCTTGAAACCAGCTCTCGAAGCAGCTGGCATTCATTTCGTCATGGTAATCACCTCCTTTCTTAGAGACGAAAATCAAGTCACACTCTTCTAAAAAGCCACTATCGCTACCAATATGAGTTACGATCAATCTTTGACCTTTCCCTGACGGTCCACGAAGACCTGTTGACAAACCTTCAATGCTTGCTTGTCGGTTACTCACTACGTTTTTGTCTATCCAGGTTTTTTTAACTGTGTGACCGGCATTTACCCATGTCTCGTTCAAATAATAGATTTTTCTGCTTTGTCGCCTATATTCAATCATTTCGCGTAGGTATTTTTGACGCCAGGCGACTATTTCAGGTCTTTCTATCAATACTGACTTCCGATTACGCGTTTCGTAACGAAAATTAATTTCGTGCAGGGATTTCCTCATGACCTCGACGTTCATTTGGGGTATAATTTCATTTTCCTTGATCGCTGCATGTACAGCCTTGAGGGTCGGTATCTCATTCCTAAAGAAGAATGAATGTACGGTTCGCCTTAACGCCATTTTGCTATCGTCATCCAATTTAACGGCCTTTCGTCCCTTCAAATTAATCTTTGGATCAGTAGTAGCTCTAGTTTTCTTCTTTTCATGCACCACCCTGCGAATGGTCCACTCTGGAACGCCTGTCATACTTTCACAACGCGCGACTGCATCTCCCTGCAACATAGTTCTGTTCAGATAATTGAACACGTTGAGCAAGATTTCTTTCGCGTCCCTTTTCAGTGCTTTACAAAGCCGTCTACTTGTTCCCTGGCTTTCAGTACTTCCACTCGTGCCATTTGTACTCTCCATGGTTAAGTATAACCAAAACAGTAACCACAGAAACCACAACAATAACAAACACACAACAATTCTTATAAAAAAAACAATATGCGATCGCTCAACGAAACACGTTCCAATGTACTGAAAGGAAGCCGGGATCGAGCTCTGATCACGTGTTGATCACGCGTATGAGTCATTACAGTTTTGAATAGTTGTAGTATAGATTGCCCTATTTTGCAGACTGCTTAGATCTATCACTTGCCAATCAGACCCATCTTCAAGGCTCCTTTAAATATATCGAAGCTGGGAAAGTTTGAGCACCCTAACGATATAGAAGACTATAATGTGGGACGGGAGGTTTGGGGTTACAGACGAACACTGTATACCGATTAACAACTATATTAACAGAATAAGAAACAATATCTCGTGGTTATGTGATACATAGCTCGTGTTGCTCGCGTCGTTGTCGTAGTCGTCTTGGCGTTTTTTTACTCAGCGACTTGATCAGATCATCAGATGCACATTACCGACAGAGCCTTCTTCGATGTTCTGGAACATGCGGCGTTGTCGGTACAGGCGGTGCAGCGCGCAGGCGCGGCTCTTCTACGCGGGGAGCAGCGTCGTGCGGTTGGGGTCGACTCGCGGGTTCCCACAATAATTAGTATTACGTCTTTCAGATGTCTCTGTATAAGGAGGTTTCGTATCTTTATAGTTTTCTGAAGTAGCAGATTCCTTAGCGGCATGGCTGTATAGCTTTTGGGACACGAGTAGCGCGGAAATAAAGGATTAATCAAAATATGCTACTTACCCTGAATTTTTATCTTCACAGCAACTTTGCAAGGCGGCAACACAGGTAATTCGGACCAGGAATAATGATGATAATAATTATAATTCATTGTAGCACTTATACAAAATGAATATATATACATAAAAATAAACACTCCAAGGGGCTAATGATTGACATTGCCATTTTCCACCGTCGCCTACACCAATTACAGAGAGATTCAGTAAATTAAAACTATTTTATGTAGTCACGCGATTCATCTTATCTCTAGTTTTACATAGGTAATGTAATGTATAAAATTGTAAACAAAATACAATATGGAATCGTAAGTTCTTAATCGTCAGCTTTGGAAGCTTGTAATTGGAGACGCACCTTCTTGAACTCCTTTCTGAAAGTACTACTGGAAGTAATTTGGAAAAGTTCTAAATATTTATTCAACAAACAAGGTGCTGTGTAAGTGGAACCTTTTTTTAATTTAGATGTTACATGGCCTGGGTTATTATAACAATTATCGTTTCTTATAAAAACATGTCGAACAGAGGATCTTTTCTCTAAAATATTATACAGATAATTTGGATATTTATATCTTAAAACTTTATATAATAGAGCACCATAAAAAAGCAATGATCGGTAGGTAGTTATATTTTAAAATGTCTGCTCTCACATAGTAGCCAGTGATGTGTTCTTCTCTACATATATCATTATACCAAAATCTTATGCAACGATTCTGTAAAATTTGAATTTTTTGTTCTATTTCCTCTGTAAGTAAGTTGTAATAGACTGTGATCAAGTGTAAGGATTAACGACTTTACAAGCATTAAGTAATTTAATATCACATGTCAGTATGTGTTTATATTTCCAAAGCGTTTTATATTTATATTAGCACAATTTGAGTTTATTCATAACATGACATTCAAAACTTAAATTTGTATCTAATAGTATTCCCAAACTTTTTGTTTCCTCTACAATTTGAATAGTGGTACCATCTAAAAGTATATTTTGCATTCAATGCCTTTTTGAATTTTGGAACAACTAGTCTAGACCCATTACAACCTTAGTTTTTGTGAGGTTAAGTCTCAGATAATAATTTTTTGAATACCTTACCATTTCTAAATTACTGTTAAGTTCTGATATGAGGGTATTTGCATCATCTGGTTTACATGCCTTATATATTTGTACATCAACCGCAAGCAAGTGTACAATCCAACCAGATAATGTATGGTCATTTATATATATACTTCAGTTGGCCTACTTCAAGATTTGTACCAAAATATACTAAGTGACATATAAATCCGAACACCCAGTTTAAATGGTTTTATTTTAATAAAAGTTGGTGAATGTATTTATCTTACTGTAAATAACAAGTGAAAAAATGTTCAGCCTTATCAGTTGGACATTCCGGTTTTTATACTGCTTTTTTTTAATTCACTAACGCTCTAAAAATGAATATTTCAGCCTCAGTAAAGAATCAACGTTGGCGGATTTTGGTTCTTGACATCCTTTACGATCGGTTACGATGCCTAGAGTACGGAGACCTGTACGATTTCATCAACTTAGTGAGTTTGATAGGGGCCGTATAGTGGGACTTCGGGAAGCTGGACTTTCTTTTCGGGCAATTGCAGTTAGAGTGTAAAGAAGTGTAGACACTGTGGTTAGGTGTTGTCAGGCATGGCTTCGAGAAGGCCGTACGCAAAGAGCAAGGGGCACTGGATGCCGCCGTAGAACAACCGCCTAAGATTATTGGCCTTAAGCGACCGTTTCTCCACTACTTGCAGAACACGGAAAGACATGTTCATCACACTGTTGGAGTTATGGTTTGGGGTGCTATAGCTTATGGTTCCAGGTCACCTTTAATCTTCATCAGAGGTAACATGAACGCGCAGCGTTATATCCACGAAGTTCTAGAACCCCATCTTGTACCCTATCTTGACAGCCTGGCAGATCCAACTTTCCAACAAGATAATGCCCGACCACATGTTGCAAGAGTCACAATAGACTTCTTTCAACATAATGATGTCACGTTGTTACCCGACTTATCCCCAATTGAGCACGTGTGGGATATGATGGGTAGGAGATTGCTCAATTTGCAACGTCCTCCTCAGACTCTAGAAGCACTTCGGGAGGAGTTGGTGGTTGCCTGGAATGAGATTCCACAGGAGGACATTGACCACCTGATCAGAAGCATGCCTTGGCGCGTTGGAGAATGCGTAGCACATCAGGGTGCATCCACACATTATTAAAGGTCAAAGGGCTTTAAAGCAGTGCAATCATTTTGAAAGTTTTATCATTTACTTATTATGCTTCATTAAGTACTTATACAAAATTTTATTAAAATAAAACCATTTAAACTGGGTGTTCGGATGTATATGTCACCTAGTATATATATAATGGTTTTTCAATGGAAAGCATTTTCACGGTTATTTTCACCAAGCAAAAATATGACAATGATTGTGACGGTACTTGCACTCTTCGAACCAGTCCCGGCATATAAATTGAAAGCACTAAAAAATTGATGCGACAGCTACCGTCGATCGCTTTCGTCATGTCACCAACTGTTCTATAAGTATCCCACCAATTACCTACCATGGGCGTCCAGAAGAATTTGTCAAAAGGAGACAAAGCAAAAATACGTATACATTGTGCTTCCGAAGGATATTATAATATTACTAAATAAACTTACCTCTGCTGATTTTACCAGAAAAATAACCGCAAAATACGGTAAACATGTTTCTTTATTGCGTGAACATTTTTATTCTATCATTGTGTAAGTGTGTGAGAGTGACAGTGACGAAAATTTTGATGATTTTATCTCCTACGCCACTGACGGGGAAGTATTGTAATTATATTCATATTTTGTGGCGATGGCTATACGAAATTTAGAATGACGTTATTTGCTTACATTGTTTTTCTCATTTAGCCCTTTCATTTTATACCTATATAATAGCGGTGATCATGAAAATTACAAACGCCATCTTGAGGTGGTCTCCATATTGGATTTATAATAAAGCTACCTTGCTTATTGTGTTTCCCTTATCAAGACCATTAATTTGATACCCATAGTATAAAGGAGATTGAAGAAATTATCAGTCGCATTTGGCGCTGGCTTCCATATTGGATTTAGAATTACATCGCGTTGCTTGTTATCTGTTTCTCATAAGGTTCTTTAATTTTATACGTATATAATAGGAATGACTATGATAATTATTAACGCCATCTTGCGATGGTCGCCATATTGAACTTAGAGTGAGATCCCTCTGCTTGTTGTCTTTCTCCCATTAAGCCATTTCATTTGATACTCATATCATAGAGGTTACTTTGCAAATGATGAATCGCCATTTTGTAGCATCCGCTTGTGTACAAAATTTGAGTTTAATTAGTTAAGGTAAACTGATTCAAAATACAGTTCCAAAATTTATTCCACACATACAAACAGGCCAAGTTATTATATGAAAGCTTGTAAAATAATGCCCGGTCTAACGCCTTCTTCATTCCAGCGTCCTCCGGGCCTCGCCTTCGATGCACCAGCAATCCCCCGGCAGCCGTTCCAGCTCGCCCGCAATGCAGTCCACTTCAGCAGGCATGAACGTGACCATGGGCGGTCCCACGCCCTCCTTCTCCCCATTGGCAACATCCATCGGCCCGGCAGCCCCGCCCACCAGCTGGCATCCAACCAGCTCCGCTTCCCCCTCCACCTGGCAACCGGCCTACACGCGACCCACTTACGCGAGCACCAATCCGTTCCTCACAGGGGCGTACATGAGCTACACGCCTGGCAGCGGTGGTGCAGCTACCAGTAGCGGAGGCAACGCGGGGAGTGAGGAGAAGTTCAATACCATCGGATCTACTAAGGAGGTTGGTAAAGCCACACAAAAGTTTGTGTGTTATATATGTTTTACCCGATGTAATAAAAACAAGTATAATACAAATTGAATATAAAAAATCGGATGTTTCACTGAAAAAATACAAAACTTTACGTCAAACACTACAATTTTTATATTTTTTCTTCATGGCATCACAACCCATAATTTGCGTTTTCCGAGTAATTAGGTATAGCCAAGAGATTTCAGGTACCTTACCACGTCTTCTTTAATGGTAACAGCTCAATAACAGTTCTGACATGACTTAGTCAGATGTATAGATCAAGGAAATGTAGCATGCTTAATATTACATGATTATACAAAGGCTTTTGATACTCTGGAACCATCTATTTCTGTAAAAAAGCTTATACAGTTTGGTTTTCCGGAATCTGCAATTTATTTTGTATTGACATGTCAGTGGGATGTAATTTGGCCAAGTATCCGAGGAAATAACGGTAAAACTGAAAGTACCACAGGGTTCCATTCTGGGGCCATCATTTTTCCTTATGTACATTTTTGACTTCCACGATCACTTTGAACATGATAGTGCTCATCAATATGCTGACGACACTCAATTGTACCTTGGCTTTCATATTGAAGATTTAAGAAGTGCCGCACTTAATGAATTTATCTAACGTATCTTGTGCCCATAATCTCAAAATGAACTCCTCAAAATCATCCGCAGTTATATTTGGACTGAAGGCAGGCAAGATCAGTGACCTTGACGTAATTACAAGATAAACCTCCCCATATCTGTCAACCAAATTTTTCATCTCCTGGTTATCCCTACACATACCCGTATACTGCTATTAAGAACAAGTTGCCTACAGAGTTCAATCACTACTCTAAAAAATAATTTCAAAAAGAGATTGAAGCATTTTATCTCTGATCATATCGCCCAGTAAATAGCCCATGGCTATGAATTCGGACTCGTTACAGATTTTTTCTTTCTTGTTTTTTTTAGGATTATAAAATTTGCATAAACATTTATGTTGGAGAACGATTTATAAGCTATGCTTCGCCATTTTATACTTTGTATAAATAAATCCGGGTTATTATTTTTAATATAATTTTCATGGAATGTGCTCCTTGTTCCAGGTAAAATCGTTCTTTGAGAGCTACGCGGCTACCGTTGAGGCATCGAGGTATTCAACGATGAATTCTAAAACTTCAAACACCTACAACACCGAGGCTGAAACCAACGGAAAAGTTAGCTTCCTCTCATCTGGCTTCACAATGGAAAAGTACAGTCCTAAAAACAGTTATGACACCAGCCCCAATATCACAACGGTAAGAGATTGTTAACATATATATATACAGGGTGTCCGCAAAGTTGGGGTTTTCCTTTTCAGAAACAACTACCCTTGAAATAACAAAGGTAATGTGTAGTGAAACGAGGGCGACCAAGTAAAAAAAAATAAAGGAAAAAGTACTCACTGTCCAGTTGACGAGAAGGGCTAAGTACGTCTCTGCCCGAAATCATACCGCTCCAACAGAAAATGAAATCAGCTGATGCGCTACCGAGCAGACGCCGGCGGTGGTGCATACCAGTAGACCACGAACAGAGGTAACAAATATGACCATCGTGCAGAAACCACATTGATTGTCTTACACTTAATGGCACATCTTCTAACAAGGAAGGCAAAATGTTGCGTAAAAAGTCTAGGTATTGCATCCCGTCCAATCGATTTGGGAGAATAAATGGTCCAATGAGCATACCGTTCACCATGCCAGCCCAAACATTCACCGAAAATGTTTGTTGAAAATGTGCCCGACGGACAGCGTGCGGATTTTCTACTGACCAAACATGAGTGTTGCGAAAGTTATTCACCCCATTACGCGTGAACGTAGATTCGTCTGTCACCAATATGCACTTCAAAAAGTCCGGATTATTGTCATGTTGATGCAACAACCACTCACAAAACCGCACTCTTGCTGGAAAATCGTCAGGTTGAAGAACTTGTACACGTTGGACGTGAAACGGATACAGCCCCTCTTCACGCAGCGTTTGCCACACTTTAGTTTTTGATACTTGCACTTCTCTAGCCACGTCTCTAGTGCTTGTTGTTTTTTGAAACGCAATCGATTATACGGGTTCGTTTACCTCTACACGCGTGACCGTAACCGTCGGTTGAAGGTTGCGTACTGACCTGACAAACTGACCCCGACCCCCGACCCAGTTCTGTCGTCGGGTTGAGCTAGTGTCCTAGTCGGGGATATCGCGAGTCGCGGCTACAGGACGGTATTCAGATATTTTGGATGTTGCAGAGCCCTTTATCTCGGTTCCCTTAAGACATTGGTGTATATGGTACTAAGAAAAATTGCTTATGTTTTCAAGATCTACACGTCGTGTAAAGGAAAACCCCAACTTTGCGGACACCCTGTATATATATCTACAGGGTGACTTTGAAGTTGAGTCATTAATTTTCAGATAATGATTGTAGAAGGAAGATAAACCAAAATATATGTGTCTAGGAGCACCGGCATGCCCTCCCCTGTGAGGTCTTAAGTCACCTGATTCACGAGCCCTTTGTACTACATTAACAAATGCACGAGGGGTTGGTTGCACTCGATTGGGAAACCGATCCGCATAAATCCGTGATGCCGCGTAAATCGTCTTTTTTTGAATGGAAACCCCATTTCTGAACTCGTGAACGGAAAGAGCGAAATATTTTACGTTTAAATATGGCTTGACCTTAGGAAGTGACGCTCAAGGTCAAACCCAGGTACGGTGATATAACTTACAAGCCAGTAGTCGTATAGGGAACTACCGAAACGACAGTTGATTTTTTCAAGAATATCCAATATTGACATTGGATCTGACCTTAGCCATAACTTTTAAGGTTATATGATTATCAACTCTTTTTTGATTGGACTTTTGAGTGCGGAAGTGGATAAAAGGAACATTTTATGTTCGAATATGCCCTTGAACATTTTTGTATCTTGACCTTAGACTTGACCATCGAGGTCAAACACAAGTTCACCTCAATTCCTTGATAATTCAGAAAACTGTGTAATCCCCAGATAAACTGGCTTCACTGTTCTTTCAGAATTGTTCTCTGGCTACAAAAATCTGCTAGACCTTCACATGACCTTGAAGGTCATCATGATCAAGGTCAGATCCAATGTCACCATTGGATATCCGGGGAAAAAGCATGTAAATAATATCTCGGTAGTTTCCCTATAAGTCTATTGCTTTTCAAGTTATATCGTCGAATCTGGCTTTAACCTAACAAGAACGTAAAATGTTCCACTCTTTTTATTCAGGGTGACAAGGGTTCTATATGAAAAATCGGCTTGACCTTCACAGGATCTTGAAGCTCATAGTCAATGTCAAATCCAAGCTCGCCATTGGATAGCTGGGGAAACAAGCCTCTTATTGTTTGTACCGTAAACTTCAGGATTGTTTACAAAATATAAAATATGTCCCGGACATCAGGTATGCTCCAAGCAATACACAGTGTCGGGTATATTTATTTCCAATTCACAACTTTCCTGGGATCCTTATAGATGTGTTTTTACTTTCTCGGATATTCAATAATGACACTTTAGTCTTCAAAACATGCCCTTGTCTAGCCACGTCCCTAGTGCTTGCTGAAGGACCCTCGTCTACGAGATTCAGTACTTCTTCCTCAGTTTGCACCATTCGGGGTTGTCTAGATCTCCCACTGTACGCACCTCGACATTCCTCCGAACGACCCGTATCCTTGAGTCTCTGCAGAAGGTAAACAAATCTACGGGGTCTTGGATGATGCCGTCTGGAAAACGATCTGCATACACTCGCGGAGCCTCGGTCGCATTTTGAAGACACTCACCGTAAATAAACAGCATGTCGACTAGTTCGCTATTGGTGTATGAGTGTGCCATTTTTCTTATTTTTTTTTTGACCAGCAATCCGATGTAATGGTTTGTTGTCCTACACTACCGGCGTCTAGGTTAGGTTGCATACTAAAGTATTTGGATCGTAGTCGTACGTCGTATACCTGGACGCTGGCGCTGTGAACGTGATCGTAGTGGAGAGCTACAGTATATTCAGATAAGAGATAGACCGGACATAAACAAGACCACGTGATCATCGAACGCTGTAACATTCGGCAGGGACGTATTAAGAGTCACGCAGTACATATTTTAGATAGTAGATTCTGCTTTGCGTAACTTTGTAGTAAATTAGCACAATTCGATGTGTATACGATTGGTGATGGATATAGGATCAGGTGGGGGTAGGGTAAGAAATATACAGGGTGACTTCGAAGTTGAGTCATTTATTTTAACAGTGTGTAGATCTGATCAAAAGAAATGTTTTTTTCCTTTACCATTTTTCTGGTAAAATTAAAGTAACAAAGTTATAGCCCTTTGGAAGTTTGCGTACCGCCCTGTCTCAATAATATCATGTGTTCGTGTTTGGCAACAACGGTTCATCGCATCGGAAACAAAAAAGCGAAAGAATTTGGAACGATGTTTTTACGATTACAATTCAGTTCAGTTATACATACAGTCAGTTTCAGTCGCGTGTGAATAGTGTCTGTTGCGTGGCTCAAACGAAATAAAAAATGGCACATGTTTATGCGGATCGGTTTCCCAATCGAGTGCAACCAACCCCTCGTGCCTTTGTTAATGTAGTACAACGGGCTCGTGAATCAGGTGACTTAAGACCTCACAGGGGACCTCACGATCAAATACAGGTCCGCACTGAAATACTTGTCGGGAGGATACTTTATAAAACAAGGTAAAATTTTTTTTTAATTTTTTTTTTATTTTTACACACATATTTTGGTTTATCTTCCTTCTACAATCATTATCTGAAAATTAATTACTCAACTTCAAAGTCACCCTGTATAATGATGTAAATATACATAAGGGTTTCAAAATTTTCGCTTCGATTTCCAGCTTCGGATGCCGCCTGATGTTTGGTGAAATACAGTCGAATATAATCTCAAAATGGCGTTTAAATTAGCCTAAATTAAAAATAATCGTATATCTCTTAAAATTGCTTTTAGAATATTGATTAGATAATTTTTGATTTCTAGGTAAATATGTAACCAAATTAAAACGTTCAAAACGTAAAAAACGTGCATGGTTGAACATTGTCAGAAAGTAGATTCTTGAATAGATTTTGCCAAAATGGGTTCAAAAATGTCAATAATTAATTAAAAAATACAGTAGCTTTATAATTACTTATAACTTACCGAATTTGATGAACGAAATCTTTTATTGGAAAGATGAGCTTGATGTGCTTTCATCATCGCTACTACCTGAAGCACCAACGTCAATAATGAATGGCTCGACTTGTTCCTCTAAAATATTGTCCAGTTCCCACATTCTCTTTTCAACTTTGTCTTTTACATGCTTAATACAGTTTTCCCATTTTTGCGCTGTTATTAATTCTAGTGCTTCTTTGAAAAGTCCTTTGAGGTCACAAAATTTAAAAGTTGTATTGTGCTTAGCTATATAATTTTTAACCTCTGCCCATATGAGCTCAATGGGATTGAGCTCGCAATGGTATGGAGGTAAACGGAGCACAGTTTTATTTTGACTTGCTGCCATTTCGTCAATAGCGTATTTTTGATATTCCGCCTTGTGATCCTTGTCAATTCTTAATAATTGTACTTTCAGCATTGCTTCTTCAAAGTTGATATTTTTCGAGCGGAGCCAATTTTGAACATCAACTTTCCTTGAAGCCGTTGTTGGGACCTTCTCCATTCTTCGAGAATGATAAGGCGCATTATCCAACAAAATTACTGCGTTCGGTAAAATTTTTGAAAACCACTGTTCAAACGATTCGCCATTCATTTCCTCGTGGTAATCTCCAGTTTTCTTAGACTCAAAGCACCACAGACCGTCAACAACAAATCCATCCTCACTGCCAATATGGCAGATAATGAGCCATTTCCCTTTACCTGGAAATCGAAGTACTAACTGGTGTAGATTTATTTCAATAAGCGAACCTTTTTCAAATGTTTTCATCACATTCAGCGAAAAAACATTGAGACATGAGTATCAGATTGCTATAATTGGGATTATTTAGTCATATTGAAAGAAAGAATATTGAACGTCGTATGATTACTCAGCGCTTCACAATTTAATTTAAAGTTATAAACCTTTAAAAAATGAATGATCAGGAACCTGAAATACGCGCAAATATTAATATTAACAAATTATAACTTTATAAAGCTTAAAGTATGAATTAAAATGATTAGAAATATTAGGAACGGTACACAATATAAAACTTAGTAACTTTTTTTAAGTTTATAATATTCGGCATATTTTAAGATTATATTAAAAAATTATTGAAATATCGAAAACACATAAAAACATGGCTTAAAAAAGTTCTAACAAATGAAAGTTACAATAAAACATCCACGCATTTTATCGAAAGTTATTAAAGTTTTGTTACTTGTAATATGTTTTATCTGCCCCCTGGAATTAATGTTTAGAACCTTGATCCCAAGGTTTGAAAAACATCCGATTGTTGTCTATTACTCGTATTTACCTGCTGGATTTTTTAATCCGGTGGTCAGTCCATCTAGAAAGGCCCTCCTGGATGAAGTTACAGAATCATCAACCCATACTTTACTTGTAGTGTGTCCTGCGTTTACCCACGTTTCATCAAGGTAATAAATCTTCCTGTTTTGATTTCTATATTTCCCAATTTTTGTTAAATAATCCCTCCTCCATAGCACAATTTCTTCTCTATCCAGTAGTAAACTATTACGACCCCGTTTTTTCCATTTGAAATTTAAATGCTTCAGTAACGCATGGAAAGTTGATCGTTTGAAATTCGGCAACGTTGTATCTCCATTTACCTCCTGCAGTACTTTATCTATAGTAGGTATTTCATTCCTAAAGAAGAATTCATGCACTTTCCTCCTAATCGCATGCTTATCAGCTTCATCCAATGATTTAACAATACTTTTGCGATGTTTACTGGTCATTGGCTCAGAAAAGGTGTGATTTTTTTTTGTATTGTCTTAACACATTAAACACTGATGCGCGACACACCCCAACTTTGTGAGAAACCTTCACAACAATTTCTTTGATGGTTGATGCCTCGTTCTCCTCGCGCTCGATCTTATATATATTAAAAATGACCTCTTTCATTTCTGCACTCAGGTGTCTTTTTTTAGAGCGTTTCCTATGTGGACTACAGGAGTTTACAACTTCATCGGCAGTATCTGTACTACTGGGCATTTTGCGCAAGCAGTTGATAACAATAACAATGAATAACAAGGTATAACAATAACAACGACAAACTCAACAACTTAATAAGATAACAAACGAAAACGTCCAAAGAAATATCAAATTGCAATGATGCACACGACATACGTAACACGTCTGAACCTGAATGTGACTCTGCCTTGATACGACTGCTCTGCCGCTCGGCAAAGGCATTTAATTGCGAATTGACCAATGAGGGCTCCTGTTTTACGTCGAGACGGCGGCGTTAGCGTGAAAATCACCCGAACCTTTTGTTTACATCCGTTCCATCTCTTATCTGAATATACTGTAGCATTTTGCATTTTCATCACGATTGGTTTTGTTACAGGTGTCGAATAGCAGCTCAACAGGCCTGTTGAACGTAGAGGAGACGCCGACGCCAACGAGCAGTATCGAGACCGAGGACAGCGCCACCAGGGAGGTGGGCGAGAAAGACGTCGAAGGGGACGGGGAGCAAAGCGACTGAATTTTACACAAATCTACACTTTAATGTATATCGAATAGTTTAGGACAAATATTGGGATGCTCGAAAATACCTTGATAATACAGTTCTTCAATTATTAAGGCTACGATGTCTGATTGCCCATTTGCACTGAGGTACGAACCACCGGCTCCGTGATGAGTGCTATGCTGACTCGCATCTTGATCAAGTCAAGGTAAACGTAAAACATTATAAAATCCTGATGAATATGCTTTATTGGACTCGTGCAGATATCGAAGTGAACGGGTCTTAGTTAATGATATATTGGACCTTGGTACTGAAATAATTATTTTCTCATAGATCAAAATGTTTCTCATGAGTTCGTGATTTCCAAGGATGAGAAATATGACATTCTATTTATCAACATAGTATGTGGATCACACTAGTAACAGTGCCTCTCAACATACTTTGTCGTCAAATTAAATATAGTCAGGATCTCCGTCCTCAAAAAAACTTATATCACCTTTTTTGATGCCGATATTGCAAAATGATCCTGAGCTATAGAAAAATACAGATACATCATTATATTCACGAGTTTAATTTGAGAATTATTACGAACCACCCTGCATACATAAAAGTGGTAGAAGTGTAAATGCTTAGACAATTTCTTAGTCTTAATAAATTATAAGAACCTCCTCCACCTACTTTCAAGCATTCCGAAAAGACGTTGGCTGGGCCCCTTATAGGTTTTACTTTCGTCGTCTATCATGGCAGCACAACTGAAAAAAAGACAAACGTCGTATCTTAGGGTTTTAGAAGAAAATAATCACCCCCATATCATCCCCCTTGAACCCGTATTTTTCGATGCATATATGACAGAAGTTTTAGCTTAACGCTGTGGATAGTTAACGCTGGTTTCTCAGTGATAACTTTCAACAGCTAAACTTTGACTTCAGCCAGGTAAGTCCAGTCAAAGGTATTGTTGCAGGGTCAACTGTCAGAAATTATAAAGAAAAGTCAGTTAGAGGATCTCTGGTAAAAGAATTTTTATGAATCCTACAAATAGCAAGGTTTGAGGTGGCACGTCCCTTTTCTTGGATTTTTTTCAACTACCAAATCCTTTTCATCTGATAGTTTTCTGGTGTATCATAGATATGACTAAAAAACAATGCTTTCATTTTATGTCAAAAAATGCATTTTATTCTGCAATCAGAACTGCTTAACAAATATAACTACAGCTCTGAAATTGTATGTGAAGATTCCTCTTTTATGGAAGAATGAAACGAGTTATTACTTTTATCCTTATCACTTTTTCTTTTCGAAAAATCTTTGATTTTCTTGAAGCCTCGTCTCGCAGCAACTTGAGTTTTCAAGAAAAGCAAAGCTGTTTCTAAGAGAAAAAGTGACAAAAATAAACGAAAATTTGAAGTAAATATTATGCTAAGTGCCAAAAATTCGGTTTTTCATTTTATACTTGAATATGCTCTAGTTGCCATATATTGTATTGAAATAATCCGAACAGAAAGCGCGCTTGTCAATCGCCATAACGCCGACGGTAACAATATGCTAAGTGTACTTTTATATTTTATTAACAGCTTGATTGATAAATTATTACAACGTTTTTCTTATTTGGAATAATAATTTTATAGCAGTTCTTAAAAATATCGAATTTCATTTTTATAACAATCCACTTCTCTTAGTCTAATCATTTTGTCGTAGAGAATCATACTCTACTCTCCATCTCGTTAAAGGTAACACTTTTTATAATTTCTACCGACAGTCAATACAAGAGCTGAAGGTGACTTGGAGCTATTTCCGCAGCTCTCGTGTAGGAAGTCAGCGGCCCACTACCCGATTTTGTGAAACAGGTTCACACGCGGGGCTGCGGTTTTATCGGGTGGTGGAGATTTTAATAGAAATTGTGAATCTGTTCTCGGATTCCTCTTGCAATGATAGCAGCAGTGAAAAAAACACGATTTGTTGTTACAATCATGAACCGTGAGGATTTTTTCGGTTTTAAAGTTGCTTCTGAAAGTTCAGTCAAGACATCCAAGCGTCAAATTTCGAAAGCTGATTGGATCAATATTAGGGCAGAAAATCCAGGATTCGTTATCATCCGAGAAACCCTGAACGAAATAGAGACTTGGAAAACAACGAAGATTTAAAAAAAATTAAACTATCGCAGAAATGACTCTTACAAACCTGTCCTGCCAAAGTAGGAATGCTGAAGAAAAAAACTGCTGGCCATGATTCCTTACTTGAAGGAAAGAAATGGATAATTTCATGAATAGTAATATTCATTAGAAGCTAAATTTTTTATGTTTTTTTTTTCGTTATTATTTACCACAATGTTTATACTTTTGTAATGGCACTTAGCACATACATAATATTTATATTTTTGTAACGGCACTTGGCACATTCTATGATTTTGTAACTATTTTTTCTGCTATGTTTTACAAAAAGTTCCCGAAAATATTCAGTACACAGAAAAATACTTACCTCAATAAACTTATGTTTAATTGTCAATTTTTTTTAATAAATTGAATGTAGAACAAAAAATATTGTTTATCTCAAAATAATAATTTTGACACTTTATTTATTTCACGTCTTCAAATGTAATCACGCATTTCATTTATTTATAAAAATGGGATATTCACATAACATTTCAGAGCTGAACTAATATTTGTTAACAAGTTACGATCGAAGCATAAATTCACAACAAAATGCACAAAAATGCATTTTATGACAAAACAAAATTAAAATACGATATTTTTTAGACATCCCTATACATTTCATGGAGTAATCAGATGAAAAGGATTCAGAATACCGCTGCACACACGCAGTTGACAAAAAAGCGAAAAAAAGGACGTGCAGCCTGGAAAGGCTTAGCTAAAAAGTTTCAAAAAATAATTTATAATTTATTAGTACCTGTACTGTTGTTAGGTATTTCATATCCGTCTGTGTATAATTTTTCTGACAAAGTGGCATGCAGCGATATCTTGACAGGACCTCAACAGCATCTGGAGTGATTTGAGATTGAAGTGGTCGACTTAGAA
This sequence comes from Acanthoscelides obtectus, assembly GCA_963669975.1. Taxonomy (NCBI): domain Eukaryota; kingdom Metazoa; phylum Arthropoda; class Insecta; order Coleoptera; family Chrysomelidae; genus Acanthoscelides; species Acanthoscelides obtectus. The sequence continues at coordinate 14,897,731 of CAVLJG010000001.1, read as the reverse complement.
CTTAAATACGTGTATTCGCTTATTAGAATCAAACGAATGATATAGGATCATTGTTATCTAATATTTAAATTATATATTATATGAATTTTAGTTGGTAGGTGAATTAATATTTATTGAAGATGATGAAAAAAAAATCGATAGAGACAAATATCTATTCTATGGAATAAATAGAATAATTGTTGCGTGTTTCAGCACAATTTTGTTTTTTGATTATTCTTTTAGTACAGTCAATGAAATAATTTGTAAGACGAAATATTTTTGTGAATTTATCAGGTATATTTGTAACAAAGACATTTTGGTACTGGATACGAGCGCGGTCGGGTAATTACTTCACCTCACCGCCAGACGGGCCACGACCGCAACAGAAATTTGCTATTAATTTCAGTGGAATCGGTAATTCGATTCCTATTTTTGGGAGGTAAATGGTGCAGTGAAATCCGCCAGATTTGGCCCCATGCGGCTTTTTTTTGTTTCCAAACTTGAAAACGTGACTCGCCGGGAGAAACTTGAGTCGAATGACGAGGTTATGGCCGCCACGGAGGCCTACTTTGCAGACCTACAGAAAACGTATGTTGCAGACGGAGACAATGTCTAGAAATAAATCGCCACTTTTACGACCGCCCTCGTATACCGTGATGTCCAGGGTCGTCGTCATACATCGGCGTAGAGCAAATATTACGGCGGGTCTTGTCAGTTTGGATGCATTGATAACGATTGGAGGAAGATGGCAGACGGTGACTCATAAAAATTCCACTGAAATGATGATAATTGAAAGAAGACAATATACAAACAATACAACAAACACTATTGATTTTCAACCTTACAAGAATAAACAAACTTTTAGATAAAATTAGCTGATAACATTTTTGTGTTGTGGCTCGTATAGTACCGAGGTACTGCAGTGGTCCTCCAACGCATCGATGTATCACAGTGAGGTATACTTCAATATTAAGATGGTTAACTTCTTTAAACCAAATTATTGCTTATTAAGTTTATATATTTTATGGACTTTCTTCTTCTTTTGAAAAATTTCTTGACTGTACTATAACGTTGAGTGTGAGCGGCACTTAAGTAAGACGTGGAAGACCCCTCCTCATTAGCAATGTATTTGTTAAAAAAAAATGTATAATCATTGACCAAATTAAGAATATATGTATACGTGAATATAATGTAATGCTAAGATATATTCTGTAATATGTGAAGAATCCCTTTAGAATCGCACAGTGTATCTTTGAATTTTGGAGGACAGAAACGAACTATTTCTATCCTTCTCTGTATCGCTCCTATCATGGCTGTTGAATTATGAAAAGCGTTTTTATTGATGCCTATATTCCTTTTTTAACAAATACATTTCCATTTAAGTTCGACGCTATTTTTATTTCAAATTTATTCAACACAAATTTTGTGGTAAAGAAACCGAAATAAGGAGAATTGAGAGAAGTTACCAAAATACTTGTGAGCTTTAGTTTTTGTTTGAAGATAATGCTGTTCGTGGTTACGGTGTCTTTAGCAATTTTTGTACCGGCTGTCGTATTTTGGTACTTCCGTTTTGCATTTGCAGCGACTTAAGACCGCCGTCCATTTTTTCGTTTTTTTTTCAACTATCTGTTTGCAACAGTATTCTAAATCCTTTCCATCTGATTACTTCATGATGTGTATAGAGATGACTGAAAAACATCGTTTTTAATTTTGCTTTTTTGTGCATTTTATTGTGGATTTTTTCTTCCATCGTAACTTGTTAGCAAATATAAGTACAGCTCTAAAATTGTATGTGAATATTCCACTTTTATGGATGAATGAAACAAGTAATTACTTTCATTCTTAACACTTTTTGTTTTCGAAAAATCTTTACTTTTCTCAAAACCTCAACCTGCTGCATGACGAGGCTTCAAGAAAATCGAAGATTTTTCGAAAAGGAAAAGTGATAAGAACAAAAGTAATCACTTGTTTCATTCTTCCATAAAAAAGGAATATTCACACACAATGTCAGAGTTGTACTTATATTTGTTGACAAGTTCCGATTGGAGAAAAAATGCCCAATAAAATTATCAGATAAAAGGATTTAGAATACTGCTGCAAACAGATAGTTGAAAAAAAATCTAACAAAGGGACGTGACGCCTTAGACAAGAAATTACGTTCAAGTACATAGCTTTGGCATATCTACAGCATTCTCTTTAAGTCATTTCTATTGACGTGTATTAGGACCATTTTCCACCGTCTGGAAGAAAAAGTGAAAAATGCAATTTTCCCGATATCATTTCCTGAAATCCTGAACTACCATTTCCTCGCTAGAGCATTCCATTTTGAACTTTTCTGTTGAATAATTTGAGATAAAATCATTACACGAGGATATCTGAGTATGGTAAGCAATCTGTGAACATTATTTCTAATGCAATATTGGAAAACTTCAGCTGAGGTGATATCAGATCCCCATTCACTTCATGAGATCTAAATGTCAGACGCTTCGACGTCAAAAGAAAACTTGAGTTGGCAATGGTGGTGAGGATATTTCTCAGACTAGACGTTAAAGCCGCTTGACACTCACGCGAATAATCTCACCTGTAATCTCGGCAAGAATCTGAGAGAGAACTTCTTTGGGTCCACACTCTTCAATACAGGTCTCGTGCTCGATGACGACGGACGCAGAATTAAATGCCGTCGACACCAGCACCAGATTCTTGCGAATCCTTGACTTTGTTTTTATACCCTCTGTAGCTGGCTAGTAACGATTTTGTTTTTGCTTTTTCATTCTCCATCAAGGTACTAATACGTTTCCGCGCATCGTAGGCTTTTAGTTTATTTTTATGTTCTTTTAAATTTGTATTCCACAAAATCGGTTCTTCTTGAAGATATTCTAGGAATGCCAATTCTAGTTCGTTCGTGCAAACCCGGCTGATATTGATGCTCAACTGCGAGTGTGCAGTCAATACAAGTTATTGTCTGTTCTCGCGTCCTGAGCTCTTTTGTCTCTCTCCAAAAAAAAAACGACAGAAATCGGAGAACAAGCCCAGAACCTGCGAAGATTATGAAAATCGGTTCCACATTCACATTTCTCATGTTTTTCTCGCGAGATTTTCGCGTCAGTGTGGGGAGGCTTTTAAAGCGAGAAAACCATTGGAAATTAAAGATAAAAAAAAGCGTTAATGGTCAGCTACAGAAGGTAAGGTATAAAAATTGAGCCGGAAAAATCTAGTGCTGGTGTCGACGACATTCAGTTCTGCGTCCATCGTCGTCGAGCACGAGAACTGCATTGAGAATCTTGCGAGTGTGGACCCAAAGAAGTGCTCGCCGAGATTATCGGCGAGATTCTCGCGTGAGTGTGGAGCGGCTTTTACATCGTAAACTGGAGATAATATTTTTTTTGTTGGTCCAATAATGCTTGAGACGTTCACATTGAATGATAGGGTCACAGATGAGTTAACATACTGGGATAACCCCTCGAATTTTCATGAGTATATCTACTTGCACAAATAAAAACTGATGTATAAAAAATCGTCACTGCCATGTTCTGTATGTTTAGGCAGATTTCCATCTTAGGGTGTTTGTACGATATTAACCAATAAGGCGATGAAAAATATAAGGTAGGGTGTAAACAACTCGTTTTCTTTTTTAGGATTTGTAATTTTTCATGGCATTTACCCTTCGCTTTAAGAATTTTTAACTTGATCTCTGTACATTCTAATAACTTGTACATAGTTAGTAAATGCAAGCTAATGGTTAAATGTGAAACTTTTTAAACAAAATGATGGTAACTTATTATTTCGACTTTATTGTTGGTAATATTTGTATTTTATATATGTACAGTGTTTATTTGTTGTTTTACTATTAGATTGCCATGCAAAAATTTTGTGTGTTTCTAACCCAGATGGCTTTGCTCGAGTTCAAACAAAACTTCATTCAAATATTGATTGTGATATTTTTCGATATTGTCATTTTTTCAAACTTTTCAAATCTTGTAGCTTTAATATTGATCTTTGTAATTACTGCGTGGAAACTTAAATGCCCCGTTCTATTTCATATTATTCTACTTATACAGCTTTACGATTTTTGTAAATGATGTTATCGACTCTTACACGTATGGTTGAGGAAAACCGAACGTTTAGTTTTTGTTAAAGTCGAACGAGAAAGCGGAATTGGAAGGTAACTTTTGCTTCTTATTCAATAGCAAAGGCTATAATTATTTTCTGAAATGGGTGTTTGTGTTTTACTGTCTCATAATCATGTAGTTTTTGTGGTTGGTTTAACTGACGTGTTTGAATTCGAGCAACAACAAGACCCATCGCTTTTGTTACAAATGAAATGTTTATTGTGAAGAATAAATGTTCTCGATGTATATAATTATTATCATTGGCCGAACTTTCAACCTTTTGTGTATATTTTTGTATGGTAATCATCATTGACATCTTCGAATTATTAGTGCAGAACAACAAAATAGCTTTAGACCGTATTTCGAGACGTTCCACAGTAACAATATGCTTCTTCCATGTTTACCTCGAACCATCACTTTCCATGTTGTTGTTTATTTTCCGATTATATATAAAGTAGGAGTCGCGTGGCCGTTTTCAGAACCTTCATTCTGGTCATGTTTTGCAAATATCGATTGTCAAATGTTAGCGACTGTAGGTCACACGTTATACAACAAAGATCTTTTACTGACATATTTAAGATAGCCTTTATAGTTGGGGAGTTTTTTTTTACCAAAATGGAAGGCTCAGAGCCTATATACCAGGAGAAGCGACAGCGATCCTGTCCGTGCTGTAAAAACGACCCAGACACTTGACGCCCGGAGTAGCAGTGGTGCTTTGACAGTGTTGCCAAGTTGAGGGATTTTCCTACAAATTTGGGGAAATGTTTACTTGGGTAATTTTTTGGAGATACATATAATGTTCTGGGGGATATCTCCCCCCGTTGTTTGAAACAAACCAACTCTTTCCAATAAACTAACTCTGATTTCAGGGTTTTTTTTAAAAATAGAAATTCCCAGAGATTTTTGTACTAGTTTTGGGGTAATCCTGTCCAACCCATCTGACAATGCTGTGCTTAGACAGATCTGTCATATAAACACCAACAAACGGATTTCCGTTTGGTTCATTGTAAATTGAATCAACTAGTTTTGCTTATTTCTGATAAATCCTTGTTGTAAATAGTTGGAAATGAGTTAGAAAGACCTCCCTTTGTGCGGTGAAAAACTCAATAGTTTGTTTAAAGACCGACAAGGTTTAAGGAGTGAGTCAAGTATGCAAGAATTTGTTCCAGGTAAGATCTTGAGATACAAAATGAGTATAACTAAACGTGCATTTTAGAGGGGCTTCAACAGCTAGTTAAGGCAAATTACAGATTTTATAAATAACTCTTGTTTTCATAAAGACGAGAGGACTAACCAGCGAAGAGTGTGACCTAGGTACAACTATACTACTAAAAAAAAAAATAATAAAGAAGCAAGGAATAAATTCAAATTTTTCGGTAATCTTTGGCAGGCTGTATTTCGGTGAAAAATGATCGTAACGTATCTAGACTTGAGAGAAAGCATTTTGAAGATTGAATATTCTAGTTTTTAGGTTTTTATCCGAACAGTTTTTGGGATCAACAGATCTCGGGCAACTCTAACAGATAGCACAAGAAAAACATTTTTGCAAATTTTTTGCCTTCTTCTTTCTAGTCCATGGGCTTGAAAATGTTGTCATGCGATGACATGGATCAGATAGCCCGTTCATTCGGCTTCAAAAACCTGTTTCTTAAATCTCGATACGATCATTTGGCGCAGAGAAATCGGACAGAGAACGTAACGGTATTTCCGAAAACTAGAATAAATTTCCTATAAGATTAAATTGCAATCTTTGAGAAACAATATTGTTGTTCCCTTAGTATTGATTTCAAGGAATGATCCATACGATTGCTTAACATGATAAAATTCTTTCAGTCCCGTGACAAAAAAATACTACTTGCGCTATTTGTTAGAATTGCATAAGAACTGTTGCCCCTAAAATTTTTCTGCTAAAACATCTGAGAACTAAAATCTTTAAGCTTCAAATGCCTTTTTTGGAGACTAGATACGATCACTTTTCACCAAAATGCAAGCTCTCAAAAATCATTGAAAAAAGTGTGCACCTAGCGTATAAGCTTTTAGGACCCTACGCGGGATATTACTAAATTTAACTTGTGTCAAGCTGTGGTATCAACACAAGTTGTCAGCTTGAGATTGAAATGTTTCATATCACCTCAGATACCTTGCGTCTGCGCAGTGAATGGACCACTTCCACCACTGCGTCCTTGGTCAGGTGTCAAGTTTTGTGGTCGTTTTTTTCTCATTTCCTTGATTCTCCTGGTTTCCTGCGCGATAGCTAGGCATCAAGTGAGGGGCATTCAGTCCTTGCCGTTAAATCATAATTCGAAATGTTCTTACAAATTAACTGAATAAAGGCTGCGATTGCCTTTAGTACTACTCTTATTATCTTAAATTTAAATGCCGTGTAAGTGACCACATAAGAGCAAAACGTGACCAAACAAAAATCTATAAACCTTAACCAATCAAGTGAATAGAACTTTTGCATTTTTGTACTTTTTTTGCGGTGCTAGCTAGCAGTCAATAGGTTTTGATGTTTAATGTACACAAGTGAACTGGGGGATGTCCAAGTTATATCAGCCCATCTTGGACTATAATTTATCCGATAGAAAAAATACATGGCAAACTTTGAAGACGGTCTGATTGGAGAATCTTTGCATGGACTTTCGACCTCGGGGCTTGACCACAAACAATTTTAGAACAAACATTTCTTCCAAGAGATTTCATGTCTCAGTACAGGATGTTCTGGGATACGTGATCAATATCTCAGATTTATGTAGAACAACAAAAAAAAATAATGTGACGCGTTCTTATAAAAATGGAGCACCCTTACGGAGATACAGTACGGTAAAGAACGACACTGGAAATTACTTTTGAAAGATACTGCATAGTTAAAGAAATGTTTGGAAGCATAGTGTCCGATTGAGGTGTTAAACCTGAGGCAATATTCTTATTTTTTACATTCTATACAGGGTATCCATACTTAAATGGACATAGTGAAATGGTAGGTAGTATGGAGCAAGTCCTTTTCATATCCAAGAATGAAAAAGTTCAAATTCAGTATTTACGTATATCTAAACAGCCCAAATCTTGTTTCCGATAAAGGATCAAGCTTTCCAAAAATGTTATATCTAAAAATGAAACAGTTTACATCTATTTTTACGGGTAGAAACAGAAACATGTTTAATATCACAAACCTAAGGCACTATTGAACCGATTTTGTTGAATTTTTGCATGATAACAAAGCGACCTAGTATTAACGTAAAACTGGACCGACGGTTTTAAAACGCAGGGCCGGACTATGGAATATTTGTCTATTTAGAAAAAAGCTAATGGACGTTGTTAGAAAAATAGACTGACTGTGCCTTGTCTAGCTTCTCAGTTACTTTTTTTTTATTTATTCAAGTATCTTATTTTTATCAGTTTATGTGACATAAAACACAAAATTTGAACGCTACCAACTTGATTTCATTAATATTTTTCAAAATAATGTTACAAATTGAACTGAAGGTGATTTAGGAATCCAAATTCCATAACCGGATTCAGTTTTTAGTTTCTCTTGACTTTATTGAGTGCAACACCCTGTAGGCTATATTCTGAGCTGTTTATTATTTTGGAGAAAAAAGGGCAGCAAATGATGTAAATAAAAGGCGAAATTAATGTTAAGCACCCGATTTACTTTATTCAGTAAAGTTTTTGTTGATTTTATTCTAAAAACTGATATTGAACAAGATGATTAAAAGGAAAAACGGCATTTAATATGCAATTCCGGTAAATTGAACCTTCCAGACCGACTTGAAATTAGGTTAAAAATCCACAAAAACGTAGTATGCAGCATGGGACTAGAAATTTAGTTGTTTGATGTACCACTATGTAACTAAAACTAACACTTAACATAACTATGCTAATACTGGTGACTACGGACCTGTATACTGAGTTTTTATATATTTGCTTCATAATCTCGAATTGGTCTGGAGACTCAAATTTAGTGCATGAGCACGACTCATGTAGTACAACATCAGTTGGTTGGAATTAAGTCATTAAAAACTGATGAAAAAGCCGAATAAGGTAAATAATATTACCTTTTCAGTTTTATATTATGCATTGCTCATTGAACTGCAACATAATGATAAATTCAGGGCTTAACGTACAGGACATTACACGTGATAAAATACAAGCAGCTCCCAAAACATCTTTAGTTCGGCTTTAAGAATTATTTTGTGAACTTCGTTGGAAACCATATTGATGATCCTTGTTATTGTGATTTTTGTAACAAACAAACTGCTTACAACAAGATGTTTGGATGAATAATTCTTTTAACTAAAAAAAATAAAAGGAGCACAGTCGATCTGTTTAGATAATTGATTAGCACTATTTATTTGCCTTTCTGTACGTAGTCAAACACTTTAATATTTAGCTCAAAAGTTGTTGATTTTGATAAGAATCAAATAAGTAAAAATAATCGAATCCGTCCCTGCAGGTCTTAGCCGTGTGCCTAGTTTTACCTTACTTAGCTAACCTTGTTATCGTGCAAAATTTTAATTCTAAAATTGTTCAATATCCCCTGACATATGTGATATTAAAGATTCGGCTTTTTTAGATAGATCACTCTGTAAATCCGTAAAAATGAATTTAGAACTTTCTTATTTTCAGACATGAAAAGATCTCGGTCTGATCTACCCACCATTTCAGAATGTTCATTTTTTTAAAGCTTCATCCTTTACCTGAAAAAAATGTACTACCTAGGTAGAGTCTTGATTGACTACTGTTTCTATCAATTTTGAAAATATCATGTGTAGTATAGACATTCAGTACATATTCTGTGGAATCTTCTTCTTGAGTTTTCTTATATCTTATTTCTCTTCACAAAATAGCCGCAAAGAAGTTTGTGTGGATGGCAAGTCCGCCACGATACTTGTTGGAAGTCATACGAATTGCATTTTTCACAGTAGTCATCTTCGGATTACGGTAAAGTGTGAAGTCTAAATCTCGATCAAGTTATCTTTCTAAAGCATCACGAATCGTTACAGTTTCAAAATAACCGAACCGAATTTAGAACCAAATTTAATAAGCCAATATTGAAACAAGGCTGTATTTTTACATTGGTTAATTTTATAGATGAAAAATAACATTATTTCAGTCAAGGTTTATCTGTCAAGTAAAAGTTGTAGAACGTGGCAATACTACCTTAGGACTAGCCATCCTCGACAATCTAAACGAGTAAGTTGCTTTCTGTAGAGGCTAACAAGTGATATTATAATTATTACTATGATTTCAAATCTTTGTTGAATCAAAGTGACATTTAAAAGTAATTGTAGAAGCATATTTTATAGTATATACCCAGTCTGTATCTTCGTAAGGAAACGGACGAAGACAGGAAGCTGCCACATTATTTTTAGTGATCTGCATGAGTTTGACGTGTATACTAATTTTAGAAATAGAGCAACCGAGTACCATCTGGCTTTGAAAGAACATATCTAAGCCCTTATTTGTTGAAAAAAAGAATCACCTCAAGGTATGAAATGACGACGCAAAGATTCTGCTCATGAAAATTTGAAGATTGCTATAGTAGGTGGCCATCCCCGAAATGCCTAAGTAGTATATATGTGGCTAACAAAAAGATTGTATAATACGTTTAGAGATCGTGTGATGTGAGAAAGAGATACTCTAGTCAATTTTGAGTTTTGTCAATTTTAGAGACAAGTAGATGGATTGATTATTAGAATTATTATGCAAGCACTGGGCTATACATACAATTTAGGACAGCGCTTTGTGGTCGGAATATAGTTTCTTCAGGATGCATCGTTCCAAAAAAAAATATTATCATGTGCAATGCAATGGACCGAAATATCCGTAATTTTTTTTACTTCACAGCATAAATATATTTTGTTGAAAGGAAGGTGGGAATAAAGAAAGATTATTCATTATATATGTCGTAGTATAAATATTGTAGATTCCCACAATCTCAGCGAACACAGAATATCGGTGAAGCTTTACAAAATCCTTAGAAGAACTTAGCTTAAGGCTGGCTAAACGTAGTTAGTAGTAAAAAATGGGGTATCTTCCAGAATTTTTTTAAATTATAATTTCATTGATTACACTTTTTCCAATGATCAAGAAGAATAAACTTGCCGTCAAAGCTCAACAGTCAAATTTCATGCCGAAGCTGTGACATGACAGTTTTTAGCATCAAATAATATGTTTTTTCTACTGTGAAATTGCTGGGGCAAAAAGAAAAAGGGAAAGAGAAGAAGAAAAGAAAAATGAAGTATATTAGTTTAAGAGGAAACATCTAGGCTTTTTGACTTCGTACGTGGATTAATTTTGATGAAAACCGAAGTTTTTGTTAAAGTGTAATTTTGGATTTACCAAAAGTTTCCGCTAATTTTTGATCTCAGTGTCAGAAGTGGCCTTGAATGTCTACCAACTTACCTCACTGTATGGTCACGCAAACAGAGGATTGATGTTCGATTCCGCTTGACTATAGCATCACTGCGCCTGAAGCTTGACATGGTCCCTCAAGTAAGAAATGTCAAAGTCTCTGTGTAGTATCACATCTGAGGCAAACCATGGAGCATTGCAAATTATTCGTAAAGTCCTGTTTTGCAGTACTCGAAGGCTTTCCATGTGTGTCTTGGCAGGAAAAGACGAAGCCGCACGTGCATAGGTATCGTCTGACTTGCTCGGTTGAGCAACTAACCAATAGCATTTAATTTTTATTGTAAATATCGCTGAAATGTGACCGCATCTTTCATGTCAAACTGGCAACGTAGCCTCCACGACAAAGCTTGGCAGAGATTAATACGTAAAAACCTATATTTGTTGTTGTTGTTGCAGATTTATTTAGCAGTAGTGCTACAATCTCAATTTTGTATAATGATTCGGTTACATATTTTTCTTCAATCCATTTTCTGTAATTTTACATTCTTGTCTGTTAAAATGAAAATTACGTCACTATGTATCACCTTAAACATTCTTAAATTCAAACTCTGTTTAATATCATTATTCAATGTAGACTTACTAGTTATGCTACTATTACAATTTTGCAGATACAAATCTATACTGCCTCTAGTTTCGTAGTTATGATAATGACTATTTAATTTTGTAAAGTTCTCTAAATGTGGTGGTAATAAATGATTTTCTAATTTGAATATGAAAACGGGAATTAAATAATATATGACATTTTTCACATCCAACCACTGTAGTTCTTCTAACATAGGCTCAATCCTAGCATATTTGTTTTTATTTAAAATGATTCTCATAGCTTTATTTTGTAGAATTTGTAATTTTGAAAATATGTAGTCATTTGCTGTAAACAAGATGGTTGAACAATATAAAAAATGGGGAAGAATTATAGGGTTATACACATTTTTTTTTTGGAATACCTACTAAGATTATGGGCAGCTCTATACAAGTAATTTATCTTTTTCGATATTTTTGAAATAATGTATTCATAATTTTCGTGAAACAGTAGCTTACTGTCCACATATATACCAAGATATTTAAATGACTCGAATACTTCAATTCATCATTAATCATGAGCCTAATTGTAATTATCACCTAAATGTTTCCCTATTGACATACATTTTGTTTTATTAGTGTTTAATTTAGGTTTATGGACATTTAACCAATTCATAATTTTTTCAATATCACTATTTAACAGTTCTAAAGCAGTGTACCAAATGCTTATATGCTATATATATATATATACTATATATATATATATATATATATATATATAACAACAAGTAGGAAAATAATGGGCAAAATCCGCAAAAAGGAGGAAAGTGGATTCGAGCAGAAAATAGGATAGGTAACCCGAGCGATACGTATTTCTGCTGGTTGGCTTCATCAGGCCCGAAATGAATGCACATATGAAAGTGCAAAAGTAGATACACTTGCCCACACATCCGGATACGGGTGTAACCTGAGGAAACGAAGTTGGAGGTTGGCTCTTGTTGTGGACTTCGTGTGTCGTTTTTTTTTCCCTCCAACTTCGTTTCCTCAGGTTACACCCGTATCCGGATGTGTGGGCATGTGTATCTACTTTTGTAGTTTCATATGTGCATTCATTTCGGGCCTGATGAAGCCAACCAGCAGAAATACGTATCGCTCGGGTTACCTATCCTATTTTCTGCTCGAATCCACTTTCCTCCTTTTTGCGGATTTTGCCCATTATTTTCCTACTTGTTGTTATATACCTTTCTCCGAATGATCATATTCTCTTAATATATATATATATATCTATCGTCCGCAAATATTTGAATTTTGCAGTGTTCTAAAATGCCAGAGATATCACTTATATAAATAATAAATAGTAACGGCCCTAATTTACTACCCTGTGGCACCCCTACTGATATATTTTGAACACTTGACATAATATCTCCAACTTTAGTTCTTTGACTTCTATTTACTAAATAATTTTGTAAAATGTGCAATATTGATCCTTTAAAGCCATACTATCGCAACTTCCTTAACAATTTTTCCCTATCTATAGCCATATAATGTCAAAAAAATCGGTAAAGTGTCAACGCGTGCACTACGTAGACGATAGTTCATTCCAGGCCTACTACAAGTGAGGATGAAAACAAATAATATCAAACAAAACCCTATATGTCATAAAAAATCGATATAATGTCACTTTTAAGTTACGTAGTAGGGGTGAGATAATATTCTAAGCGCTGAACGTGCCAGACCTTGCAACGCTAGGCTTTCGTGTTACAGCTTTGGCACGAAATTTTATGTACAAATTTTGGAAGGCAGATTTTCACACTTCTGGTTCACAGATAGAAGGTACTTAAAGTACGCTTTTTGGCGCAAAAATATTGGTATTTCATCGAAGTAAAATTTTGGAAGATATTCCATTTTGTCTAGATGTAGAACTCCATTCGCGTTATCTGCCTTTGAAAATATTGACTGCCTGACCAACCATATCAAGAATGCTGTGGACTGTGGAAAGACAATGTAGAATTTTTAGAATTTTGCTGAATAATGAAACATAATCCTAGAGGTATTGACCTTTCCCACTGTCCAAAAATCTAGCAAAGTTTAATAGACTTTAGTCTTTAATGTACCATTTTTAAAATGTTCAATCTCTGAGTTCATAACCTTACGCATAATTCGGTAAAAGAGATAGATTGTCAGTTGAGTGATCAACCATATCAAATATCTATGAACATAACTAAGTTCCGATCACGAAGCGCTGTGGCATCGTACGAAGATACAAATCATAAACTAAAGCAGGCGTATGTAAGATGTATGCACATATCATTATAAAATTTATACTTTCCTATTTACATCATGGCTGAAGTGTGTACAATAACTGCAGTAATGTCGACCAGTTACACCCTTGCTAAGGATGAAGTGCCGTTCTTAAAATGTTTACAAGAAACTCGAAGGTCAACATAAGAGCATATGTCTACGAAACCACGTGGCTGAAAAACAATACCATACAAAGTCTGCTTTAATATGTGGACAATCTTACGAACTCGTGCAGAGAAGAAGGATAAATTGGCACAGAAATGCATCTCCTAAAATTGGTATTACGTCTCTACAAAAGAGATTTTTTTAATAACGTTTAAGCGGAAATGTATGGTTTGAGATCGTTAAATCTGTGGCTATTTTTCAAAAATCAGATTTTCAGAGTAAGCTTCCACCACTTACGTACCAGGATGGAACGATTGTATACTCTAAGGCGGAAGTGCTGGTCAAGATACTCCGCGGAAGTAACTTATAGGTATAAGACCGTAAGGAGGGTACTCTTGTCGCTCGACATCATCAGAGCTTACCAGCACCAAAGATCAGCAAAGAACCGTTCATTTCGGCTGGTCGGGGTCCAGATCACCGAAGACTTGATCTAGCACGGACACATCTCATCAATAGGCTATTTAAAACATAGTTTTCTTAACCCTGGAGCGCTTAGGCGAATAGCACGGCTATAGTTGCTTAGGCGGGGTTACCAATAACCCCAGTGATATATTCCTATTTAATGAACAAAATATAAAAGATAGACACTTTTGTTTCAATAATAAAACATTTATTTCAAACACTCGGTACATATTTCAGCTCGATGATTACTGCAAACAGCCTTGAAACATTTCGCACAGGCAGTTTTTGTTTTTCGGTCATTTGTCCTTGGACATAAAATGCAGCCAGTCTGTTTTAGCAATTTTGCTGGAGATGGATCAACTTTTTCTTCTGTTTTCATATCTAGAATATTCATTATTGATTCTTTCAATTTTCGAGGTATTGGTTTTGTCAAACGTCTTTCCATATGAGACCTGGCCAGTTGTAGTCCAAGTTCAAATAGGTATTTTCGACGAACACTTTTTTGTCTATCACGCTTAACAATTTGGAAAATAATGTTGGAGTTAATGCCTGCTTGATCCATTATACCATAAAAAAGCGTAATGGCCACCGGCGTGTTTTGCGGGATACCGAATATGTGTGCACCATCTGGTCAAAGGTATCGACACCTCCTTTGGTAGAATTGTAAAAATTTATTATCTCAGGTTTTTTATTATCTATTGTACTACCAGAATGCATTGTCGATAAAAGTAGCACAGATTTAGACTTCTTGGGTGTGAAGGACTTCAAGGTTTTTTGGTTGTCGAATCCAAATTGAGAAGACATAATTTCTTTTCGTTTGTTTGGGAGAAATGATGGAGGAATTTTCCTCTTGTTTTTTCTGAGAGTACCCACAATGGTCAAAGTGTAGTCAACAAGCATTTTGTCAGCCAATGGGATGGAAGTAAACCAATTGTCCATCGTCAAATTGCGTCCGGTTCCGTGAATGGGTTCTGTCAGTTTTCTTACGTAATAAGCTAGGAGAGGTTCTTTATCTGGCTTATTTTCTTTGCCGATATATGGAATAGCAGTAACCATATAATATGTGCGTGAATCACACATCGTTGCAGCTTTGATTCCATATTTGTCAGGTTTTGATGAAATATATACTCTAAAAGGGCAATTGCCTCGAAATCCCAATAACAGTTAGATATAAACATTTCCCATATATGTATTACGTACTGGAGAAAATTTATCTTCTCGGTCGCTCTTGGTTTTGTCGTCAAATCTGAGGCAAGATATCAAAAATATAAACCTTGTTTCACTCATTACGCATCGATACACTTCTGGTCCATGCTTTGACCACATTTCTGCTGTAGTTAGATTATTGTCTTTTCTACAATCTGTCATAGTAGCCAAGATCTCTTCAACGTCTGTCTCGTCAACAAAGCCACAATTAGCAACACATTTCCCTCTTTGTCGTTCTATTTTCATATTTGTATGCACCACTATAATATCTATAACATTCGCGCTAAAAAATAACTTCCATGCCTCTAATTCCGTTGAAATATTTTTGGCCGCACCTTTTGGTCTTGGAATACATGAAACAATGTTTTGCTTAGGTGTTCGAGAAGCTCAGTGCTCCAAATATGTCCATTTTTTCCTTTTATTACTTTGCCAGGAAGTTGTTGTTCTGTCTCACACTCTACTTCACTATCCGTTGAGTAGGTGCTCTCCCTGTCTGACTGAATTGAAACATGGTCGTCATAGTCAGTGCCGTCATTATCTGAATCAGGTTCATTGTCGAGTGCTTCATTCCATCGTAACAGAGTTTCTTCAAATTGCGGATCATCTGGTCGGACAGCCATCTAAATAAATTACGTAATCTAGTGTGTGGAATAAAATAAAAATACCAGTTTAAGCTTACCTGTCACCCCAAACACAAAATATCATATAAACTATTGCACTGAACAAAAATGTGCGATCAACAACACACACACTTTAACCTCAAATGAACATAGCGGGATCTCCGATGTTGCCAATTTATGCACAAAAAATTAGTGAACATTTGAATTTTCTTTGGGGTGATGCGAAACCCCACTAAGCATTACAGGGTTAAGCTCCTCATAGATAGAAGCCGCGGTGACCTGGGATCTAGGCTTCTGCCTGCGCGGCTGCTTTGATGTATAAAAAATCGGAAAGACAATAGACGTAAGAGGCAAAATTAATATCTAGTCTAGCCAGGCGGTATGCAAAGTGTGACATAACGTCGGGATTTTTTCTGGTGAACAGGAAACCAATCGACAATGTTGCAGCGAATCACCAGGTCTCATCAGTAAGAGGCATGGACATTTGGAAAAATATAGTAACAATGTCACAGATTGTCTCGCAATAAATATACTTGTCGCCGGCTTTTGAATCAGCTGCAAATAAAGCTAGGACTCTGAGTTGAACATCTCCAGCACATCACACATACCTATAGATAGGAAAGACCTGCGATTGCTGGTTGGATTTCTGATTGGTCTCAACATGTAAATGGCCCGCTTTGCAGGCGATGTTGTGACAGACTATGCCTGCGCTTACTCTGCTGAAGGTTGGTCTCGGGATCTTGCATGTACAGGGTACAGAAGGAAGATCATTAAGTCGACACCCTGGTCGACATGAAACGAGAGTACATTCTCATCAGTTCAAGGATTGCTTACAGTGACGTTTAAAAATTATTAAATAAAATCGTTCTGAGGCTTTTATTTTTTATATGCAAACAGCGTAGAATATTCCTTCAAAAATTTTTGTGACATTTGTGATCTACATAAATTCAAGAGATTACTAAACACATTTTGGGAAATAGTTATCGCTCTGAAAATATAGAACGATTTGAACTACCATGAAAGATCATGCATGTTGGTGGCTATAAAATTGTTATGTGCAGCGAAACTGAACATTGCACGTATTGGCAAATACTCTTTTCCTAACAGGAAGAATTGCAATGCATTAAATTATATACAATTGCTTTGTAATCTTTTATCACATCAACGATAAACGGAATAACTTCCTGCGTGAATACACGATTATTAAACAAGTTGACGGTTCTTAAAACATTTTTTGAGCTGCACATCATCTAATTCCTATAGATTACGAAATTGTTATAATATGCATATGTTTTCTGCGAATATTGTCACAAAATTTTAACGTCTTTTTTTTCACCCATATTGGAAAAAGCTTTAATGCTTAAGAGCTTGGATATGCTTGAGGTTCATTCATGTCATCACATCATTACATTGTGTCCACCGTTTTTTGTTGAACCTGTATCACGATGAAATTGAATATATGTACAGAAGCTGAGGAATAGCAGGTACATATAGATTGCAAGTTTGATAGAAAGCTGGGGACGAAGCGCTTTGGTTCATCTCATAATTGTTAGACAATAATAAAATAAAATATAGTCCTTATTATTACTTTGTTAAGTGTAAAATTTTGTGAGAATATTTTCGAAAATATAAAGGTATAGATGTTAAAAATAATCTATAAAATTATCAGTATTTAATATAGCTTTTCAAATGGCTAGACCTCCTAATATGTACTTAACAAAAATAAACGAATTCAGTTGAGCAATATCAAGACTTTTTTTACATTTCCACTATAAGATTATGCTAACCAGCCAAAGATTCTACAACAGAATTAAATTTTTGGGGTAAGTGAAGAGATATCTAGAGAGACAAAAGGTTCCTAGATAACTTATTATATTATGTTAAGCGTCAACTTACGAAAATCGCATTTTTGTGTATATTGAAATAACTATGATGTATTGGTATACATAGGCGCCCCGGGGGATGCCAGGGGTGCCGTGCTTCCCCTAAGTATTCGGCTGGACTTAAAAATCTGCATATTTAGCATGATTTTGTATACGATTCTGGAAATTTTTAAGATTAATGAGATTTAAGAACAATGTGCAGAGAAGAGGCTTTTGCTGACAAAATAAGGGAAAATATTTTTCCATCGTTTTAACGGCAGATATACGGGGAAGTCTATTATGTGTGAAATATGTAATATATACAGGGTGGCGCATCGAAAACGAAACAGACGCATTTACTGGCAGCTCAGTTTTTTTTTTGAAAAACGCTCAGACCCGTCGATTCTGTTTTCGAGGGGGACACAAGTTTGGCAAAAAATCACGCTAACACGTGCAGCCCCCTGGGCGGGGGTGACACCAACCCTAAAATCTTAAATGGAAAGGGGCGTCGAGTGATACCTTTCTTTAAAGGTCTTTAAAATCTCTTTATAATGATGTAAAATACATGAGATTCAGTTCAGTAGTTTTGAAGATATATTGATTTAAAGCTTAAAGTAGGTACATCAGATTAGTTTTTACTACTTTCAGAAGAAATTTGACTAAAAGAATTTACTCAATAAGCAAATGCTTTTCTTCACTACGCCCATGGTTTGTTTATCATTTTGTTGTTGAAAACAGCTACTGGAGCGTTTTTTTTGTACAGAAAAGTTATTTCATGAATTAATATAAGGAAATATCTAGTACTTATTTTAAATAGGAATTTAGTACATAATTTGCGATTGATTTGACCAAACTTTGTTGCTAAAATAACTTGTAACGCTTTATTACATAAATTAACCATGGTATATTCCACATCAGAAAGAGGTGAAATTATCGAAATATTTTTCGGAAATAATCAGTGCGCTAATTGAACAGCAGAAATATTTAATGAGCGACATGAGAACAGTAACGTGCAACGAAAATATGTTCTAGAACTTGTAGCTAAATTTCGGGAGACTGGGTCAGTCGCCAATAAAAAACGCAACATTGAAAATCCCATAAGGAACGAAGCAATAGGAGCGGGGTTTTAGGGCAAGTTTATGTAGATCCTACGCTAAGTATCCGCAAATTAGAGACTGTCGTCTATGAACATTTTCTATTCAACACTTGCTTTTCCGAAGCATGTTCCTTTTTCTTAAATGACGTAGTAAATCGCCATAACTGCCGATATTGGTCCGATTCTAATCCCAGAATTATCATGAGGTTCGTACACAGCAGCCACAAAAATTAAATGTTTGGGCTGGTATTTTTGGCGATCATTTAGTTGGTCCTTTTTTCTTTCCTGGAAATTTGAGCGATGAAATATTTTTGGAATTACTGGAAGACGCCATAGATCCTGCATTAACGGCCATAGTTGAAAATCAGAATGATCGGCGGTACATTGCGAATAGGTTGATGTTCCAACAGGATGGTGCCCCACCACATTACGCATTACGTGTTCGACAATATTCAGATCAGACGATTCCAGATGGATGGATTGGTAGAAGAGGTGCCATTGAATGGCCCCCAAGATCGCCAGATTTATCACCTTTGAATTTCTTTATGTAGGGTCATTTAAGAAGCAAAATCTATGCTACTCAGCCCACATCATTAGAAGACCTGCGACAAAGAATTGTGAATGAGTGCCTTCAAATTACTCCTCAATTATTGCAAAATGTACGGCAATGTTTTGAGCAAAATCTTTATTATCGCATGGAGAGTCATGGTGGCCATTTTCAACATTTACTTGCCTAACGGGTCAGTTCATTCTATATTTTTAAATTACTTTTCTGCCAAATGTATTGATCTCCACTAATGATGATGTATTAGTTTTATTTAAGCTTTAAATCAATAAATCTTCAAAACTACTGAACTGAAGTACATTAATTTTATATCATTATAAAGGGAATTGAAAAACCTTTAAAATAAGGTATCACTCGACCCCCCTTTCCATTTAAGATTTTGAAGGTGGTGACACCCCCGCTTAGGGGGCTGCACGTGCTAACGTGATTTTTTACCAAACTTGTGTCCCCCTCGAAAACAAAATCGACGGGTCTAAGCGTTTTTCCAAAAAAAACTGAGCTGCCAGTAAATGCGTCTGTTTCGTTTTCGATGCGCCACCCTGTATAATAGGTGCGTGGAATTACCGGAATTGGAGGTGTATTAATGTACTCACCCGCCTACAACTCCCCAGCAGCAGGTTTTGACCTCAGCAATATTTTTAAAAAATGATTAGTGAATGTCAAACAAACGAGGTTTTGAGCGACTTTCCAAAATCTAGAAAGCTTCTTCGTCCTTGAAAAAGTAGCAATCTTGTATGAAAATTTCAACTAAATCTAAGCAGTACTTCTCAAGCTATAGGTGGTTCTAGGATTATCGGACAGACGGAAATAAGGGACATTGTTTTTCGTG
The DNA here is from genome assembly GCA_963669975.1 of Acanthoscelides obtectus. Taxonomy (NCBI): domain Eukaryota; kingdom Metazoa; phylum Arthropoda; class Insecta; order Coleoptera; family Chrysomelidae; genus Acanthoscelides; species Acanthoscelides obtectus. The sequence goes on along the minus strand of CAVLJG010000001.1, from coordinate 14,877,661 downwards.
ATATTTATATATATATATATATATATATATAACTTGAGACGTGGTCATTGTCGTCTCAACCAGTTAGGTGAAAAATTAAAGCTTCCGCCTTTTGTTGGGTACTTCGACAAAATTTAAGCAAAGAGGACTCTTTATACTTTTTTTAATTCTCTCTAGCTTTCAATGGACTTTGCCATCATCATCAGGAGCTGCAATTACAATGATAACAGTAGCAACAAAAGTGTAAAATGAATTTAAATTGAATCAACTTCACTATGTGAGGATGTTGCTAATTGTTGTTTTCGTATAGGATGAGGGAAACGTCCAGTAACATGGTGAGAGCTGGATACATGGTACAATGGTTAAAATTATATATAATATGACAAGACAAGTTAAAGACGTTTATTCCTGGAAATGTCCCACATTTTCATGAATAACAACTGTATCAACAAAAAGACAGATATTAAACAACTGAGTGTCATTTACTCATATTTGCTAAACTGCAAAAACTTGGAGAACTTACATATCTCCCCAAATTTCGACTTTTCACAACCATAAATATAATCTGTGTTTTGGCCGATTCCACCAACAAATTTCATTCCACTCAAAATCTATTAATTCTCTTCTCACGATTTATAATAATTAAAATATAGTTTATTCAACTGCCTCTGGTCGGTTTAACAATTCTTACATAACATTCTGAAAATCACATCATCTTAAGTGATTTGGCAACGTTTTGGCACACGCCCACAATTCGTTCCATCTTTCAACACAGACATTGACAACCTTCGGCCTTCTGTCAAAGGTTCATCTCACTCATTATTCCATGACCACCATTTTGTGCAATCATCAAGTGGCTTCACGACGTAATGCTCTAATTTTTTCTAAATAATTTTTAATCTGTCTTTAACTTGTCTTGTCATATTTTATATAATTTTAACCATTGTACCATGTATCCAGCTCTCACCATGTTACTGGACGTTTCCCTCATCCTATACGAAAACAACAATTAGCAACATCCTCACATACTACTGTAAGTTGATTCAATTTAAATTCATTTTACACTTTTGTTGCTACTGTTATCATTGTAATTGCAGCTCCTGATGATGATGGCAAAGTCCATTGAAAGCTAGAGAGAATTAAAAAAAGTATAAAGAGTCCTCTTTGCTTAAATTTTGTCGAAGTACCCAACAAAAGGCGGAAGCTTTAATTTTTCACCTATAACATCCGAAAAACATATCTGATTTTTGAAATTTTCTGCAATTACAATACTTCCTCGCTAGTGTGACGAAGTAATTAAAAGTGAATTTCGTGGGCCTAACATTAAAAAAAAATGTTACTAAACACGAATTTTTGTATTACTAGATGAAATGCCTTTTCTTTTGCCGTCAAGAATATACTAAGTGACATATAAATCCGAACACCCAGTTTAAATGGTTTCATTTTAATAAAAGTTGGTGAATGTATTTATCTTACTGTAAATAACAAGTGAACAAATTTTCAGCCTTATCAGTTGGACATTCCGGTTTTTATACTGCTTTTTTTAATTCACTAACGCTCTAAAAATGAATATTTCAGCCACAGTAAAGAATCAACGTTGGCGGATTTTGGTTCTTAACATCCTTTACGATCGGTTACGATGCCTAGAGTACGGAGACCTGTACGATTTCGTCAACTTAGTGAGTTTGATAGGGGCCATATAGTGGGACTTCGGGAAGCTGGACTTTCTTTTCGGGCAATTGCAGTTAGAGTGCAAAGAAGTGTAGACACTGTGGTTAGGTGTTGTCAGGCATGGCTTCGAGAAGGCCGTACGCAAAGAGCAAGGGGCACTGGACGCCGCCGTAGAACAACAGACCGTGAAGATCGCCGCCTAAGATTATTGGCCTTAAGGGACCGTTTCTCCACTACCAGGTCCATTGCAAATGAATGGTTTGCAGAACACGGAAGACCTATTGGCAACGAATGAGAAGTCTTGGCTTGTTTTCATACCGGCCACACTGGGTCCTCCCTTTAACTCGAGAACACCGACGTAATCGCCTTGAGTGGTGCAGACAACGGTCACTCTGGGATGAGGACTGGAACAGTATTGTCTTTAGTGACGAGTCTCGATTTTGTTTAGGCATGCACGATGGTCGTGCCAGGGTTAGAAGGCGACGTGGTGAAAGGAGGAATCCACAGTTTTTTGTTGAAAGACATGTTCATCACACTGTTGGAGTTATGGTTTGGGGTGCTATAGCTTATGGTTCCAGGTCACCTTTAATCTTCATCAGAGGTAACATGAACGCGCAGCGTTATATCCACGAAGTTCTAGAACCCCATCTTTTACCCTATCTTGACACCCTGGCAGATCCAACTTTCCAACAAGATAATGCTCGACCACATGTTGCAAGATTCACAATAGACTTCTTTCAACATAATGATGTCACATTGTTACCATGGCCACCAAGATCTCCCGACTTATCCCCAATTGAGCACGTGTGGGATATGATGGGTAGGAGATTGCTCAATTTGCAACGTCCTCCTCAGACTCTAGAAGCACTTCGAAAGGAGTTGGTGGTTGCCTGGAATGAGATACCACAGGAGGACATTGACCACCTGATCAGAAGCATGCCTAGGCGCGTTGGAGAATGCGTAGCACATCAGGGTGCATCCACACATTATTAAAGGTCAAAGGGCTTTAAAGCAGTGCAATCATTTTGAAATTTTTATCATTTACTTATTATGCTTCATTAAGTACTTATACAAAATTTTATTAAAATAAAACCATTTAAACTGGGTGTTCGGATTTATATGTCACTTAGTATACAAATACGTACGTTCAACCTGTACATTTTTTTCTGGAATCCTAGAGATTGCCAATAGCAAATTTTATGTTTGATTACCGGACTCGCTTTATGACTGTATTTATTGCGCAAAGCTTGCATTGAGGTGACATTTCACAAAGTGTCTATTTTGTTATCGATTGTGCCTTGAAATGTCTAGTTTACGACTATAAGAATTCTGAAATACAACGGATGAGCAAATAGTCAATAGCGTTTGTCCAACATAAATATCATTTAAGTACATATGTAAACAGTTTAGCAACAATACAGGCACAATAGGAAAAACCTCTTGTGACAAAAACTAGTCACGACCTGAAGCGCCAATTTACTAAAAATCTCGCCGAGGTAATGTTAGTTCTCACATCTACCGACGAGGAATAATCGTAATCGCGAAAAATTTCTAATATGATACATTGTTTTTTCGACCGGTCGGATTTTGATGATGCTTTCACACAAGGTTACTAATATGCCAAGGACGTAAGAGTTGTGTATTTTTCGGAAGCCGATCATGTGGTAGAAGAGAACAAGGCCTAAAATGAAAAAAAGGAAATCGGTTAAAATTGAGGGTTGTGGATTGTACAGGGTGGGGGAGAAATATCTCATTTTTTTAGATGTAAGCATGTTTATACGCTTCCAGTTCATGCACATTAGTATATTTAACACATCATAGATTTTCCCGTACATACCCTTGAAAACACATTTACAGAGAGTGTTAAATAAGTACGATCCATACAAACCTACAATAGCTCAAGGACTTAAGGAAACTGATTTTCCAAGGCGAATGCACTTCTGTGAGTGAAAATCCCGATTTTGTAAATCATGTCTTATACTAGCAAGTCTAATGAAAATCCCGATTTTGTAAATCATGTCGTGGTCCGATAAGAGTAGGTTCACGAATTTTGGAGTTTTTAATGAGCACAACACTCATCATTGAGCCGTGGAAAATCCTCACGACGTGGCAGAGAGACGTCTAGAAACAAGATTTGGAATTAGCGTCTGGTGTGGGGTCATTGGTAATTTAATCTAGCTTTCCTTTTTTAATTGGGCACCTATTTGAAATTAGGTATTAATGATTTCAGGAAATCGACTTATAGGACCATTTTTGTTTGATTACAACCTAAACAAAACCAGATTGTGCCGGCTTTACGAGCTTTTCTAATCGAAGATGGGTTAGAATGAATCTTGAAATTAGGGGCATTCCGGCCATCATAAGGAGCCAGTCCATAGGCCGCTCAAGCGGGCCCTTATGCACCTCTAAAATCCTTAGATCACAAGCCTCGCCCTTTTAGCGAAGTTGACAATCGCCTTGAGTCCAAGCTCCTTGACGTCCTGTACAAAATATTAATAAAGGCGTTATTATTATTATTATTATGATTATATCATTAACGGGCAAAATGGTGGTGGTGTTATATTAGCATTGAAGCGGAAGTAGTAGATGTATCAATTCTAAATGTCAGCTTTCCCCTGATTGATATATTAGTTTGTAGATGTTGGATAGGTCGGATAAATTTTTATGTGGCTGTAATGTATATTCCCCCTAATATATACTAAGTGACATATAAATTCGAACACCCAGTTTAAATGGTTTTATTTTAATAAAATTTTGTATAAGTACTTAATGAAGCATAATAAGTAAATGATAACAATTTCAAAATGATTGCACTGCTTTAAAGCCCTTTGACCTTTAATAATGTGTGGATGCACCCTGATGTGCTACGCATTCTCCAACGCGCCTAGGCATGCTTCTGATCAGGTGGTCAATGTCCTCCTGTAGTATCTCATTCCAGGCAACCACCAACTCCTCTCGAAGTGCTTCTAGAGTCTGAGGAGGACATTGCAAATTGAGCAATCTCCTACCCATCATATCCCACACGTGCTCAATTGGGGATAAGTCGGGAGATCTTGGTAGCCATGGTAACAATGTGACATCATTATGTTGAAAGAAGTCTATTGTGACTCTTGCAACATGTGGTCGGGCATTATCTTGTTGGAAAGTTGGATCTGCCAGGGTGTCAAGATAGGGTAAAAGATGGGGTTCTAGAACTTCGCGGATATAACGCTGCGCGTTCATGTTACCTCTGATGAAGATTAAAGGTGACCTGGAACCATAAGCTATAGCACCCCAAACCATAACTCCAACAGTGTGATGAACATGTCTTTCAACAAAAAACTGTGGATTCCTGCTTTCACCATGTCGCCTTCTAACCCTGGCACGACCATCGTGCATGCCTAAACAAAATCGAGACTCGTCACTAAAGACAATACTGTTCCACTCCTGATCCCAGAGTGACCGTTGTCTGCACCACTCAAGGCGATTACGTCGGTGTTCTCGAGTTAAAGGGAGGACCCAGTGTGGCCGGTATGAAAACAAGCCAAAACTTCTCATTCGTCGGTAAACACTTTGCATGCCAATAGAATAGGTCTTCCGTGTTCTGCAAACCATTCATTTGCAATGGATCTGGTAGTGGAGAAACGGTCCCTTAAGGCCAATAATCTTAGGCGGCGATCTTCAGGGTTTGTTGTTCTACGGCGGCGTCCAGTGCCCCTTGCTCTTTGCATACGGCCACAATGTCTACACTTCTTTGCACTCTAACTGCAATTGCCCGAAAAGAAAGTCCAGCTTCCCGAAGTCCCACTGTACGGCCCCTATCAAACTCACTAAGTTGACGAAATCGTACAGGTCTCCGTACTCTAGGCATCGTAACCGATCGTAAAGGATGTCAAGAACCATAATCCGCCAACGTTGATTCTTTACTGCGGCTGAAATATTCATTCTTAGAGCGTTAGAGAATTAAAAAAAAAGCAGTATAAAAACCGGAATGTCCAACTGATAAGGGTGAAAATTTGTTCACTTGTTATTAACAGTAAGATAAATACATTCACCAACTTTTATTAAAATAAAACCATTTAAACTGGGAGTTCGGATTTATATGTCACTTAGTATATTTACTTACCTAAAATCAATAATTAGTCGATGGCAGCACGAACCTAACACTGTCGTAAGCCAAACACTGACTGCGAAAATCTGACGTAAGTCGCAGAAACCGACCTGGACTTACGTTATTATGGCGGTAAAAAACGTTAGCTTGCATTACTACGATGGAAATAGTGTTAAAGTTACGTTTCTTTTACGGATATGATTTAAAAAATTCTGGACATACGTTTTCAAAAAAAGTTAAAAACAAGGGTTTAAGGTAAAATCTAGGCTTCCTACACTTTGGCAGTACCTTCTCAACAATAAAAGCCTTACGTTAAAGGAAAAACATGATTTTCACCAAAAATGTCAATTACGTTACTTTGGCAAAAATGCATCGATATATCCTGAACGTGGTATATCTGAAAGTTTGTTACTGTCTAGGTTTCAAGTGCAGGCTTTAGAACTGAGAAGGAAGTGTGCATCAATTATGTTCTTGCATAAACTACTGCACAATCAAATTGATGCTAATGAGATTGTGGCTCAAATAAACTTTAATGTTCCATCTATTCAAACTCGTACAGCTAAAATATTTTATTGCGACAGGGCTCGCACAAATTTGTTTTTGAAGGCATCCATATACAGGGTGTCCCAGAAGTCGACGTCAAGCCGAAACCGGGTGATAGGCAAAGTCATCAGCTATCAGAAAAATATTTAAAAAAATTTTATGTATGTGTTTTGAAAATTATAGGTCTTTGAAAAAGATATAGAAATTTCACACCCTAGGGCAGTCTGTCAACTCCTGTTACTACAAATATTAACTTTTTTTGGATTTTATTTTTACAATGTAATGATGAATAATGCATCTTCAAACTGGTGTCTCAACCTTACTGCCAACTTTTCTCGTTCAGGAAAAATTGCCACTTATTTCCCAACCAAGTATTCCAAAGTAAAACTTTGTTCAACTTTAACTGGCTGTACTGGAAAAAATGTACTACGAGAGTTTGGCAAGTAACCTTAAAAGTTGGCGCATTTAATAACGATTCCAAAATGGTATAACAGTTAGAAGATTACTCGTTAACTTATGCACAATTTTTATTTGAAAAAAAACTGATGAAAATTTTTCAAAATTTCCTAATTAAACAGCGATTATGAAAACGCACAAGGACCCTTAAGGATAACTGTTTGCACAACAGTGGACATCAAAATGCTGCTGATGATGATTTACCTTTACAGCAAATGCTCAAACTGTTTTCCCTCAGCCGCAATACACGCTCGACATCTTCTTAAAAAAGATCGGGTTATTAAACGAGCGAATCCACGGTTATTAACAAACTCAGCTGCTTCCAATAGTCTTTGCCGTAGCTCAGCTACATTTTGAATCGACTTGAAATACACTTTTTCTTTTACAGTTCCCCCGTAAAAAAAATCTAACGGATTCAAATCTGGCGATCGGGCTGGCCACGGTATTGTACCAGACCGCCCTATCCATCTGCCTGGAAAGTTTTGATCGAGATGCTCTCTCACTGAGAGTGCATAGTGCGCTGGGCAGCCATCATGCTGATTCCACATGTCCCTGTAAATACTCAGTGGCACGTCGTCCAATAAATTTTCTAAATAATTTTGCAAAAAACCTAAATAAATCCCAGCAGTCAAAGTCTCTGGGAACTCAAACGGACCGATTATTTTACCATTTAAAATTCCTGTCCAATGGTTTATCTTAAAGCGATATTGAGATTTATCTTCTCTCATCAAATTTGGGTTTGCTACTTGCCACTCGTGTAAGTTATGCAGGTTCATGTACCCATCTTTCTTAAATGTGGTCTCATCTGACCATAAAATTTTTTCAAAGAACCGTGGATCTTCCCTGTGTCTTTCTAACATTGTGCGACAAAAAGCAACTCGGGGCTCATAATCCCGGGGCAGAAGAGCTTGAACACGCTGTACGTGGTATGGATGGAGCACGTTTTTCTTCAAGATTCTATGGGCTGTACTTTTGGGCACACCTGTTTTTAGTTCTATTGCACGCACTGAAGTACTCGGGTCTTCTTCGACAGCTCCTAGCACCACGTCTCCGTAAGGAAGGAAATATCTTCCCTCACCGTGTGATTGGTTTGGTAGTTGGCCTTCTGAGAACAGTAAGCGGTGCACATTTGTGAACACTCGATGATCTGGATGACGAGCTGCATTCGGGTACCTCTCACAGTAAAGTCTCGCTGCAGCACTAGCGTTGCATCTGCATTCCCCATAAATGAGGTGCATGTTAGCATATTCTTGTACGGTGTACAAGGACATAGCGGCACTGCACAATCACATTATCAAAGATAGTCTAAGGAAAGCAAATGTTGTTTTGAAGAGCAATTAAACAGTCCAAATCCAAATCACAAGCGATCAACAGTCCAGTTCACGAATCCAAAATTAGTAACAGCACGAAATCAACAAGCACGAACATGTAAAGATGCGCAGTAAACGAAGGAGTACTGATCGGTATCAAAGTGTGCAATAGCAAGTAAGTCATGTGCTTCATCCAAACCACATACAGCGTGTTCAACCTTTCCTGCCCCGGGATTATGAGCCCCGAGTTGCTTTTTGTCGTACAATGTTAGAAAGACACAGGAAAGATCCACAGTTATTTGAAAAAATTTTATGGTCGGATGAGACCACATTTAAGAAAGATGGGTACATGAACCTGCATAACTTACACGAGTGGCACGTAGCAAACCCACATTTGATGAGAGAAGATAAATCTCAATATCGCTTCAAGATAAACCATTGGAAACGAATTTTAAATGGTAAAATAATCGGTCCGTTTGAGTTCCCAGAAACTTTGACTGCTGAAGTTTATTTGGATTTTTTGAAAAATCATGTACAAAATTTATTGGTGGACGTGCCGCTGAGTATTTACAGGGACATGTGGTTTCAGCATGATGGCTGCCCAGCGCACTATGCACTCTCAGTGAGAGAGTATCTCGATCAAAACTTTCCAGGCAGATGGATAAGGCGGTCTGGTACAATATCTACCGTGGCCAGCCCGATCACCTGATTTGAATCCTTTAGATTTTTTTACTGGGGAACGGTAAACGAAAAAGTGTGTTTCAAGCCGATTTAAAATGTAGCTGAGCTACAGCAAAGACTATTGGTAGCAGCTGAGTTTGTTAATAACCGTGGATTCGCTCGTTTAATAACCCGATCTTTTTTAAGAAGATGTCGAGCGTGTATTGCGGCTGAAGGAAAACAGTTTGAGCATTTGCTGTAAAGGTAAATCATCATCAGCAGCATTTTGACGCCCACTGTTGTGCAAACAGTTATCCTTAAGGGTCCTTGTGCGTTTTCATAATCGCTGTTTAATTAGGAAATTTTGAAAAAGTTTTCATCAGTTTTTTTTCAAATAAAAATTGTGCATAAGTTAACGAGTAATCTTTTAAGTGTTATACCATTTTGGAATCGTTATTAAATGCGCCAACTTTTAAGGTTACTTGCCAAACTCTCGTAGTACATTTTTTTCCAGTACAGCCAGTTAAAGTTGAGCAAAGTTTTACTTTAGAATACTTGGTTGGGAAATAAGTGGCAATTTTTCCTGAACGAGAAAAGTTGGCAGTAAGGTTGAGACACCAGTTGAAGATGCATTATTCATCATTACATTGTGAAAATAAAATCCAAAAAAAGTTAATATTTGTAGTAACAGGAGTTGACAGACTGCCGTAGGGTGTGAAATTTCTATATCTTTTTCAAAGAGCTATAATTTTCAAAACACATACATAAAATTTTTTTAAATATTTTTCTGATAGCTGTTATGACTTTGCCTATCACCCGGTTTCGGCTTGACGTCGACTTCTGGGACACCCTGTATGTGATGTGTGAAACTTTCAATCCAATATCAAGTTATTATGATATACATGCTGACAGTTTGAACAGCATTCTGGGAGTAGCTAGAAATTGCTTGGATAATTTATGATATGTTACTCACCTGAGTAAAATATGTTTTTTGCTTCTTTTTCTTGCTTGTTTTTTTTAGATGTTTTCTGTTCTTGTTATTTTGATTTAACTTAGGATTGTCCTGTAAATGGTTTCCTTAACTGTTAGGCAATAAATTATTTATTATTCGGGAGGAAACATTCAGGCATAAGACTGTCATTGATTCATCTTTCAGTTTGGCGGATCATTGATGTAGATAAAAAAAATGGATCTACAGTTCTTAGTTTTAGAATGTTCGACCCGCGTGCCACCACAAACTTATCTACGATCCCCGGTAAAGCCAAGTCGCGCGCGCAAGAGAAAGTCAATGCAGTTCAAGAACCAAACCAAAGAACCATCAACATTGCCGGCACTCTGATATGAACCGTTTAGAATAAACCGAACCAGCGCGCGGTCACAATGGTCTTTGCGAAAAACGAAAACGAAACGTGCTTCAAGGGGGTTTAGATCAGAACATGCTGGTGGCTAGATGCGCGGTGTTGCTGGTGCTATGGGCGCTGGCGGGTACGGGAAGCGCGCAGATCCTGCGGAACCCCAGGTTCAGGAGGTTCCCTATGAAAGCCGCTTTGGGGTTGAAAGAGAGGCTGAAACAGCGGTTCGAGAAGTACAGGGAGAGGAATACGCAGCAGATATGTTATGGTAAGATCGTTAGATAGTAGCTTTATTGTACAACAGTGGCCCACTAACAGGACAATATTATACAAAATCCATACAAAAGATACAGAACAAGCTATATAACAAAACAAAAATATCTCACGTATATCCTTGGCCTAGGTATGTATTAGCTATCCTAACTAATCCTTTGTTAGAAGTACAGATTCTATTGAAATTTTTAAACATATTATTTAGCGGCGACAGTGAAATATTTGTTCTTGCCCTTGTAGCTCTGAACGTGAAGTGAGTACGCGACGCACTGATGTTGATCTTTCCAAGAAGTGAAGGACTGTCAATTAGATTATTTAAAAGATTAAACAAAAATATCAATGTCGCGCAAGTTATACGCTGCTCCAGAGATATAAGGTCAACACGACTGTATAACTCGGTATTGGTAACACCCCTTTCTGGGTAAATTCCATCAATTTTATGAACTAAGAACTTCGAAAATCTTCTCTGTACTTTCTTCAAACAACTCTTTTGGCACTCATAAAAGGGATTCCAAACTATGCAAGCATAGGGGTGGCCGGGGCTAATTGTCACAATTTTCAGTAATTCTTTTTTTTATTCGACCTGAAGCGTTATATGCACATAATTGGTGCATAACTAATATGGTTTATCCTTTGGGAACACTATCTAAATTGATAAGGCTGTAAAATAATTCATAATATTAAATTAAAATGTTTCAAAATACAGAAACAAATGTGCCCCTTGCTGGGGCTGGATGTCACATTGCTTGGGGTTGGTTGTCACGCGTATTTTAGATCATTAATAAATTATGATATCATACTTTTAAACATATTTATTATTACAAAAATGCTTATTAAACACCAAATCTTTATAAGAGAAAAGTAGAAGAGTTTTTTTACAATTAGTCACTATCGCAGTTATGACATATGTAAAGTCGCGTTCATCAGTGCACGCATCATGAGACCAACCATTACACGATGAGCATTTCACCCATTCTTCATTTGTCGGGCTGTTAGAAAATGGTTCAAGACAAATCAAGCAAAAACATTCTTCTCCATCAGTTTCATTATCTGAACAGGACTAGCGTTTTTCAATTTTTTTAGATTTCTTCGTTTTTTTCTGCATCAAAAACGTCTCTTTTCACTGTTTCCCTGTTCCTCTTTTCCTTGTTCCAGTATTTATTTATCTCTTTCTCTTCGTCTTTTACTGGAGTGTCAGTGAGTATTGCACTCCCTCGTTTACGACGGGAAACTCGATTCATTTTTCTTGCCGATGCCTTTGGATAAGGTCTTAAACTTTCTGGAAGTACTATATTTCCCATATGCAGCAGGGATCATCAAAACTAGTTAGCTATATTAGCTGTTTTGCTCTTTCGTATATTATCTATTGCTTGTTAATATTTATCAGACCTACAGTTTCATCTTCATTCAAGATGGTTGGATTTGGACCAACTTCCTTTTCGTTGAAGGTTTCCGGGTTTGATCCAGTTATTGCTTCGTTCAAGATACCCGGATCTGGCCTATCAGTGACAGAGCTCGCAAGAAAGTCATCATCCGTGAAAATATCTCTGTTGTAAGGAAACACACCAGATACCCGAAACCCAGACTGTATATTTTTGGGAGTAAAAGCGAGGGGGTATGCAATAGAGACCACTGAAGGTATGTCGTATATAGTGATGATCTTACCGGGATTATTTAAAACCCAAGCATCGCAGGAAGTATTTACATATGTCTTAAAAGGGCCGAAAACGGCGCAGTCAAGAGGTTGAAGTTTATGTGAACAGTGAGGGTAAAACGAAAGCATGACTATACCATTCGCTTTGGCAAAATTCAGTCCTTCTATACTCAGATGTAATCCATGGTTATCTAGTAAAAGCAGGCACGGTCTTTCCACAGTACTTTTCACATGAAGGTGAAAAAATCTAAGAAACTACAAGAAATGTGACTCCAACCTGAAGGGTTTGCAGAACCTTGTGAGCCAGGAGGAGCCGAATTTAACAAGTGTGGTTTGAAATGTACCCGTGGAAAAATTAAAAAAGGAGGTATGGAATTTCCAATAGCTGATACTGCACTTGCTAAAGTGATGAAACTATCGAACCAACCTGTTTGAATCCTCTTCTGGCAACAATGCGGTCGGGTCTTTAGACAGTTGTAATCCTAGTTTCGTCCATGTTCCAGATTTCGTGAGGCTCAAATTTATGTTTTTCCATAACTGAACCTAAATTATCAAAAAATGCGTTGACGTTCGTTTTATTGAAACTACTGGCTCTTGCTAAACTAGTTGCTTCTGGTTTGCGAATAGACAGTACAGGATGACGTTTTTGGAAACGCACTAAACCAGTCAGGACCAGCTATTTTATGGAGCTTCCAATTTTCAGGCATTTTCAAGGAATTAGTATTAGCAAATGCATATGCCAGTCCACGTACTCCCTTGGGTGATAATCCAAAATAAATATCAGATGCGTTGAGTACATATTCCACTAGATGATTTTCAAGTTCAGGCTCAAATACTAAATGATTTTTGATGTAGCCAACTGAAATTGACGGCGCAACAACTCGATCATCAAGTAACTCTGGAATTTTCTTACAGTACCTTGCTAAAGTATGGTAATTTACATTGAAGTCAGCTGCCGCTTTTCTTATTGAGGATCCTAATCTCACTAATCTAGCAGCTCTTAAAAGTACGTCAGGCAACGCTTTGCCGTTCTCAGTCTTCCTTTTGAAATTTCGAACCATGCTTATGTAACCTGAAAATATCAAAAAAATACATTATATACATATACCTACGTAGAATGATGTGCAAAGCTAATCGTCTAGTGTGGGGGCTGGTTGTCCCATGTGACAAGAGGCCCCCGCTAATTTGAGACAACCTGCCCCACTATATAATTAATTTTTAAGGTTAGATAGCGTCACTAAATTAACAAATTCAAAGTGAATACTCACTTTAAGTCGTATTCGGATTATTGAAGAGCAAAATAAATGCAACAGTTCTTTTTATTATCAAATGTAGTCTTGAAAACACACAAATTATGCGGCAAACGAAAAATTTAGTCAGGTTAGGCGATTTGTTTATTTTTGTGTGTGCGACCTTAATCTACCAACGACAACTTTCGTACTGAATACAAGTGTTCTGCCCGGACGCATTTTAACACTATGGTATAGGGTTCGGCACCAGCCTTAATTTTATTTGTCAATTTCAATTTATTCAACCAATGACAAGCCGGGTGCCGAAATCATTACCGGAATGTTAAACAGTGCTGAAAACAGTGTCAGAATGTTATCAATTTAAATTGCCTCTACTAATATATCGAGTGCTGAAATCACTACCCGAATGTTGAGGATTACCGAAATACAGTTCGGAATTTCGAAGGTCGCCGATGCGTAAGGAAGTTCTTTATCGTTTACGCAGTTTACGTTAGATATTATAACCTCAAAGTTCAAGCGTCATCATTTTAATACGTTTCGAGTTGAGCAGAACAATGGAAGGTTGCGTTAAAATAAAAAACAATATATACAGGGGAAAGTTTACAGACGAAGAAGGCACTATGCAGTGGCTGAGAGATTATGAGGTAGAAACTCTTACAACTTGGCGATTCAAATGTGGTCTCACAAATCCGCGTCGCCTTGTATATAGGTAAGTGTATTGTTATTGTAAAGGATTATTTATTTGAATCTAATCACGACCGTAGCTTTTTTATCTTTGGAGCTAGACTTTTTTGAATGTTTTCGAGCTAGATTGTTCTTGTTTGGGATAGAACTAATTTTCAGAATACCTACTTCGAAAATTCAAGGCGCACGAAGGGCATAATATTGTTTAAACGAATGCAAAATATATTTTAACCGACTTCCCAAAAGATGGAGGTTTTCAATTCGTCAGCTATGTTTTTTTCTATGTGTGTTTACCGATTTTTTCAAGATGGCTTATCCGATTATGGTAATTATTTTTTTAAATGAAAGGGTATAAATGCCTCTGGGGTAGTCCCATATTAATTTGATGAAAAAATATTGACTTCAAAAGAGGAAATCAGTTGGTGAAATTATTTTTAAGGCAAATCTGGAGTATTTGTGTGTTAATTTAGTTTTTTGGTCGGGGAGGTTGCCTTCATGAGTGACCCGAAATAAGTAGGGATTACAAGGGGTTGCAAAAGGTTACCGATTGGTCGGCCACCAAAGGAAGAAGGCGCACCAAGAAAAAGAAAGAGAAGCACTCAATGTAAAGCAAAATTTACTGAATGCTAAGTCTCATGGAACAGCTCACTAAAACCTATTACATTATTATTTTGTTAATTTTCGAATTTTCTTTTTTATTTTTGAATATTCTTGTTTTTTGAATTTTCTTGTTTAGTTTTGAACCGACCAATAAACATTCACATTTAATATGTTTATTTTCTACTACCTTTTCACGAAAAGTGATAATTTCTTCCCTGAAATGATAAATGCTGTACTTGAATGAGAAAATACACTCTGTGTATAGATATTAGAATTTAGCTTCTTACATTACATGGGAGGAAAATACCACTTTTCCACCCGCGGATTATTTATACAAAAATCCAAAAAAAAGTATATGATTTTTTAGATTTTTACATTTCCTTGCATTCTTTTTAAATTCAGTTATTTTCTATAATATGTAATTTTAAATTTTTCATGGGACTTTTCTTATTGCTAAACCAAATTATTAATTTTAAAATCATTAAATATCGTAATAGGAAACAAGGTGCGTTGATTATTATCTTACGTATTTTTAGCGGAAGGTAAGTAAATTTAAATTTAAATTGATAACATTCTGACAACATGCTCAGCACTGTTTAACATTCCGGTAGTGATTTCGGCACCCGGCTTGTTATTGGTTGAATAAATTGAAATTGACCAATAAAATTAAGGCTGGTGCCGAATCCTATACCACAGTGTTAATATGCTGCCCGGACGCAGAAACGATGTGTAGCGCGCCAGGCAACTACATCTTGCGGAGCTGCTGAGATTTAACAATTTTGACAACCAACCCATGTGACAACCAGCCCCGGTCTCCCCTACTCCAGTTTAGACCTCACAAAAGCATAATACCATAAGCCTAATGGTTCCTATGTTATGGAAATGTCTACAGTTTCTAACAACAAATCCATATAACTATATAGAATGTGAAACTAATGCTTCAATATGTTTACCAAATGTCAACTTGTAATCAAAAATCACACCTAAATCATTAATTCTGGTACAACGCTCCAGAGATAGCCCATTCAACAGATAAATAAAGGGAGTTTTCCTCCTAGAATAACTCATAATTTTACATTTGTTAAGAAATCACTTATTGGTATCACACCAGTGCTGGAGGACGTCCAATTGAGTCTGAAGGAAAGTACAATCATTCAAATCATTGATAACGGAATATAGTTTCAAATCATCCGCAAAACATAAAAGCTCACTCTGCAAATCTTCACATAAATCATTGATTTATGTGAAGATTTGCAAGGACAGCAGAGGACCCAAATTTGAACCTTGCGGAACACCGGATGAGGCTAATTAAGTATCAGAACGAAGATTACTATAAGAAACAAATTGCCACCTCGAAGATAAATAAGATTCAAAAAGGTCGCTAGCATCACTACAAAAACCAAATTTGATTGATTTTACGAGCAATACATCATGATTTATTCGATCGAAGGCCTTCGAGAAGTCCGTGTAGATGACGTCAACTATTGTTGTCCAATGCCTCCGAAATATATTGCGTTATGGTAACTAGATTTGTAGCAGTTGAACGGTTTTTATTAAATCCATGTTGATGTTGTGAGAGTTGATTATGCGCCGATCTATAAATACGATTGATAAGTATTATCTCAAAGACCTTCGAGAACATGTACAAAATGGAGATCGATAATTTTCAATGTTGGACCTGTCTCCAGTTTTTAGCACACGGGACACTTTGGCGACTTTCCAAAGTTTCGGAAACATCTTCGACCGAATACGCAAATTAAATAATTTAAAAAAAAAAACACGAATGCTCCGGCACAATCTTTGATCAAAAAGGATGGAATATTATCGGGGCCTGAAGTCATTTTGTCCTTAAGTTTCTTAATAGCAATCATTACTTCATTATCATAAATTTCATCAAAATGTACATGAGCAACATTGTTGAAACTATCGTCTACATTACCCAAATCGGCTGCTTGAGACTATATGTAGACGCTCTTGAAAAATACACTAAAGGCATTCACAATGTCTTGCGGACTATCAAATGATTCGTTAAGGTAAACCATCTTTCCAAGGATCCTAGAAGTAAGAGGAGTAAGGTTGCAATTCGTAACAGTAGCAATTAGTCGCTCAGTTCCTTGAGTAACTGTGTAACTTGTTGAACTTTGGCCGACAATTGAAATCACAACACAAATGGTTCTAATGAAAAGAAGGAACATAGCCACAAAAACTGCAAGACAATGACCTGCTCTTCATAGTCTGCTGCATATTTTCGAACACATTAAGGTCCTGATTGTCGTTCTTTGGACACATCTATGAGTTCAGTAGCAGCATGCAGCAATAGCTTCAAATGGCTTTATAGGCAATAATCTAGACCAGCCTTTCTAAAAGTGGGCCATAACCTATAACAAATAACACGCTGGAGACGTACGTATGGGGGGGGTAAGGGACCTAGTGGAAATTGGGAGGGGCCGATGAATCGATTTGGGGGCAATGGAATGACTAATTTATGTGTTGTAAATATACTAAGTGACATATAAATCCGAACACCCAGTTTAAATGGTTTTATTTTAATAAAATTTTGTATAAGTACTTAATGAAGCATAATTTCAAAATGATTGCACTGCTATAAAGCCCTTTGATCTTTAATAATGTGTGGATGCACCTTGATGTGCTACGCAATACTGTTCCATTCCTGATCCCAGAGTGACCGTTGTCTGCACCACTCAAGGCGATTACGTCGGTGTTCTCGAGTTAAAGGGAGAACCCAGTGTGGCCGGTATGAAAACAAGCCAAAACTTCTCATTCGTCGGTAAACACTTCGCATGCCAATAGGTCTTCCGTGTTCTGCAAACCATTCATTTGCAATGGACCTGGTAGTGTAGAAACGGTCCCTTAAGGCCAATAATCTTAGGCGGCGATCTTCACGGTCTGTTGTTCTACGGCGGCGTCCAGTGCCCCTTGCTCTTTGCGTACTGCCTTCTCGAAGCCATGCCTGACAATACCTAACCACAATGTCTACACTTCTTTGCACTCTAACTGCAATTGCCCGAAAAGAAAGTCCAGCTTCCAGAAGTCCCACTATACGGCCCCTATAAAACTCACTAAGTTGACGAAATCGTACAGGTCTCCGTACTCTAGGCATCGTAACCGATCGTAAAGGATGTCAAGAGCCAAAATCCGCCAACGTTGAATCTTTACTGCGGCTGAAATATTCATTTTTAGAGCGTTAGTGAATTAAAAAAAAGCAGTATAAAAACCGGAATGTCCAACTGATAAGGCTGAAAATTTTTGCACTTGTTATTTACAGTAAGATAAATACATTCACCAACTTTTATTAAAATAAAACCATTTAAACTGGCTGTTCGGATTTATATGTCACTTAGTATAGTTTGAAAAATCACTTTCTGATTCTAGGACATGTTTCTGACATACCTTATTTATGTTTAGTTATCACCTTTAAGGAGTATACAAGGTGGTTAAAAACAACAGCAATGTTTCTAGAAGTCAGTTTCATCTCAAAAATAAAAACGCGCTATCAGAGAAACTTAAATTGTCCTCTTACCAAAATACAAGACGTTGTAAATTACTATGATAGAGGTCGTACTGGTTGAGGGTAGAACTTAAACATTTGTCATATAATGTTGCAGAGAGGAATTTGATTAACCTCAAACTTCAAGACAAACATTTCTCATGAGAGACGATTCATATAAAATTAAGTAACTCTTGCAAAAATACAATCAGAAGTATTTTCTTTACTATTATGTCGAGTTTCTATGAGAATACCTAGTGTAGATTAGATTAAATTACAGAAGAAATGACTTGGTTTTGCTAGCCTTAATGTCACTGCGACCCAAATGGATTTATTGTGACCCCAAAGCACTGTGTTCGGCATTGGTCCTTTAATCAAACTCCATAGCGTCTAGTATCTGAAACTGTAGCCTTGTCAGGCCTTGACAGTGACACAGGAGTTGCATTCTCGTTTCCTCATGCTCTCTGCAGAAAACTGGGTGTGGCCCCTTCTGCTGCACCCAAGAGCCTCATATGTAGATTTAGATGACAGTGTCCTGTCAGGAGACCCACTGTGGCCCTTATGGCCTCTCTTATTAAATCCGAGTAGGTCCACTGTAAATCCGTTTCGTCGTTCTTTGATGAACTTTTTTGCCTGCCTCTGTACTATTTCACCGTTCCACTATTCTAGAGAGTTTTTCTTGGTACAATTTCTTTGGGACTTTTAAGTGCACGTTTTCGTCATGCCACAGACACGCTCTGGACCTAAGATGTTTTATCTTACTTTCAGAATTATGACTTCAGCACAGTTCATCTTAGAAAGGGGGCATTTTATTTATTTTTGATTATTTGTTTCAGTTAACAAAAAACACATATTACATGTACATGACAGGTCAACGTAAACAGACAGTATCTCTTAATGATTGTATATACAAATTAAAATCACGCTTAAATAACATGGTCAATACAACTTTAAGACAAACATGTGATGTTAAAATTTGTAAAGTCATTTGTGCATCAAATGAGAGTAAAAACAAAGTTGTATTCTACCAGGAAGCTATTATGTACTACATGATTCATGTTTATACGAATTTGTTATGTTTGTTGTATTTTCACATTATATGTAAATTAAAATTATAAAAAAAATATGAACAGAACGTCGTAAATATGTTTGGAAATTACAATAGCAATTACCATTTTTGAAACTGAAAGTTTTGTACAGTGTTGTCTAAAATTGTCTAAAATCTGTATACGTTTTTCAAACTAATTCCTCTCCACACTTCCACTGCTATCAGCATCATCATGAACTACAAGAAGTGGGATATTGTTTTCAAATAACGCAAAATGCGTAACATATTTCACGCATTTTCATTTCTTTACCTTGTAACCAGCAGAATTCAATCGCAACACTGAAATCAGTTACGACTGGCATGACGTTTCTCGGTAATTTATTCTGTAAATGCCCAAATTTTTATGCAATCCAGTAAATAAGGATACGTAACTATGTTAATCTATGCATTAGGTCCATCCAAATGTGTTTTATAGCTTCTAGAATCCAAGAAAACGCCTGACGCGTCAACGGAATAGTTTTACTAATTTTTAATGCGCGCTGAAACTACTAGAATGTGAATGCTTTCTCTGTGGAAGTACACCTATCACTTCCTTCAGCGATGAGGAGGAAGCCGCCTATCTTTGGATTGTTATATAATTGTGAAAATAAACAAACCAGATGACTGGAATAAATTAAAGATTAGTGAGTGATCTATAGTTATGGATTTACCATTCAAGTTTGACTTGTTAGTTTCCAAGATGATTGAGGACAGTAACACCACCGAACCATCATCTGCAGTGCTATTTGACGAAGATATTTCTGGTCTATCCTTTAAGAAAGGAATTTCGAATCCGGTATTTCGACAAAGGAGAACAGATAAAAACATTGCTTGCAACACAAATACAGAGAAATAAAAAGTAGACACTAACCCACCTGAAACGAATTACCATCTTTCTTATGTAATTAAACATATCTTCAGTTCCATCTGAGTTAAGATTAAAACAACTGAAGTGTGGAATTCAGAAACTTCATCGCAACGCGGGTATCCAACGTATTCTTGTACCAGAATACCTTGTACTATATTTCGATCCATACACATTGTTTTATTGATTTTGAAGGATTTCCAATAAGAACCTGCATGCATTTAATGCAAATTCCAGCCCACATTTTTTGTGATAATGGTACTTCTGTATAATGAAAAATCGATTGCAGTTCAAAAAGTTTCGACATAGATTGCAGTCTCATACAGTTATTGAAAATGTGTCGCTAGACATAATGGATTCAATGAATGATAATTTGTAAACATACCTGTTCAAACACGATATTTGCAAATAAGTATCGTTAAACACAAAAGCCGGTTTATGATTATCACCAACATTATAGTAATTAAACAAAAATTGCACCCTCCTGACTAATAATAGCAATTTGTTGAACTTTGTCTTATGTATTACTAGGTAATAACAAGGTGCGTTTAAATGAAAAAGTGTATATGCTATTAAAATGTACGTACAAATGGTTTCTATCTGAAACTGTCAAATACAGTTATGCAACAACAAATGAATGATGCCGCCTATATCCGCTGTAAATTACTGTTCTATTGGAAAAAAATTATATAAAAACGGGGTTCTTGTGGCACGTCATTTTGAAGCTCCTGACGAGTACTTTATAACCCTAGAATATAAAGTCAATACCTTTACCTTCTACAAATTGGTGGTACGTTTAATAACGTAATTACTTGAACACAAACTCACTAACATGCATATATCTACAAATAATTGTAGTTCCCTGCCGTATCCACAGCAACAGCGATAAAAACTTGGTTTGTTATTTCTTGTTGACAGTGACAAGAATATCAGTACGAAAACAAACATGTCATTGTACAGTTAAAATATTCTTATTTAGTTTTCGGTTTTAATGCTAGATACTATTTGAACTATTTTTAAAATGGTCAATTCTCGTCCGTTGAAAGAAAAAATCGAAGCGATTTTTATTTATAGTGCGACGCGTAACTTTCACGAGACCGTAAGGATTTTTAATGACCGTTTCCCGAATCGTCCCACCTGTAGAAAATATTTGAGGGAACTTGTATCTAAATTTACAGCTACTGGTAGTGAAATCAACAAAAAAGCTCCCAGGTCATCCGACCATCCCGGAAGAAAAGCAACTTCAAATAATTGGTGAGGTCATAGTATATCCACAAAAGTCTACTTCCTCCATCGCGAATATATGTGAGGTTTGTCCTTCTACTGTATGGAGACTTTTGAAAAAGAATAACTATCACTGATCGAAGAACAGAATTCTGCGAGAATATGACGGAAACCATTGCACGGCATCCTACCTATATCCAAAGTATTTGTTTTAGTGATGAATGTACATTTTCTCTCAACGGTAATGTGAATAGACAAAATTGTAGTTATTGGAGTGACACCAATCCTCACGTCTTCCGGGAAACTCATACTCAATATCAACAAAAAATTGACGTTTGAGGTGGAATATTGGGAAATCATATTGTGGGACCTCTATTCATCGAACAAACTTTAACCGGGGAACTGTATTTGGATATGCTGGAAAATACTATTGACCCTCTAATCACCGAAATCGTCGAAGCAAATCCTAATGATTTCGATACTGATATTGTACTCCATCAAGATGGTGCTCCACGACACTACTACAGACAAGTTAGGAATTATTTAGACAACAACTTCCCCGGTCGTTGGATTGGCCGTCGAGGTCCTGGGGAATGGCCAGGTCGCTCGCCAAATTTGACACCTTTAGACTTTTTAAAATATGGTATTCACGCGTCAATTTCATTACCTCAAGTTTTAATTTTTTGAATTGATCCGCTCAAAAAGGGGAGGGAGACATTAAAGAAAAGCACTGGGTATATTAGGAACAATGAAAAAGAAGTCCATATAGTCATGAAAAAACAATTGAAACGCACAGGAATAGAATGTCAAATAGTTGCACCTGTTCTCACCTTACTTGCAAGATTTTGAGTTAGTTTTGACGATAAGTTTCCAATTTGTAAAGTGAATTGTGATGAAAATAAATAACTCAATAAATTAGAATATTGCAGTGTCACACAATTTCTGGCAACAGATGGCTATCAGCCGAAAACAATTCTTGAGAGAATGTTTTTCGTCTGTGAGTATGATGTATCATCACATTACACACAAGGAAATGTTGGTCGAAACAGCTTCGATGTGAGCGTGAATCCATAGAAAACAGCAACAAATGATGAAATGCCTTGGTTCTCGAAAATCGTTGTGGGAAGGTCTTTACCATTAGTATGGCATTCAATACAGGGTGCGGCAGAGAGGATGGACGGTTTTAAAAAAATCATAAAATAGTTAGTAATTTTTACTCGAAAACAAATTTATTGATGGAATCAGGTTCACAAGGAAATAGCATTTGGGACAGTCAAGTGTGGAAAATCACATCAGGCATGTGGTGGCCGAAATCGTTGATGCAGTGCTGAAGGCGTTCTTGGAAGTTCGCGATACAGCGCACCAAACTTTTGGGCTGTGCAGCGGTCTTTCATGTAACTGTTGCGGATGTTCATTAGCCCAATAACGACAATTCTGCTGGTTAACCATGCGGTTTAGGTGAAAGTGGGCTTCGTCACTCATAAACAAAATGAGGTTCTCATTTTGATCGATCAGTGCTTCCATCTCACGTGCGAAGTTCATTCGTTGTGCATAATCTCCGGGCTGTATTTGTTGCACAATGGCCAATTTGTAGGGGTGAAAGCAGCGAGCAATATGCAAAATTCGCCTTACCGAACGATCACTAAGGCGAAGTGCAGCAGCATGTTTCCGGGCAGATCGACTCGGACTGCGAAGAAAGACCTGTCGAACGCGTTCAACATTTTCAGGAGTTCGAACTGTTCGCGGCGCTCCTCTTGGTCTTCTGTTGATCAGTTCACCACGCCTGCGAAGAAATTCAACCCAACGAAGGATGGTGTTTCGAGAGGGAACAGCTCTATTCCGATGAATGTTGAAGTGGCGACGAAACTCACGCTGTACGACGATGACTGACTCATTATTTCGGACGAAACAATCATAAACGTCCGTCCTCTCTGCCGCACCCTGTATATCCAACCTAGCGTAATTATCGTCTTGCACAACACTTTGAACATAAGCAAGGTGTCAACCACGTGGATTCCAATACTGTTAACACCTGAACAAACATTGCGCAGGCTGGAAATTTCAGAAAGTCATTTGGAAACTTGGACGAACGATTCTGACTTTTTGGCACACATTATAAAAATCGACGAGACTTACGTTCATCATTGAGACTCCGAGACACAAACAGAATCCAAGCAGTAAGTCCAAATATGCACGGATGCAACCCTCTGCTGGAAAATTGGCAACAGTTTTTTGGGACATCTGGGGCATCCTTATCATTGATTGTATGTGACTATTAATGATAATAACATTTAGTAGATTTGAGATGTAAATTTAAAACTGACAGGTCTCCTTTGATCTGATAAATGACGACAGCGAAATGTTTGCACTTATGCCCAACATGACACAGAATTCACTATATAGACCACGCCCTCGCCCATATTCCAACTTTAGTCCAATAATGTTTTTTCCCAACGTGCGTAAGGCGATCGATTTAGCTCCCCCCCCCCCCTATGCGCTTGGCTCCCACGAATAGCCATTTAAATATACTAAGTAACATATAAATCCGAACACCCAGTTTAAATGGTTTTATTTTAATAAAAGTTGGTGAATGTATTTATCTTACTGTAAATAACAAGTGAAAAAATTTTCAGCCTTATCAGTTGGACATTCCGGTTTTTATACTGCTTTTTTTTAAATCACTAACGCTCTAAAAATGAATATTTCAGCCGCAGTAAAGAATCAACGTTGGCGGATTTTGGTTCTTGACATCCTTTACGATCGGTTACGATGCCTAGAGTACGGAGACCTGTATGATTTCGTCAACTTAGTGAGTTTGATAGGGGCCGTATAGTGGGACTTCGGGAAGCTGGACTTTCTTTTCGGGCAATTGCAGTTAGAGTGCAAAGAAGTGTAGACACTGTGGTTAGGTGTTGTCAGGCATGGCTTCGAGAAGGCCGTACGCAAAGAGCCAGGGGCACTGGACGCCACCGTAGAACAACAGACAATGAAGATCGCCACCTAAGATTATTGGCCTTAAGGGACCGTTTCTCCACTACCAGGTCCATTGCAAATGAATGGTTTGCAGAACACGGAAGACCTATTGGCATGCGAAGTGTTTACCGACGGATGAGAAGTTTTGGCTTGTTTTCATACTGGCCACACTGAGTCCTCCCTTTAACTCGAGAACACTGACGTAATCGCCTTGAGTGGTGCAGACAACGGTCACTCTGGGATCAGAAATGGAACAGTATTGTCTTTAGTGACGAGTCTCGATTTTGTTTAGGCATGCACAATGGTCGTGCCAGGGTTAGAAGGCGACGTGGTGAAAGAAGGAATCCACAGTTTTTTGTTGAAAGACATGTTCATCACACTGTTGGAGTTATGGTTTGGGGTGCTATAGCTTATGGTTCAAGGTCACCTTTAATCTTCATCAGAGGTAACATGAATGCGCAGCGTTATATCCACGAAGTTCTAGAACCCCATCTTTTACCCTATCTTGACACCCTGGCAGATCCAACTTTCCAACAAGATAATGCCCGACCACATGTTGCAACAGTCACAATAGACTTCTTTCAACATAATGATGTCACATTGTTACCATGGCCACCAAGATCTCCCGACTTATCCACAATTGAGCACGTGTGGGATATGATGGGTAGGAGATTGCTCAATTTGCAACGTCCTCCTCAGACTCTAGAAGCACTTCGAGAGGAGTTGGTGGTTGCCTGGAATAAGATACCACAGAAGGACGTTGACCACCTGATCAGAAGCATGAATAGGCGCGTTGGAGAATGCGTAGCACATCAGGGTGCATCCACACATTATTAAAGATCAAAGGGCTTTAAAGCAGTGCAATCATTTTGAAATTTTTATCATTTACTTATTATGCTTCATTAAGTACTTATACAAAATTTTATTAAAATAAAACAATTTAAACTGGGTGTTCGGATTTATATGTCACTTAGTATATATTAGTCTAAGATGAGCATCTTGTGGTGAATGAGACTTTGTTCCTTCTTTTGATCCTCCAATATTCCAGGACATGGCACATGTGTTTCTTCTACCGATAGGTGGACAGCAGATACGATTTAAAGTTATTTATTGTTAACCTTTTCAATCCACCAAATATGCATTTGTGCTTCAGTTGTCGCCGTATACATTGTTTTTTATCCTTGGCACATTTGGATATTTAATATGAGTTGACAGGAAGTTTACTTTTCAATTATGTATCTATTCCTATGGTCTGAACAAGTAGGTGAAAGTCATGTATCGACTATCACCTCGAAATTATGTTGATATTAAATCTCATTTAGATCGCTGAAAACCGACCCACCACGAATCTTTTTTTTTTAAATTCATTCGCGTATTTTGGACTAATAATATCCGTAGTTTTCACCTAAAATCAATCGTTTTGAGTTTTGTTTAAGATTTTTTGTCTAATGCCCGGGATATGTAAATCTTCGCATGTTAGCTATGTTATACTAAATGACATATAAATCCGAACACCCAGTTTAAATGGTTTTATTTTAATAAAAGTTGGTGAATGTATTTATCTTACTGTAAATAACAAGTGAAAAAATTTTCAGCCTTATCAGTTGGACATTCCGGTTTTTATACTGCTTTTTTTAATTCACTAACGCTCTAAAAATGAATATTTCAGCCGCAGTAAAGAATCAACGTTGGCGGATTTTGGTTCTTGACATCCTCTACGATCGGTTACGATGTCTAGAGTACGGAGACCTGTACGATTTCGTCAACTTAGTGAGTTTGATAGGGGCCGTATAGTGGGACTTCGGGAAGCTGGACCTTCTTTTCGGGCAATTGCAGTTAGAGTGCAAAGAAGTGTAGACAATGTGGTTAGGTGTTGTCAGGCATGGCCTCGAGAAGGCCGTACGTAAAGAGCAAGGGGCACTGGACGCCGCCGTAGAACAACAGACCGTGAAGATCGCCGCCTAAGATTATTGGCCTTAAGGGACCGTTTCTCCACTACCAGGTCCATTGCAAATGAATGGTTTGCAGAACACGGAAGACCTATTGGCATGCGAAGTGTTTACCGACGAATGAGAAGTTTTGACTTGTTTTCATACCGGCCACACTGGGTCCTCCCTTTAACTCGAGAACACCGACGTAATCGCCTTGAGTGGTGCAGACAACGGTCACTTTGGGATCAGAAATGGAACAGTATTGTCTTTAGTGACGAGTCTCGATTTTGTTTAGGCATGCACGATGGTCGTGCCAGGGTTAGAAGGCGACGTGGTGAAAGGAGGAATTAACAGTTTTTTGTTGAAAGACATGTTCATCACACTGTTGCAGTTATGGTTTGGGGTGCTATAGCTTATGGTTCCAGGTCGCCTTTAATCTTCATCAGAGGTAACATGAACGCGCAGCGTTATATCCACGAAGTTCTAGAACCCCATCTTTTACCCTATCTTGACACCCGGCAGATCCGACTTTCCAACAAGATAATGCCCGACCACATGTTGCAAGAGTCACAATAGACTTCTTTCAACATAATAATGTCACATTGTTACCATGGCCACCAAGATCTCCCGACTTATCCCCAATTGAGCACGTGTGGGATATGATGGGTAGGAGATTGCTCAATTTGCAACGTCCTCCTCAGACTCTAGAAGCACTTCGAGAGGAGTTGGTGGTTGCCTGGAATGAGATACTACAGGAGGACATTGACCACCTGATCAGAAGCATGCCTAGGCGCGTTGGAGAATGCGTAGCACATCATGGTGCAACCACACATTATTAAAGGTCAAAAGGCTTTAAAGCAGTGCAATCATTTTGAAATGTTTATCATTTACTTATTATGCTTCATTAAGTACTTATACAAAATTTTATTAAAATAAAACCAATTAAACTGGGTATTCGGATTTATATGTCACTTAGTATATTTTAGCTCGAAAATGATCAGCTTCAAAGATAACCTAAAAAGGACCTTTTTCAGAAAGAGCGAGAGGACGTATCACAAATTTGACCCGAAGCGAATTCATTTTCATTATACCTTAATCTGACCGCTGTCCCGATTAGCACGATCTCGGGTCATGTAGGGCTTTACGCTTATTTTAGGGCCACCAGGAAAGTAATTATAGAAAATGTTATGCGAATATTGATCGCAACGATGCCTCCGTTTTCGTCGTATATTATGCGAGCGTTATTTATGCAGTAAAAAATGAGTGAACGCCTACAATTAGCGTATTTTCTCGGCCATCATTGCAAAAATTAGTGAACTGTGTAAAGTAACACAAGGTAGGGTGTATGTGAGAGTCAGAACAAGGAAACACTGTGGAACGTATCCTCCGGATAGTACATAAATTACACCAGAATGCGTGTCTATCCAATGTCATGTTTCTTGTTTACAATGTAAATACTCGGAGGTGACTGTACAGTGGCTTTTTACCTTCATTAAAATGCTTAATTTCAATATAATGACGTAATTAGTTACTTTCGATAATGAGAACCCCAAAGACTGTATAATGTTTTAAAATAAAAATATAGCTATTAAATGCAATAAAATAAGGGTAGATCTACGTGTAGTAATCTGGCATGTTTTAAACAGTACTCCGCGTCAGTTCTGGATAATGGCGGGCAAGTTGATGTAGTCTATACTGACTTTTCGAAAGCTTTCGACCATTTGGATTACGGTGTTCTACTGCAGAATTGGTCTAAGGAAGGTTTAACATCTAGATTCTTAGCTTTCTTTCATTCATACATCAGTGATAGACAATTTTGTGCGGACTTCCGTGGATATAAGTCTGGTGCGGTTTTAGCTACATCAGGGTGCCCCAAGGTTCTGTTCTGGGTCCTCTATTATTTTTAATCTTTATCAATGATGTTACAGCGTTGTGAGTACCTGCTATATGCCGATGACATCAAAATCTTTAATAGCGTGTGTTGCTTAGAAGACAGTTTAAGGTTACAGGCTGATTTGAACGTCACTGGTGTAAAGTAGATAACATGCACTTGAATGTCAATAAATTTACTACTATAACGTTTACACGCAGGTTGGAACCACATGTTTTAATTTTGAAATCGTTAGCAACGTCCTTTGTCGTGATAACGTGGTCAAGGATTTGGGCGTATTATTCGATCTAAAGCTTTCTTTTATTGATCACATTAATGCAATAATAGCAAAAGCTTTTAAAAATCTTGGTTTTGCTATAAGAAACAGTAGACATTTCATTAATACTAATACATTAATTTACTTTTTAATGCTTTTGTCAGATCTATTTTAGGCCATCTGGATTATCTGGTACCCGGCCTATGATATACACTGGAAAAACATCGAGAGAATCCAACGTCGTTTTGTGAAATACTTACGGTTTAAAGATGATATTGCGTACCCCGAAAGGCAATGACATTCTCTTAAGTAGATATAAATTATCTAATTTAGTCAAGCATATGAATCTGTTAGCTGCTAAATTTTTATGTAATTTGTTGAACGGAAAAATTGATTGCTCCTTTCTTCTAGACAGGTGGTAACAATTCTTTTTATTTACCTGTTTCGCGGACAAATTTATTGTTATTTTCGCCTCTTTATGTTATGTGTAATGAACTTGATATTTTTAGTTCCACCAAAATCGATCTCAACAGGTGTTTTTTAACAATTGGATAATTTATATTCATGTCTTTTTTATCATGTACTCTTTAGAGTTTTGTTTTTGTATCATTTTTTTGTTTTTTCCCTGCCTGTTAATTGGATCACTCTGTTCAGGCAGTGTATGGATTATTATAAATAAATAAATGAAAATAGCGTCCCGTTGAGACTTTTTCATCCCTTGACCACTCATTAATGACAGTCTTTCTATAAATCAGCTTGCAGCCCATAGTTTCTTCGAGGTATAATCTCGAAAAGCAGCTGCGTCGGAATTATTAAAATTTCGGGAATAACATTAAGCATATACTTCTAAAATTCAGGAAAATAGCTCCTTAAACTTTGTGTTTATGTTTTCGATCATTTTTGAACGTGGTGGTACCACCTAACAAACTCCAATTACACGAAGTTATTCTCTAATAACAGTATAATAAATTTTTTAATTTGTCATTTTTTAGATTATGTTTTCTGCTGAAAAAATATGAGGATCATGTGAGAAAAATATCAGAGACAGTTTAAAACACTCTTTGATTTCAAAAGAGCTTCCTTCTGAGCTCTTTTAAATCTCTTATTGTTACTTTTATATGAACACAATGCCAGTGCATTGGTTCGCTGGTATTTCATATATTTCTGATGGCATAATTGATCGCATTAAATATAATAGAATAAAAAATGTTTCTAAGTTTTGTAATATTCTGTAGGGTATTTGTCAACTAGTAAGTATATGCTTGTAGAATAGAAAGAAAAAATAGAAAATGTTGCAATTTGTATACGGTTCAGTTAACATAGTATACTTATTTTTTCACTGCAAGTTCTCGGCAATTCTTGGCTCGAAGAATATAAAACGTATATATCCTAGCTATAATAACGATATTGATTCTGTGAGATCATAAGTCGATGACATAGAACAGGTCAAAGAGTATTTACATTTGGAATCACTTACATATACGTTACGTATAGTAGTTACAGAAAAACAAACACTATAAGAGTAAGTTATAAAATTATCAAGAGCAAAAACCAGTATTTAAACGATAAAACCGTATAATCCAAATGACATGAACTTGTCCAATTGATACTACAAAGAAATACAAAACACTAATGAATTCAGCAACAGAATAAAATCATATCATATCATATATCATTACTAAGTCGCTTCTTAAAAAAATTACTTGATTCGGTGCACCTGATTTCACTCGAAAGTGGATTCCAAATTCTACGTCCCAAAATATTTGTTGCCCTGCCATTCAATTTGCATTTAACACTAACAGTATTTTTTGCATTTTTCAGAAACTGTTGGATGTTTCAACTTGCCCCATAAGAACTCCCCGCTACAAAAGGTTCCAGAGGACCCCAGAGTGGTAGAAACTAAGTTCTACCTGTTCACAAGGAACATAGACTTCCATAAGCCTGAGGTGCTTTATTATGATGACAATGGTACATCGCTTCAAGAGTCCAGCTTCAACTTCTCCAATCCGTTGAAGGTCGTTGTCCATGGGTACACGAGTAGGTGGAATGAGAAAGGATCCATCATCATTGCCAATTCATACCTAAAGCTGGTGAGTAGAAAAGGTTTCATGAATTCAGTTTTTTCGTAAGGAAAAGCTTTGTAAACGCCAAACGCCATCGCACTTATGTTATTTGCCCTCGTGGAACCCAAACAAAATATCAAAATGTGTTCCAGAACCAATGTACAGAGCAAAAAAAATACTGCCAATGTTTTTAGAACAGAAAGTATATAAAAGAAACTAACGAGCAAGTAATAAAACTCCTTTAATTAGGTACAGAATAATTTATTTTCCTAAGTTGACATATTTTTTAAGTAGGTTGTGCCTGACGAGATGAATATATGCCAAATTTCGTTAAAAACGGAGAATGAATGCTAAATTTATGGCCAAAATTAAAAAAAAATACAGTAAGCATCTTGGTTGAGTTTGACTTTTGGACTAAAAAAATTTAACTTAATCTCAATATTTCTTTGAAGGGAATCCGCTGTTAAATTATTTAGCATTACATATATCGAGAACCAGATAAAGGTACCGGGGAATCCACTTATAATGAACTTGCTTCTAATGGAAACCCATATACAGGGTGTCCCGAAAAAAGTCTGCAATATTCTACAAGCGGTTTCTCGAGCTTAAAATAGGAAGAAAAGTTTATATAAACATAGGTCGACAAACGTCCCCTAAGGGCGCTACGGTCTTTTAAAGGGGCTCCCCTGAAGATGGTTTTTCCTTAATATTTCCGAAACGTGTTGAGTTAAAGACAGAAAATTTGGTATTCCAGCCTAGTTTATTATGCTGGATTTAAAAATATTAACAATCTTAGACAGTTTTGTCTGTAAGCGTATGTAACAGGGACGGACTCAGGTTATTTTAACCCTAAAATTTTTGTGTGATTCTATTTTTGAAGTTCAACCCTAGATTTTTAAAATTTAGGGTTTTCTACATAAAAAAGGTACTCTTATTGAATATCGATAAATTGTGCCATTTTTGAATAAAATCAAACTAAAAAATTTGTCACATGATAGGAAATGTACTGCGAATTTAAATGAATCGTTGATTATACATATATGTAGTTAGCCATGACTGCAAACAAAAGTTGTTTTGAGTTGTTATGACTTATTTTAACGTTTAGCTGACATTGTTAGCAGTGTAAAATTACTAGATTAAAATCAAAATTTTTTGTAATCGATTTAAAATGCCAATACTTACATACAGAGAACTGACTGACATGCATTTTGTGTACGGGTGTTGCCGTAAGAGAATATCAAAGAAGATTTCCCAATCGCATAGTACTTGGACGTCCAATGTTTACTGATATTCACCGGAATTTTTCAAACCGTGGAAGTTTTCAGCGCATGCAAGGCTCAGGAAGGCCACTGGGAAATCATCGTATGGATATTGCTTTAAATATGTTTGAAAATAATCCGTAAAAAAGCATACGAACTGTTTCGGAAATTATGGATATACCTTGATCAATAGTAAGAAAAATTTATGAATACCTATTTGATCGTTATCCTAAAAATAATAATTTTAGATAGGAAGAATGACAAGAATGCAGGATTACATTCTTATCATTTTAAACGGGTGCAGCATTTAACGGACGCAGATTTTTTACCACGAACCGAGTCTTGCCAGTGGGTATTAGCAAATGAAAACACTATTCCTAGAATATTATGGTCGGATGAGTCAATATTTACTAGGAATTGTGCTTTTAATTTCCATAACATGCATCACTGGTCAGATGAAAATCCAAAAGTTATTCGCCGTACAAATTTCCAACATAGATTTTCATTGAACTTATGGGCAGGAATAATTGGGGATCAAGTAATTGGGCCTATTGTACATCCCAATCGTCTTAATTCAGAGGTGTATCTGAACTTTCTTCAGAATGAGCTCATGGACGTAATACCATTGGATGTGCGCCAGCAGTTTCAAGAAAATATGTCTTTTCAACATGATGGCGCCCCTGCACGCAATGTTCGAAAGTGGTTGAATGTCAATTTTCCAGACAGGTGGTTAGGCCGAGGAGGTCCTATAGCGTGGCCGCCACGTTCACCTGACCTAAATCCATTGGATTTCTATCTTTGGGGGTCATTAAAAGACCTAGTTTACTCGACTGAAGTAAATACTCAAGAAGATTTACTTCAAAGAATCCATCAGGCTGCAAATGAAATAAGAAGAAAAAGGTTTTCCACTTTTCGGGCTACGCAATCATTAGTTCGTCGAGCGAGACTCTGTATCAAACGAAATGGGATCTTATTTGAACACTTATTGTAAAGCTAGTTTCAAGTATATCCAACAGTATGTCTTCTTTTTAAACAAATTTCAATTTCGCTCTTAGAAAAAATTTATTTCTTTTGTTTTTGCCTAAATGTTAGCTATGTTGGAATAGAAATATGTATTTATGTAATATTTACCAATTATTAAATTGGCTTTTTTGTTGCCATGGATAATTATTCAAGAATTCATTTAAATTCGCAGTACATTTCCTATCATGTGACAAATTTTTTAGTTTGATTTTATTCAAAAATGGCACAATTTATCGATATTCAATAATAGTACCTTTTTATGTAGAAAACCCTAAATTTTCAAATTCTAAAATTGAATTTCAAAAATAGAATCACACAAAAATTTTGAGGCTAAAATAACCTTAGACCGTCCCTGTTTCATACGCTTCCAAACAAAACTGTCTAAAATTGTTAATATTTTTAAATCGATCATAAAAACTAGGCTAGAATACCAAATTTTTGTCCTTATCTCAACACGTCTCGGAAATATTAAGGCAAAACCATCTTCAGGGAAGCCCCTTTAAAAGACCGTAGCGCCCTTAGGGGACGTTTGTCGACCTGTGTTTATATAAACTTTTCTTCCTATTTTAAGTTCTAGAAACCGCTGGTAGACACACTTTTTTCGGGACACAATTTAAGGTCATATAAATAATTGCATGTAAAAACCTCGGATATTATAGGCTCGCTTAAAATAGCGGACTATTTTAACCCATTTTAGTAGTAGTAGTTCGCCGAAGCAGATTTAGCTGATGTAATCGTTTACGGCGGTTTATTAGAGTTATAAACATGTCGAAAAGTGCGGAACGTGCATTCACTTTACACGAAAAGTTCACAATAATCAGTGAGCTTGAGCAGGCTTCATCTCAAGCAAATATATGTGCTCGAATGGCTAAGAAACAAATCCACTGTGTCAAATATTTGGAAAAACCGTGACAAAATTAAAAATGACTGGAAATCAAATAGTCAAAAGAAAAAATGCGGCTATCGCTGCATCCCCAAGTCGATGATATGCTGTTTAAATGGTTTCAACAAAAGCGTGCTAATAATTTTCCAATAAGTGGTCCTATGCTACAAATAAAGGCGGAAGAATTTGGGAAATTGATTGGAGATTACTTCAAATGTAGTTCCGGTTGGCTAGACAGGTTTAAGAAAAGACATAACATTGTTTTTGGAAAAATGTGTGGCGAGTCAGCTTCAGTTGACATTACCACTGACTGGAATTCTCAAGTTTGGTCCGTAATATCCAGCTATTATTCAGATGTATAATACAGATGAAACCGGGATATTTTATAGAATGCTACCACATAAAACTCATAAATTAAAAGGTGAAACTTGCAATGGAGGTAAACTATCAAAAGAGCAAATAACTCTTATGATTTGTGCTAATGCTTCTGGTACTGAAAGACGGAAATTATTGATAATAGGTAAGTGAATGAATATTCATTGGCAGTGCTGCAAAATATGTACGACCTTTTTTGAATTCATCAATTTTTGTAGCATATTAAAAAAAGTGGGACGCTGAACTTGTTAAGAGAAATCGTAAAATTTTGCTCTTAGAGCCGTTTTACACACAAGAGAATTAATTACTCCAAAAATTATGGTCATAATTATGCCGAAAATTTGCATGGAAAAAATATGAAGATTTTCTCTACAACCTGTATGACACAAGCAAACAAAATTTCCGAGTAATTCATATGATACGCCTGCGCATTAGAGTAATATTTTCGAATGGACATAACCTTAACGAGTATGACGTCCAATATAATCGGAAAGACAACAGACGTCGTTGATTTAAATTTATTTTGAAATCGAGATCTTGGTTAATATTATAAAACTTCTCAATGCTTGGACTATCGCATCCAGCACCTGACGCCGCAAATTTCTGTTTTTGAAATTGGGTGACTTCACCTTGAACAGGTTTGCCCATTTTTGGTACTCCTACAACAACAGTGTAACTTCTTCCTGATTCCACGACATTATGAATAAACAATAACAATAAACGCTTCTTCGTAGTACGACTCGAACAGGACCATACCCACAAATGTTAAGCGGGGTTATGTTGTTGACGTTGACATTTGATAATGACATGCACTGAAATAATCCTCTGCGCCGATTCTCGCGCATATTATATAGAACGGGTTTTATATTTTTACTATGAAAATTTTCACAAGAATTCTTTTAGGTGTAATACGACAGCAATAATTTTCGGCATAATTATAACCATAATTTTCGGAGTAATTCTCTTGTGTGTAAAACGGCTCTTAGTCGATAACTGCCCGTTCATCCAAATATTTCACTTAATAACATCAACCTTCAATTTTTTCCACTGAATGTGACATCAGTTCTGCAACCAATGGACCAGGGTGTCATTTGGAGTCTTAAACAAATGTATCGGAAACATATGTTGATGAAAATTATGGAACTTCCAGAAGATGTCAACATTACCAAAGCTGTCACCATTTTAGATGCTATAAATTTGCTTACTTTTGCATGGGAATCGGTTACTCCTGAAACGATTCGTAATTGTTTTCGCCATGGTGGTTTGGTGAAAAACATAATTGAAATAGTCAACGATTTTAAGAAGATGAAATTCCATGGATTTACTGAAAATTAATTGTTTACTGAATATAGACAAATTTAATGAGTATGTAAATGTTGACCATAATTTAATAGCAACACAGGAAGACGAACTAGAAAACAACGATGAAGAAGAGCTTCCAGTGACAACTAAGGAGGCATTAGACTGCGTGAAAAAGTTGCAACGTTATTTTCAGCAAGAAGAAGATAGTATAGCCACACTTACCAAATTAAATAAAATTCAAATTGCTGTTCCAAATAATTATACAAAAAACAATCTGTTCAAATGAAAATTAGTAGCTCTTTTACCAAATGATTTACGGTTTTTACACATATCTACACAGTACATATGCCTGTAATATGTGTATCAGATTCTGAAAAAATGAAAATTTCAGAATTAAGTATAAATTTTTTGTATGTATCTTTAT
The DNA here is from genome assembly GCA_963669975.1 of Acanthoscelides obtectus. Taxonomy (NCBI): domain Eukaryota; kingdom Metazoa; phylum Arthropoda; class Insecta; order Coleoptera; family Chrysomelidae; genus Acanthoscelides; species Acanthoscelides obtectus. The sequence continues at coordinate 14,842,075 of CAVLJG010000001.1, read as the reverse complement.
TTACGTAATACATACATACAAAAAAGTGTTTCTTTTGAGATGATCATCCGCCTATAATAGACTATTTATCACAGTACCGCCCAGTCCATTATAAACGGGTTGCACTATATATACAAATGTTCGTGGTTCAAACCCTTAATGATGGTAAGGCGCATGACAATTAAGTCATCTCTGGTGTGAGTGAAATGCAAGAAAGGAACGATCCAAGTGTGAGGAAAATGCTCGAAAAGTAGCAAGTATTTTGGGCGTCAGACGTTTAAGTGTCTACCGAATTGTTCGAGAGTATAGAGCTAATCATTCAGTGGCCGATTAGCACTTAAGTTGATAGGAATTTTTGTGTTGTTTTCGGTTGTACTTTCTGCCTTTGAAATAGTGTTACTTTTCTTTGAATTATCATACATAGTGATGATATACTATCCCCATTGCTATCATTGATTTTGTATCGTATAACACATTGATTCCCAAAGTGGTCTTTATCGACCCCTAGGGGTCTATGACAACCTGCAAGGGGTCTACGTCAGCGAAAAAAAGTTTGTGGGTCCATGAAATGAATATGGGGGTCCACGATAGTGGATCTCAATACAGACACTGATAGTAAGTATTTACTTACATCATACTATCTTATAATATCAAAACATATAAATTATTTATAAAAGTACCTATGAAGTAAAAAATTTATTATATATGTTCATAAAATTGTGTATGTTGTAGGATGTTGGTATTCGCTTTGTGGTCGCAATACATTTTGAACTTATAAGAACCTGAGAGTAGCAATCTCAGAGCTTCGCTGCCTTGTACTGACTTGTTCAATTCGTCACTCTATAAATACGAATGTGGGACAAATACGTTTACTCGTTTCCTGAATCTTTGAAAGGAAAGTGCTAAGAAAATATTTTAAAAAATATAAACAGATAGTATATCACACAAATTATAGTGAGTCAGTGTTATTTTGTTTGAGAGTGCTGGAGAAAAGTAAGTAAATTATTTTTTATTAAATTTTAGTTTTGTACTCGTAATTAGCAAAGATAGATAAATTACGCCAATCATGACTTTAGTTATTAGTAGTTAAATATTGAATCATGCAAAATTACACGAGTACTCCTCAATAGTTTCTTTTTGAAAGTTTTAGCAATCGGTAATATAATTACAGTGCAATCTCCGTAATTCGAGCTACTTGTTGCAAGAAGATGTTCGAATTATGGAATGTTTTCGGAAAAATCAAAAAATATTTTTAATATACAGCTGCTGGATTTTCTGTCTTATTTAAATAATTTAATTTTGCCCACAGATGACTGATGCCATGTCCGAATCTAAAAAGGAATGTAGACAGTACAGTGTTGATTATTTGAAATTTGGCTTCATTCCATCATTACCGGACAAACAATCGCCTATGTGCCTTTTATGCAACAAAGTTTTGGGCAATGACGCTATGAAACCATCTAAACTGCAAGATCATCTGAGAAGAGGCCACCCTGATAAAACAGAGAAAGATTTGAAATACTTTCAAACACTCAAAGATAAATTTCAGAAGAGACCTGCACTGGACAGAATATTAGCTTCGACGTCACAAAGAAATGATGATGGTTTTCGGGCGTATTACAATATCTCGTTACTTTTAGCAAAATCCGGAAAGCCGCATACTATCGGAGAGAAGTTAATTTTGCCAGCCGTTGAAGAGGTTTTAAAAACTGTTTTACACAAACCTGCATCTGATATCATTAAAAGAATTCCCTTAAGCAACAATACTGTTGAAAGACGTGTTGATGAAATGAGTTCTGATATTGAAAGCTTCTTATGTAATTATTTGCAAACGACCCATTTCTCTATACAACTGGACGAGTCAACTTTACCTGATAATGCAGCATTATTATTGGCATATGTTCGTTTTATTATGAATCAAGAAATCTACGAAGAACTGCTCTTCGCAAAAACTTTGATAACCGACGCTAAAGGTGAATCAATATTTCATGTTTTGAGACTATTTTAGAATTTCTGGATACTAAAGATAAAATTTTAAAAGAAAATTTAATGAAGAGGAAAACAGACATCGCCTATTTAACAGATTTATTTACAAAATTGAATATGGTTAATTTGCAATTACAAGGCGACAGTTTAAATTTTATTAAAACAAAGTCCATATTATCAGCGTTTCTTGCCAGAGTCAAACTAATGAAGCAAAATATTGGACGGGGCGAATTTTCTCAGTTCCCCAATTTGTCACAGACAAGCTGCCAGGAAGACGATGTTTCAACTTACGTTCAACATTTAAATGCCCTCTATTCAGATTTTGAATTTAGGTTTGAGGATATTTTGACTATGGGAATACCACCGTGGATAATTAATCCATATGGTGACATAGAAGAAACGAATGTCATAATACAAGAGGAACTGACTGAACTAAGTACAAACGAAGAACTTAAGGTTCAGTTTAAAAAACGGATATCAGCAATTCTGGCTGCAAAACAACATACCCGTTACTTATCCCGTATTATGCAATATAGCGAGGACATTTTTAATTTCCTGTCCATCGTCATACCTAGTGGAAAGGGGATTCAGCGCTGTTACCAATCTCCTAACGAAAAAAAGAAACAGACTGGACATCGTTAGCCGAGGAGATTTAAGATTAACCCTTACAAAATTGACGCCAAATGTTGATAATTTATTATTAAAGCATCAGGTTCATCCTTCTCACTAAAAATATTGACTTATTGCTTATGTTATTTTATTTATAGTTTATTGGTGTCTGACCAATAAATGGCCGCATTCGGAATAAGTGCCGGCATTGATTTTTTTAAAGAACCCTCCTTTATAGAAAATATTTTTTTAAAATTATTCTGAAATTCAAGGATACGTACACACTAAAATTCGTTAACTTTTTGCCTATTTTTAGATAACTTAAAAGTATAAGAAGCGGAATTTAATCAAACTAACAGTGAAATTATTGTAGAACATACGTTTATGTTATAATTAATAAACGAACTCGCTTATTGAACTATTTTAAGTAAAAAACTTTTTTTTTATTATTTTTCACTTTTTTTTTTATCCCTCTTATTTTTTTCAATGCGGGTACTTATTCCCAATGCGGGCACTTATTGGTCAGACACCTATTTATTTAATGTTACGTATATTTTACATAACAGATACAAAATTTTATTTTGAGTAGTTTTAATTTAAATTCAATTAATAAATGTATAAATTAACATGTGTTTTTACTTTAAGTTTTTAACACTAAACTTCAGTACAGTTAGAAATTTACAGGAAATCAATATCAGGTAAGTAGGGGGTCTACACAACACGGAAAAACACGGCAAGGGGTCTACGACACAAAAAAGTTTGGGGAACTCTGGTATAACAGATACAGTTTCGGACTTGCTCTATTGGTTCGGGCACTCGGCACAGCACACCGGAGGCAGATACTTTTTCAAGGTACTGCATTCTCGCCTTGTTCATTGCGAATGTCTCGCGAGTGTTTGCAGCTGGACAAGCTTATGTAGCACTTGGTCGTGTAAGATCTCTAGACGGTATTCGGATTGAAGAACTTGATTGCTCTAAGTTAACAGGAAAAACCCCATGCAACAGTGAAGCTTTAAATGAAATGATTAGATTCCGAAATGATTCGTAAAACAGTTCAATACCACATGGCCACAAAATTAGATAATAAAAAAACAAAAGAAACACGCTATAGCTAAACGAACTAAAAAGTAGAAAATAATTTTTAATTACAAAGAGTTCATATTACAGTAGTAGATGGTCGAAGAATCAATCGTATTTAATTACCTCAAAATAAAGTTATAATAAAATTTACGTTATTAACAGAATAATTCAGTTCAGACTAAAAAGCGTGGGGTGCATTTTACTACATTTTTATAACTCGCTTCTCAAAGATAGTTGCCAATAGACTGATTGTAACATAATATATCAAGCATTCCCAAAGCGTATTTTTTATTTTTTTTAAATTATTATTTATTGTGCAACAGCCCTCCTGATATTCATCAAGTGCACCTATACGTAGCTTCTATGATTATACATAATTGTGTTAAATTTCTCGGAAAGTGAAAACTCGATGGGTAATTTAATAGCAGATATCATCAGTCATCAGATAAAACGCGATGTGGAACGTAAAAAATTGCATAAATTACGCGAATTAAATTCGCTTTCACCGGCGCCGAATTTTGTCATCGAAGTAGACCGTTGCTTGATCATCTCTTAGCGCAATATGAAAAAAAAATGCTGTCTTGTTCTTGAGAAACTTGAGGTTACTAGCAAATATGGTGATAGTCTGAAAAATTGTAAGATTCTACGAATGGTTACTTCTAAAGTTGAGCAAGTAGCTTAACTTATAATAGCACACAAATAAGAAAGGAGTGTCTCTTTTTGTTATGTTAATATACAATATCACCAAAAGATCGAGCTATTGATAAGAAAATAAAAAATACGTCTTAAATATCAAGTTTTTATTTAGCTGTTAATAAAATGAACTAAAAAGTTAATATTATACTAAGTGACATATAAATCCGAAAACCCAGTTTAAATGGTTTTATTTTAATAAAATTTTGCATAAGTACTTAATGAAGCATAATAAGTAAATGATAAAAATTTCAAAATGATTGCACTGCTTTAAAGCCCTTTGACCTTTAATAATGTGTGGATGCACCCTGGTGTGCTACGCATTCTCCAACGCGCCTAGGAATGCTTCTGATCAGGTGGTCAATGTCCTCCTGTGGTATCTCATTCCAGTCAACCACCAACTCCTCTCGAAGTGCTTCTAGAGTCTGAGGAGGACGTTGCAAATTGAGCAATCTCCTACCCATCATATCCCACACGTGCTCAATTGGGGATAAGTCGGGAGATCTTGGTGGCCATGGTAACAATGTGACATCATTATGTTGAAAGAAGTCTATTGTGACTCTTGCAACATGTGGTCGGGCATTATCTTGTTGGAAAGTTGGGGGTCAAGATAGGGTAAAAGATGGGGTTCTAGAACTTCGTGGATATAACGCTGCGCGTTCGTGTTACCTCTGATGAAGATTAAAGGTGACCTGGAACCATAAGCTATAGTACCCCAAACCATAACTCCAACAGTGTGATGAACATGTCTTTCAACAAAAAACTGTGGATTCCTCCTTTCACCACGTCGCCTTCTAACCCTGGCACGACCATCGTGCATGCCTAAACAAAATCGAGACTCGTCACTAAAGACAATACTGTTCCACTCCTGATCCCAGAGTGACCGTTGTCTGCACCACTCAAGGCGATTACGTCAGTGTTCTCGGGTTAAAGGGAGGACCCAGTGTGGCCGGTATGAAAACAAGCCAAAACTTCTCATTCGTCGGAAAACACTTCGCATGCCAATAGGTCTTCCGTGTTTTGCAAACCATTCATTTGCAATGGACCTGGTAGTGGAGAAACGGTCCCTTAAGGCCAATAATCTTAGGCGGCGATCTTCACGGTCTGTTGTTCTACGGCGGCGTCCAGTGCCCCTTGCTCTTTGCGTACGGCCTTCTCGAAGCCATGCCTGACAACACCTAACCACAGTGTCTACACTTCTTTGCACTCTAACTGCAATTGCCCGAAAAGAAAGTCCAGCTTCCCGAAGTCCCACTATACGGCCCCTATCAAACTCACTAAGTTGACGAAATCGTACAGGTCTCCGTACTCTAGGCATCGTAACCGATCGTACAGGATGTCAAGAACCAAAATCCGCCAACGTTGACTCTTTACTGCAGCTAAAATATTTTTATTAGTGAATTAAAAAAAGCAGTATAAAAACCGGAATGTCCAACTGATAAGGCTGAAAATTTTTTCACTTGTTATTTACAGTAAGATAAATACATTCACCAACTTTTATTAAAATAAAACCATTTAAACTGGGTGTTCGGATTTATATGTCACTTAGTATACTTTTCCGATTGGAAATATTCAAACGATGACACTCCAGATTGACGGTGATCTTCTTGAAGCCAGCCACTTTTTTAGGAATTTGGTGCTCATCATTGATAGCAATTTGCGCTTTTCTGGACAGCTAAAATACTAAGAGCCATATCGTCAGGCATTCCTACAACTGTAGGCCTCCTTGATCTTCATAATCTTTTCTATCCTTCAGAAATGCTGTGGTATTTCTAGATTTCTACTATTCCGTATCAGCGTCAGCACCCTCCTGTTGTGAAGTTATGGGATCGTATTGATTTGTAGGAAGTTTCAGGCTGACAAACCATGTGAGTCAAAAACACGAACAATTTGAGGCAAATAGATATTTGTGACATAACCTCAATATAGAGCGCTGACACGGAATAGTAGAATATGAAAATCAAGGAGTCCATACGAGGGATGTCTTTTAAGTTTGGCATATGGAAATAAAACAACACAGTAGGTAGTTTTAAATGACTTTATTGTTTTTCGAAGTATTCTCCACGAAGATTAATACGCATCTGCACGCGCTCGAACCAATTTTCGAATCACTTATTCCACACGTTTGCTGGCAGATCCAAAACGGCATTTTTGAATCCGTCAACTACTTCTTCTGGTAACTGGAACCTTTGACCACGCAGTCTGTTTTTAATTTTCGGGAAAGTAAATAACTCGTTAGGACTTAGATCGGGAATACTCGTATATGGAGGATGGTCCAATGATTCCACGTTTTCTTCCGTTAAATACTGCCTTGTTTTTTTGGCTGTGTGCGAGCTTGCATTGTCTTGGTGGAGGATGATTCTTCTTTCGGGGTTGATTTCTCGAAGCTCGGTGATGACTTTTGGCAAACAAATGGTGGTATACCAATCCGCAGTAACAGTTATATTAGAAATTTAGAAATTAGAAATTCTTTATTAACGCATATAGCATTTAAATATAAATAACAATACAAAATATAAAATCATTAATGGTGCATGATCACCAGAGGGCGGTCTACAATCTTAAACACTACTAGATACAATAAGACCAATTATTACTGTACTACATTTCTCACTTTATTCGCAAAAATCCTAAAAGTATCATTGAAAAAGTCAATTTTATTGCACATCTGCACTAAACTATTTGCTTTCATACACATTCGAGTTATAGGAGAATCCGCACCATAATTTGTCCTATGATATGGAATATGAAATAATGACTTACTTCTTGAATCCCTTGACGGTATATGAAAACCAACCAGAGCAAGGAGATCAGGTGCATTAATTTGATTGTTAATGATCTTAAAAAGTGTGCAAATATCAAACATATCTCTTCTGTTTACATGTGGCGTTAAGTTCAGTAGAGTCATTAGGTCCTGACAATTAATGTCATCATAAGGAATGCCCTATTCTCTTAAGAAATTTTATTTGGATTCTTTCAATACTATCTCTGTGCACAGCATAATAAGGATGCCAAACAGAGCTGGCATATTCAAATAATGATCTTACTAAAGCACAGTAGACATCTTTCACAATAAAAACATTATTGACGTCCCTAAGACTCCTAAAAACAAATCCCAAAAGACGCATAGCTCTTGATGTTATTTTCTCAATGTGAGACACAAATGTTAACTCACAATCAAGCCTCACACCCAAATCTCTTACTAAGTTTGTTCTCTGTAAAATTGCATTGTTTAGTGAGTACTCAAAAGCTATTGGATTTTTTATTTTACAGAAGGTTATAACTTTACACTTATCAGTATTTAGCATCAAGTTATTTACATTGCACCAATGAGAAAACCTATTTTTATCTTCCTGCAAAGCGAGGCAATCACTCGTATTTCTAATAATCTTAAAAAAATTTAAATCGTCCGCAAAGCCAAGAAAAAGACAATTAACAAAGATATCCTTAATATCAGTCACAAAAATATTGAATAGAAGCGTAGACAAATGGCCTCCCTGGGCAACACCCGATGTAACACTAATTTCTGAGGATATATGGTTTTTGATCTTTACCACTTGGTATCTATCTGTTGCATTACTCTCAAGCCATTTAAGTAGAGTGCCATGTATGCCAATTGACCTCATCTTGCTTACCAAGATACCATGATCAACTCTGTCGAACGCCTTTGAGAAATCAGTGTATACAGCATCCACTTGATATTTATTCTCAAAGGCATTCAACAGAAGGTGCTCATAGGTTAGGAGATTTGAGACAGTTGATTTTCCCTTAATAAAGCCATGCTGCTCATTAATTATAATATTCCTGACACATGGAGATATTTTGTCATAAATTATGGACTCAAAAACCTTAGCAATAACTGAGATCTTAGAAATAGCTCTATAATTTTTTATATTTGACTTATCCCCTTCCTTAAAAATCGGTGTTTATGACCTCTTCCAGACAGTGGGGAAAATACTCGTTACAAGTGACAAGTTAAAAATTTTACATAAAACATCTGATAAAACACATTCACAATTTTGTAATAAAATTGCCGGAATTCCATCAGGACCAACTCCTAAGTTAATACTCAAGGACTCAATTTTATTAAAAACTTCTATAGAAGATACACTTAAACTACTTAAATTAGTACGTTTGTCAGACTTGCAATTTTGATTAATACAGGGGCCTGCTTTTCAGAATATACAGAAGAGAAATGCTGTTTAAACATCTCTGTGATTACTTGTGGATCATCTGTTTCAACATCGTTAAGACACATGGATTTTGGATATTCAAGATCCTCATTTTTGGAATTGACAAATTTCCAAAAGTACTTTTTATCATGTAGTTGGCCTTCAAGTGTTTGAATAAATTGTTGATATGAACTCTTGAATAAAATGCTGCAATGTGATCTTAATTTTGAATACTTTATATAGTTTTCTTCTGTTTTTAAGTTTTTAAACATTTTGTGAGCCATTTTCTTTTGTATTATTAGATTTTTTAATTTATGATTCATCCATTTTGGAAATGTATGTGTTTTTATTTGCTCATTAAGAGGAATTGTTGCAATATGACCCGCTTTTGACACAAATGTCGCGACCATCTTCTTCGAAACACTTCGAGAACGGATGACTTTTCTTCAACTTGGAACACCCAAACAGCCGACTGTCGTTTATTTTCTGGTTCATAACAGTAAATCCATGGTTCATCACCACTAACAATGCTGTACACATTTTTTGAGTTTCCGGAATTTGACACCAATTAACCCTGGCTGCTTTCTGCTCTTCAATCAACAGGTGAGGTATCCAATGAGAAACTAATTTTCTTACTCCTAATTCTTCATGTAAAATTTTTTGATTTGAGGTCTTTGAGATCTTCAGGGACGCCTCAATACGCTATATGACACATGTCTATCTTCAATGATGAGTTTGCGCAGAGCATCGACGTTTTCCTGGGTGACTGCCGTTTTTGGTGCACCTACCCTGGGATCGTCGCTAAGACGTTTGAATTCTCCATACCAACGGGAAATTGTCGACTGATGTGGCGCTTCGTTGCCGAAAACAGTCAGTAACCCAGCAAGGCATTCTTGTTGCGATAATTGTCTCTGAAAGTTGTGGCGCGAAAATGTTCTCGGTTGAGTTCCATTTTTCTAATGACTTGGTGATACTTAAAAATTCACTGTAGTGAGAACGCTGAACGTATTGCTGTGAAACTTTGAATTTAAGTTTACTAAAGATATTCCTCGTAAGGGCATCCTACAATTGAGCTTGTTTAGAATTTATTATATCTCCCTCTGAGTATTTTATGCAACAGATGCCTGTATTTTTCAAGGATGACGTGTCGAGATTTCACGTCTCCTTTACTCTATTTTCAGAATTACAAATTAGCATTCCTCCTAATATATATCTCAAATGTTTCACCATAATTTGACTACTTCTGTAACAAACTTTTCGTGGCATACCCTATTGTTGCATTAGCAGAATGAGTCTACTTAATCTAATGACAAAACAATCATCAGCAAACAGTAAATAATACCTTATTGTCACCTCAGTAGCCGTGACATTTTAAGTATCCATTAAACAAGATGGTATATGCGTTTGTCAATGATCTCAATTCGTATAGACAGTGATAAATACTTCTTCGACTGCGAAAGCTGTATGGCAAAACACACAACCTTTTGCCGTTATATAAGACTGGGTGGTAATGAAACGTTCTAGGTCAAAACGAGGTGTATATTTGAGAGATACTGATCGTTTGCTTTCAGTTTCTCGTGCACAAGTGCATTGGCTATTAATCAGGTTATTAAGTGTTTAAATGAATCGTGCCTCTATAGTTATTGGAAATTTCAATAATTAAAAATTGATTGGTTGGTATAATACCATCTCCGGGAAATATCATGCAATTACAAATAAGCTAATGAACCAATCGAAATCTGAGATATCTTTACCTAGTACTTTAGTAGCCTTTTTTCCACAAATTAGTGTTTCCTCTGGACGAAGGCATGCCCAAAGGTTTAACAACAACCAGAGAAAAGAAAATACTTTAATTTATAGACACTTTAGATATCAACAAATCTGCTGGAATTGACAATGTACCACCAATATTCAAAAAAATGTTAAATGAATTTATAACACATTCCCCGATGCTTGGAAGCATACACCTATATTTAAAAGTGGAGACATCGCAGACAATTACAGTGCTATTGGCACGCTGTGCATATTCTAACGAAATCCTTTTCGATGTAAAAAACGTAATCATTTAGAAAGAGCACGGATTTTTTTCCGAAAAAGGCGCCTGGATACCAATTTGCTTTATTTTTCTGACTGCGTTTTCGATGCTTTGGACATAAATTTCCAAGTTTATGCTACGAGGGATGTCTTTTAAGTTTTGGATATAGAAACATAGTGGGCCACGTGGATCGAACGTCAGTACTGAATCTTAACCTCACTCTTTAGTAAACTTAAATTCAAAGTTTCAGGATTGTTGAAGTATCCAGATAAAGCCAAGCATCTGATTCGCCTTATTTATGGTTTCATCTATACAGGGTGTTTCAGTTTATTGTTGCATAACTTTAAGATTCGATAGAAAATTAATGCATAAAGTCTAGATAAACATGGGTCGAAAAATGCGTGGCTTCCGAAATACAGGGTGTTTAAATTTACTTTCTAAAATAGTTTTTTTTAAATATTTCGAACAATATTTGATGTATAACAGTAAAAATTGGTATACAAGGGTCTTTTGGTACGACAAAACGAACCATGGGCATAGTTTTACTATAGCCGCTAGAGGGCGCTCTCTACTGTACCTGCAGTGTATTAAAATGACCGAAATTTTTTTCTTAGTTTCAATTTTTTGCTTTTTGAATAACAAAACTGATTCTTCGCACTTTTCAACATAAAAAAGCTCTCTTATGAATTTTCGTTGTAGTTAGCCGTTTTTGACATATTTCGATTTTTAAGGTTCGATGCATTTTTAATTATTTATGATAAAATAACGTTAAAAAGTCAGTATCTCGATAATTTTTAGAAGAAGGCTGTGCCTACAAATATTTTTGAAACTGAAAGCAGAATAAGGTTAAACGGCAATTGGTTGACAGTTAGTTTTGTTGTCTGTTGAAACCTGAAACGTTTTTTTGCAATTGTGAATGCACGAAATTTAGTTTCTTTTACCTGTTTTTTTTTGTAAGTTTTATAAAAATGCCATTTTTATTCTCCAATCAAGAGTTAGCGGATATTCATTTTGTGTAAATGGAAACGCAGCAGAAGCAGCCAGAGAATACACACGATTTCCAAACAGACGACATCCAACTCGCTCAGTATTTGTAAGAGTGCATCGCCAAATAATTGAAAATGGTTTTGGAAATCGCCAAAGGGATCAAAACATAAATGTTCGTCAGCGCAGATTTACCCGTATGATTCTGCGTGAGTTTGATAGATATCCGACCACAAGTTTTAGGAGAGTTTCTGGTGCCTTGGGCATTTCAGCAAGCCATGTTCACCGTGTTCTTAGAAATGATCATAGACGTCCTTACCATTTGCAACCTGTGCAAGGACTACAGCCAGGGGACGGAGAACGAAGAATCACATTTTGTCAGTGGATTCTTGATAGAACTGATAATAATAGGGAGTTTTTAAGTAACGTTTTATGGACCGATGAGTCATGCTTCACTAGACGTGGAGTGGTAAATTTTCATAATCAACATATTTGGTCGCATGAAAATCCGCATGCAGTTCGGGACAGAAATGTTCAGCATGAATTTAGTGTGAACGTGTGGATTGGTATCTACCGTAATCGACTATTTGGACCCTACCTTTTGCCTGCAAGATTAAATGCTGCGACCTTCTTGGAATTTTTAAAGGCCGAACATGCAAATATATGGGATGATGTTATGTTAGATTTAAGAAGATTGGCCTGGTTCCAGCTTGATGGTTGTCCAGTTCATTATTCGAGAATAGTTAGAAACTGGCTGGACGAAAATTATCCAGAAAGATGGATCGGCCGTGGAGGACCAGTCGCCTGGCCTCCACGATCCCCTGACCTAAATCCATTAGATTTCTTTGTGTGGGGATTTCTAAAAGAAAAAGTGTACCAGACTCCCGTAACCACAAGAGATATGCTAATAGACAGAATCAGGAATGCATGTGATGAAATAAGGCCTTATCTGAATAATGCTATACCACGTTCGATCATTCGTAGATGTGAATTGTGTATTGCACAATTGGGTTTACATTTCGAGCAACTACTTTAGATTTTGTATATTTGTCCTAACTATCCAATAGCATTTTAGTTGTAAATAATTAATTTAATTTGTTAAAAATAATATTGGAAAATTAAACAAATTAATATTCTGTTTTTCTGTGTTTATTTGGAGTTGAGAATTATTGCTGTGTTTAAAAACACAATCTAAACGATCATCTTAATTATTTGTAATGCCCAAATCGAAAATGTAAGAAAAATATTATTTTCCCATAAATAATTAAAAATGCATCGAACCTTAATAATCGAAATATCTCAAAAACGGCTAACTATAACGAAAACTCACAGGAGAGTATTTTTATGTTGAAAAGTGCGAAGAATCAGTTTTTTTATTCAAAAAGCAAAAAATTGCACTAAGAAAAAATTTTCGGTCATTTTAATACACTACAGGTACAGTAGAGAGCGCCCTCTAGCGGCTTCGTTTTGTCGTACCAAAAGACCCTTGTGTACCAATTTTCACTGTTATACATCAAATATTGTTCGAAATATTAAAAAAAAAACTATTTTAGAAAGTAAATTTAAACACCCTGTATTTCGGAAGCCACGCATTTTTCGACTCATGTTTATATAGACTTTATGCATTAATTTTAAAAGTTCGATCGAATCTTAAAGTTAGGCAACAATAAACTGAAACACCCTGTATAGATCAAACCATAAATAAGGCGAATAAGATGCTTGGCTTTATCTAGATACTATACTTCAACACTCCTGTTACTTTGTTATCCCTATATTATGCGTTTATACATAGTTATCTCTCTTTCGCTCATTGTCCATAATCAGGATTTGTATTGATAATGGAACATTTCAAAATTGTATCTCTGGCTAAGAAAAAGGTGTTATCTAATGTAGGTTTTCTTTGATTTTACCTTTCATTGAAAATAAATATAAATATAAACGTACCGATAATAGTGAGTCTTAGACACTGCACATACTTCAATATTCCGTTTTGCAGAACTAATGTTGGTGCTTTAAACTCTCCACTTGTATGAATGCAAAGAAATCTGAACAAATATGGCAGATTAGCTGGTATATTTGCTTGTGTCATGTTAAAGTTTAAATACTTGATAAAAAAACAGAATGTTATGGTCACTCCCTAGAATTGAGTTTTCCAGTAGGTACTTGACAACTTTGAACTTTCACTGTAAACGCACCTTTAAATCAATTACCGAACTGTCAATGTCAAAACATTCAGTAAAGAAAACATTTTCATCATGGTGAAGTACACGCACGAACAACGCTTACAAATAATTAAAACGTTAACGCCAATTTTTGGTCGTAATTCTCGTCCCAGTAGACAAGCAGTTCATAGTCTAGTAAAAAATTTTAGTCCACATATTCGATGCTGGATGTTCCCGTGCCAGCGAGACAACGGGTTGGTCGAAGTGCCGAGAATATTGCTGCCGTTCAAGCTTCCATCGCAAACGTACAGAAACACGTCGATTCCACGACGTTCTCAAGAATTGGGCGTCGCTCAGACCACACTATGGCAAATTTGGCGAAGAGATCTTGGCCCGCACCCTTATAAGTTCAAGTTAACTCAAGAACTAAAGCCGTTCGATCATACAAACTGACGTGAAGAAATGTTTCAGGAGAATGACCGATTTCATCGCAAAATCATCTTCAGTGCATTGTGGCTAAACGGTTTCGTCAACGAACAGAATATGCGTTATTGGTCCGATGAAAACCCTCTTGTGCTTCAAGAGACACCACTTCATCCACAAAAAATAACTGTATGCCGTTGGTATCATTGGGCGATTTTTTTTTTTTGGTGAAAATGACCGTCACATTAGTCAACGGAGATCGCTACATATACATGTTGCAACGTCAGTTTTCTGGTCAGACATTAATATGTGGTTTCAAAGCCACACAGCTCATGAAACAATCGATATACAGGGTGTCCGCAAAGTTGGGGTTTTCCTTTTCAGAAACAACTACCCTTCAAATAACAAAGGTAATGTGTAGTGAAACGAGGGTGACCAAGTAAAAAAAAAATAAAGGAAAAAGTACTCACTCTCCAGTTGACGAGATGGGCTAAGTACGTCTCTGCCCGAAATCATACCGCTCCAACAGAAAATGAAATCAGCTGAAGCGCTACCGAGCAGACGCAGAAACCACATTGATTGTCTTACACTTATTGGCACATCTTCTAACAAGGAAGGCAAAATGTTGCGTAAAAAGTCTAGGTATTGCATCCCGTCCAATCGATTTGGGAGAATAAATGGTCCAATGAGCATAACGTTCACCATGCCAGCCCAAACATTCACCGAAAATGTTTGTTGAAAACGTGCCCGACGGACAGCGTGCGGATTTTCTACTGACCAAACATGAGTGTTGCGAAAGTTATTCACCCCGTTACGCGTGAACGTAGATTCGTCTGTCACCAATATGCACTTCAAAAAGTCCGGATTATTGTCATGTTGATGCAACAACCACTCGCAAAACCACACTCTTGCTGGAAAATCGTCAGGTTGAAGGGCTTGTACACGTTGGACGTGGAACGGATACAGCCCCTCTTCACGCAGCGTTTGCCACACTTTAGTTTTTGATACTTGCACTTCTC
Organism: Acanthoscelides obtectus; assembly: GCA_963669975.1. NCBI lineage: Eukaryota > Metazoa > Arthropoda > Insecta > Coleoptera > Chrysomelidae > Acanthoscelides > Acanthoscelides obtectus. The sequence continues at coordinate 14,826,933 of CAVLJG010000001.1, read as the reverse complement.
TAGCCACGTCTCTAGTGCTTGTTGATTTTTGAAACGCAATCGATTATACGAGTTCGTTTACCTCTACACGCGTGACCGTAACCGTCGGTTGAAGGTTGCATACTAACCTGACACACTGACCCCGCCCCAGTTCTGCCGCCGGGTTGAGACCTTGTACCAATCGGTGATGTCCCCTGTCGCGGCTACAGGACGGTATTCAGATATTTTTAATGTTGCAGAGCCCTTTATCTCGGTTCCCTTAAGGCATTGGTGTATATGGTACTAAGAAAAATTGCTTATGTTTTCAAGATCTACACGTCGTGTAAAGGAAAACCCCAACTTTGCGGAATCAAAATTCGGTGAACGTGTTATATCGAGAAATAATAACTCCAATTTTTCACAGTACGATTGCAACGTGATTCTGATGGACTGGCACAGAGGAGCGAGAGGTCCACAGTACGCAGTGGCAGCTGCAAACACTGAGCTTGTGGGCAGGCAATTGGGCATTTTGCTGAACAAAATGGTAGAGAAAGGACTCGACGTCAGAAAGATCCATCTTATTGGATTCTCTCTTGGGGCTCACGTAGCTGGTACCGCTTCGGAGTCGTTGAAGAACCGGGGATTGTTGTTGGGCAGAATAACAGGTAAGCTGATACAAGCTCTAGGGATGATGGAAACTGAAAAAAACGTGGTGTTGTCCACTGTAGAGAAATAATACAGTCAAACCTCATTGAGCGGGCTCTGTATGTATGAGAAATTTCTACTACTGACAATTATTATACTACAATACTTTATTGGCGTTATTGTACATACAGTATTTACACACGTCACTCTGTAACAAAATTTTACAGCGTACAATGCAGATCGCATACATGTACTCATATATATATACAGGATGGCCCATAGATGTGTGGACGGAATAAACATAAACAAATACATTTTGAGAAAATCTATTTATGGGATGATATACATGACATTTGAGGGCACATTTCTAAAATATTGGCTATTATACAGGGTGTCCCAATTTAGACTTACATATCAATGTTGTGATTTTTTAAATGGAACGCCTCAAATTTTATTACAGATTTGGATAAACCAATTCAAAAGAAGAAAATTGATATAACATACTATGGGGTTTTGGTAATTAGCTACTGAGATATAAGGTGTTTTGTCTAGAAAAACCCCCCCACTTCAGCAATCCCTCAGTCCGCCATTTTGGAATTTGGAGTACTGAACTTTGTATCAAAAAAAAACTTACGCACTTCAGCTTTTCTCTTATTTGTTACTTTTTCGAATTTTGATTTTTGCTCATACAGGGTGGTCAAAAACGCAAATTGTAGTTTTTCCCAAAAATTTCAAATGCATCACCCTGTATATTTGTGTAAGTTTGGATTTAATTTTATATAAGCTTTTATTTGATACTAGACACATAAGGGTTTTTATGGCTATTTTTTCAGTTATTAGCACGTCTTTTATGGGACGGCATAATTCCCTAAGATATCGCATCATCCTTGGAAACAAATAAATTGTTGATTAGATGCAAACTGTCAAAATTAGCTTTTTGACCATTATAATAAAAACGTGTTTGAAAATGAATTTTTATAAAGAAGAAATGTTGAATATGGTGTTCGTTTTGGGCGAAGCCCTAAGAAATAGTTTCCTAGCATCTCGCATTTATAAACAACGGTACTCTATTATGCGACATCCAAGGCCGGAAACATTTCCCACACTACGAGAATGTTTTGGATCAAGCGGAACAGTGGAATATTGTATAAATAATCCAAGTGTCATCAACTAGGCGAATCAGTTGGAGGTTCTATTGAAGTTGCAGGACAGTGCACGGCAAATTGGAGTAGAAACTGATATATTATGCAGAACTTCTGTGACGGTCATTTATCCAAAGACTACGGCTGTGTATTCAACATGTTGGAGATATTTTCGAGCAGTTTCTGTAGATTATGTCTTGATTAGTGTTAGTTGTTGATGTTGTTGTTATAGTTGTTTTTCTCTATTACGCTTGAAGCTGATTCATACTGTTTTGATTGTTGTTAGTTTTCACGTCAAATCTGTACTCTTAGTGGCAATATGGAACTAGCCCACTGTTTATCTTTTGTTTCCATGGATGTTGTGATTTTTTTCTTTAATTTTGGTGTGTTCTATTAAAAGCTTAATAACTCAAAAATTTAGTATTTTTATCTGAATTAAACATCATACCTAAAAAAAGCTTATAAAAATTGAATCCAAACTTGTACAAATACTCAGGGTGATTCATTTGAAATGTTCGAGAAAAAGTATAACTTGCGTTTTTGACCACCCTGTATGAGCAAAAATGAAAATTCGAAAAAGAGACAAATAAGATAAAAGCTGAGGTATGTCAGTTTATTTTTATACAAAATTCGGAACTTCTAATTTTAAAATGGCGGATTGAGGGTTTGACGAAGTGGACGGTTTTTCTGGACAAAACACCTTACATCTCAGTAGCTAATTACCAAAATCCCATAGTATGTTATATCAATTTTCTTCTTTAGAATTGGTTTATCCAAATATGCAATAAAATTTGTGGCATTCCATTTAAGAAATCACAACTTTGATATATAGGTCAAAACTGGGACACCCTGTATAATTGCCAATATTTTAGAAATGTGCCCTCACATATCATGTATAACAGGCCATTAATAGATTTCCTTAAAATGTATTTGTTTATGAGTAATATTTCCGTCCACACATGGATGGCTACCCTGTATATATATATATATATATATATACCTATATATGTATATATATACAGGGAGACTTTGAAGTTGAGTCATTAATTTTCAGATAATGATTGTATAAGGAAGATAAACCAAAATATGTGTATAAAAATAAAAAAAAATTAAAAAAAATGTTTACCTTGTTTTACAAAGTATCCTCCCGACAAGTATTTCAGTGCGGACCTGTATTTGATCGTGAGGTCTTGGAGCACCGGCATGCCCTCCCCTGTGAGGTCTTAAGTCACCTGATTCACGAGCCCGTTGTACTACATTAACAAAGGCACGAGGGGTTGGTTGCACTCGATTGGGAAACCGATCCGCATAAACATGTGCGATTTTTTATTTTGTTTGAGCCACGCAGCAAACACCACTATTCACTCACGCGTTACCGACTGACACATTGACTGAATAAAAACATCGTGATCAGCGTTTCAAATTCTTTCGCTTTTTTGTTTCCGATGCGATGAACCGATAAGGCGGATTATATACGTTGTTGCCAAACACGAGCACATAATATTATTATTGAGACAGGGCGGTACTCAAACTTCTAAAGGGCTATAACTTTGTTACTTTAATTTTACCACAAAAATGTTAAAGGAAAAAAACATTTCTTTTGATCAGATCTACTCACTGTTAAAATAAATGACTCAACTTCGAAGTCACCCTGTATATATATATATATATATATATATATGAGTAGTATTCATAGTTAATGACCTTAACTGTTAGGAAAAAATATCCTTGAATTTCTTTGGGTAGAGGGCAAAGTATTGCATAAGCATACTCTTATAACTTAAGCTCGAGCTTTCGAAGGTCTATGCCCTCATCGTCTGGAGCTGGAAACAATTTTTTAAAAATAGTAACAATAAACAATTAGGAGGAAAAAATATATAATTACTTACTAAGTCGGCGAGATTGTTGCTGAAATTGTTCTTAAACGACAGTGAAGGGAACACATAGTCGACGAATAAAAAACTGGACCGATGAGGTTCGTTTAGAACGGAATTATTTTATTAATAAATGGCAAATCATATGTTTTTAAAAATCTTTAAAATTTTTTATTCATGCAACACTGACTGATTTGGAAGAACTTGAAAAACTATCAACTATTGCAAAATCTCGGATTCCAGTTTTTTATTCGTCGACTATGTGTTCCCTATATTATATATATATATATATAACTTGAGACGTGGTCATTGTCGTCTAGACCAGACCAAATAATTGGTCATTATTCCATGACCACTAATTTGTGCAATCATCAAGTGGCTTCACGATGTAATGCTCTAATGTTTTTTAAATAATTTTTAATCTGTTTTTAACTTGTTCTTGTCATATTTTATATAATTTTGACCATTGTACAATCTATCCAGCTCTCACCATGTTACTGGACGTTTCCCTCATCCTATACGTAAACAACAATTAGTAACATCCTCACATACTACTCTCCTGATGATGATGGCAAAGTCCATTGAAAGCTAGAGAGAATTAAAAAAAAGTATAAAGAGTCCTCTTTGCTTAAATTTTGTCGAAGTACCCAACAAAAGGCGGAAGCTTTAATTTTTCACCTATATATATATATGAATTATGTAAAACGTCACAATTATAAAGTATAAAAGGATAGAGTAAAATAAAACAAAATAATTTGAAAGTCAACAACAGTTAAAGCACATAATAAAATTTGCAATCCAAGAAATCTTGGTATGAATAACAACCATTTTCAGCAAACTTTTGACTTCCTGATAATCTCAGAAAAGGAATATTTAAGTTCCCAGCACTTCTTGTTTCATAGTCAGTGTGCGGCAATTTAGAAACTGCTTAGCATACACCACTGCTTCATAAATGTGTATTGAAATCAATATAAGTATCCTCGATTATTTGAATGTCTTTTCCTCAACCTTAGTACGTTTCTAACGGTTGTCAGTTATCAGCTCAAAATCTGTGGAATGGGGTACTTCGTACTCCGTCAAATCCATATTTATTGGAGCCCATACATTTGTACATATGTACTTGCAGAGGTCAAAGACACACAAGTCAAATCTGACTAAAATAAAATAAAAAAAAAACAGTACAGACTTAGACATCAAACAACAAACTAAAAGTTTTAAAATGAATGCAGAATAAATTCATCCGTACTACAGAAAGCTCTAGTTAATCCAAGGAATTCGAATAGATCAAAAGTACCCAAGCCTATATGTTTATGTTACATTGTCTTTTTGTCGCCAAAATTCTGTGGTTTTAGTGCATACTAAAACATTTAACTACCATTGCTTACCAAAGAGACAACGTTTATCAATATATCCATAATACTTACCAGTGGAAAGATCTATATTCATGTGCCGTTCTTGGCATAATTTATGCAAGAAGTACCATGTGCTGTCAGGTGCTTCCTAAGTTCATCTCCTTTCATCTGTTTTTCCGAGCTAACTCAAACAATCCTATATTTTTAGGTCTAGATCCAGCAAGTCCGTTATTCAGAGGAAACTACTTGAGAGAACAGTATAAGAAACTAGATCGCAGCGATGCCAAGTTTGTTGATGTTATACACACCGACGGAAGCCCGGTAAGTGTTTATGTCATCGGCACTATGAGAGTGCCCATTTGCTCATTCTTAAGACAGTGGTCGATTATAATGTTATATTCGTTTGAAGTACTTTTATTATATTTGTAAGAGTCCAGGAATAATATGAATTTTGTGTTTCCAGTCGGTAACAGACGGTTTTGGGCTATGGGATCCAATAGGACACGTTGATTTCTATCCCAATGGAGGGCAAGAACAACCCGGTTGCCATGATGTCAGAGATTCCATCATAGTTACACAATTCGGTAAGTATACAGGGTGTTTCAGTTTATTGTTGCATAACTTTAAGATTCGATAGAACTTTTAAAATTAATGCATAAAGTCTATATAAACATGGGTCGAAAAATGCGTGGCTTCCGAAATACAGGGTGTTTAAATTTACTTTTTAAAATAGTTTTTTTTAAATATTTCGAACAATATTTGATGTATAACAGTGAAAATTGGTATGCAAGGGTTTTTTGGTACGACAAAACGAACCATGGGCTTGTAGTGTATTAAAATGACCGAAATTTTTTTCTTAGTGCAATTTTTTGCTTTTTGAATAAAAAAACTGATTCTTCGCAGTTTTCTGCATAAAAAACCTCTCCTGTGAGTTTTCGTTATAGTTAGCCGTTTTTCAGATATTTAATTATTTATATGAAAATAATATTTTTTTTTACATTTTCGATTTGGGCATTACAAGTAATTAAGATGATCGTTTAGATTGCGTTTTTAAACACAGCAATAATTCCTAACTCCAAATAAACACAAAAAAACAGAATATTAATTTGTTTAATTTTCCAATATTATTTTTAACAAATCAAATTAATTATTTACAACTAAAATGCTATTGCATAGTTAGGACAAACATACAAAATCTAAAGTAGTTGCTCGAAATGTAAACCCAATTGTTCAATACACAATTCACATCTACGAATGATCGAACGTGGTATAGCATTATTCAAATAAGGCCTTATTTCATCACATGCATTCCTGATTCTGTCTATTAGCATATCTCTTGTGGTTACGGGAGTCTGGTACACTTTTTCTTTTAGAAATCCCCACACAAAGAAATCTAATGGATTTAGGTCAAGGGATCGTGGAGGCCAGGCGACTGGTCCTCCACAGCCGATCCATCTTTCTGCATAATTTTCGTCCAGCCAGTTTCTAACTATTCTCGAATAATGAGCTGGACAACCATCAAGCTGGAACCAGGCCAATCTTCTTAAATCTAACATAACATCATCCCACATATTTGCATGTTCAGCCTTTAAAAATTCCAAGAAGGTCCCAGCATTTAACCTTGCAGGCAAAAGGTAGGGTCCAAATACTCGATTACGGTAGATACCAATCCACACGTTCACACTAAATTCATGCTGAAAATTTCTTTCCCGAACTGCATGCGGATTTACATGCGGCCAAATATGTTGATTATGAAAATTTACCACTCCACGTCTAGTGAAGCATGACTCATCGGTCCATAAAACGTTACTTAAAAACTCCCTATTATTATCAGTTCTATCAAGAATCCACTGACAAAATGTGATTCTTCGTTCTCCGTCCCCTGGCTGTAGTCCTTGCACAGGTTGCGAATGGTAAGGACGTCTATGGTCATTTCTAAGAACACGGTGAACATAGCTTGCTAAAATTCCCAAGGCACCAGAAACTCTCCTAACACTTGTGATCAGATCTCTATCAAACTCACGCAGAATCATACGGGTAAATCTGCGCTGACGAACGATTTATGTTTTGATCCCTTTGGAGATTTCCAAAACCATTTTCAATTATTTGGCGATGCACTCTTACAAATACTGAGCGAGTTGGATGTCGTCTGTTTGGAAATCTTCGTGCGTATTCTCTGGCTGCTTCTGCTGCGTTTCCATTTACAAAGCCATACACAAAATGAATATCCGCTAACTCTTGATTGGAGAATAAAAATGGCATTTTTATAAAACTTACAAAAAAAACAGGTAAAAGAAACTAAATTTTGTGCATTCACAATTGCAAAAAAACGTTTCATGTTTCAACAGGCAACAAAGCTGTCAACTAATTGACGTTTAACCTTATTCTGCTTTCAATTTAAAAAATATTTGCAGGCGCAGCCTACTTCTAAAAATTATCGAGATACTGACTTTTTAACGTTATTTTATCATAAATAATTAAAAATGCATCGAAACTTAAAAATCGAAATATCTCAAAAACGGCTAACTATAACGAAAATTCACAAGAGAGCTTTTTTATGTTGAAAAGTGCGAAGAATCAGTTTTTTTATTCAAAAATCAAACAGTTGCACTAAGAAAAAATGTTTGGTCATTTTAATACACTACAGGTACAATAGAGAGCGCCCTCTAGCGGCTACAGTAAAACTATACCCATGGTTCGTTTTGTCGTACCAAAAAACCCTTGTATACCAATTTTCACTATTATACATCAAATATTGTTCGAAATATATAAAAAAACTATTTTGAAAAGTAAATTTAAACACCCTGACTTTATGCATTAATTTTAAAAGTTCTATCGAATCTTAAAGTTATGCAACAATAAACTGAAACACCCTGGATATAAAATGTTTGATTCCGATTTTAAATCAACATTACTCGCGAATTTGAAATAATTTGACCAACTCCAAAGTAATTTTTCCTTACCAACACATTATAATATATTATTAAATCGAATCTTCTAATTATATGATTCAAATATGTGTGTGTAAAACTATGCCCATGGTTCGTTTTGTCGTACCAAAAAACCCTTGTATACCAATTTTCACTATTATACATCAAATATTGTTCGAAATATATAAAAAAAAACTATTTTGAAAAGTAAATTTAAACACCCTGACTTTATGCATTAATTTTAAAAGTTCTATCGAATCTTAAAGTTATGCAACAATAAACTGAAACACCCTGTATATAAAATGTTTGATTCCGATTTTAAATCAACATTACTCGCGAATTTGAAATAATTTGACCAACTCCAAAGTAATTTTTCCTTACCAACACATTATAATATATTATTAAATCGAATCTTCTAATTATATGATTCAAATATGTCTTTCGTATTCCCTTCTATTGTGTACTGAAACGCCGCCAATGAATAGCGTTGCATATCGGTCCGTGACGATGCGAGACTGAATAAAGCCCGAAGGACAAATTCAAACACAGTCCTCGGTAGTATAGTGGTCAGTATCCCCGCCTGTCACGCGGGAGACCGGGGTTCGATTCCCCGCCGGGGAGAACTTTTTTCATTTTTTTTTTATACAATAAAGCAATTATGATATTTCAACAATATAAAATATACGATAAGGAGAAAATATTATTACTATGAAACTATAAATAAACAGGTTTATCAGAAAACATTTTTTGATGTATATTTTAATGATAAATACTGAGGATATTTTTTAAAACTGGGATATTTGCATTAAGGATTGTGAAAACATAGTACGTTCAGTTCCTACAAGTCCTCGGTAGTATAGTGGTAAGTATCCCCGCCTGTCACGCGGGAGACCGGGGTTCGATTCCCCGCCGGGGAGGGCTTTTTTGTTATTATTAATTTTGGAGGGCTTTTTTATTTTTCTTAATTTTAATATCTTCGCATTTATTTTCCAACCAACCTGTTCGGTAAATTTTCACAATTGATTTTGAATCCAAGAATGTGGTTTGATATCTAGGAGGTTTGCCAATATGATTCTGGCACTTCTGAAAGTGAGACGTTCGCATGTCGATTTCGCGGCTGCCACATATTCACAATAGTGCCAAATTTGACGTAACTATACCTAAAAACTGTTTTCGACTGTAGAGAATTGAATAGCTCGTAAAAATCGTAATTTATAGCTTCAAACATAACTTGTCTTCAGAAAAGACAACATATATAGGGTGATTTTTTTGCTAGTATCTTTTTGGCAACACTGTTTTTGACAGATGACGCGTGAATCGTGTCTTGTGTCATTGTCAAACTTGTTCAGTTTGGTCTATAATTTAACCATGACTCGACTTAACGAACGAACAATGCTTGCAAATTATTGAATTTTACTATCAAAATTCATGCTCGGTTAAGAGAGTGCATCAAGCACTGCTTCAAATTTATGGGCATTTTGGTCGGCCTACTGAGGGAGCTATTCGGAAGCTTGTGACTAAATTTCGAACCCAGTGTACATTATTGGACATTAAACCACCAACACGCAGACGTAGAGTGAGGACTGAAGAAAATATTGCGGCTGTATCCGCCAGTGTTAGTGATGACCGTGAAATGTCGATTCGCCGCCGTTCGCAGCAATTGGGCCTCTGTTACTCCACTACGTGGAAAATTTTGCGACAGGATTTGGGTGTAAAACCTTACAAGATACAGCTGGTGCAAGAATTGAAGCCACACAACCTTCCATAACGTTTCCAATTTGGTGAATGGGCGCTGGCAATGTTGGAGGAAGATCCACATTTTTATCGAAAAATTGTGTTCAGTGACGAAGCTTATTTCTGGTTGAATGGGTAGGTTAACAAGTAAAATTGCCCCATCTGGAGTGAAGACCAGCCAGAAGCATTGCAATAGCTACCAATGCATCCCGAAAAAAACACTGTTTGGTGTGGATTATGGACTGGTGGCATCATCGGGCCGTACTTCTTCAAAGACGACAATGGCCGGAACGTAACTGTGAATGGCGAGCGCTACCGTGCGATGATAAAAAACTTTTTTTTGCCCAAAATGGAAGAGCTGGACTTGGCTGACATGTGGTTTCAACAAGACGGTGCCACAAGCCACACCGCACACGAAACAATGGCCCTATTGAGAGGCGAGTTCGGTGAATAGTTTATCTCACGTTTGGGGCCCGTCAATTGGCCGCCTAGATCGTGTGATTTAACGCCGTTGGACTATTTCATGTCAAGGCTAATGTCTACACGGATAAACCAGCAACGATTGACGCACTGGAAGGCAATATTGAAGCATTTATTCGTGAGATACCGGCCGATATGTTGGAGAGAGTGTGCCAAAATTGGACCTTGCGCATGGGCCATCTAAAGCGGAGCCGCGGCCAACATTTACATGAAATAATCTTTAAACATTAAATTATATCGACCGTTCTATCGACTCAAACAAAGATTTAATCGTTTTTTCAAATTTTTTTGCAACCTTGCTGTTTAACCAACTTTCTTCTCAGACTACTCGGCTTCACAAAACATATGCAACCAACAATCCATGTATAGTGTATTTTCACCCAAGATAGAATCGATGCGTGATTGCCAAAAGCAAGGATGGCGTACAGGGCCGCATTCAGGGCTACCTCCGAATGATGGACTACCATCAACGTGTTGTAAAACAAAGATGACAGTATTTAACAGACACAGAAACTTAACAAATTACTCAAATACACTTAACAACAACAACCAAGCAAGGTGAATACGAAAACACGAGCACGCAGTGATACACGCGACGGACGGTGGCCTGAGTGCAACTCTGCCTGCCCTGCCCCTGCCCCACGCATTATTCCGCCAGGCGACCGCTTGAAATTTAATGGCGAATTGACCAATAAGGCGCGTTGTCCCCACCTGTTACCGAGAGATCACGCGCTAACTGTTATTATTTACATCTCATCTTGAATTTGGATTCAGTTTAGTTAAGCTATTCCTCCATAGATGGACGCTCACAACGATCCTAGTGAGCAAACCTGGAATGACTGTTTGCACCCTAAAAACTACCTAGTCTTCAAGGTGACATTTTACATTCTTTTGACGATTGATAGGTTTGTAATAACTCGTTCCAATAAAATTTAATTGATATCTCCATAGCAGTAAGAGTGTACACAATCAATTTTTGAGTTATTTTCTTCTCCAACTTCAGAAAGGGGCCTATCCAGAGAAATAGTCTGCAGTCACATCCGAGCTTTCCTCCTATTCAAAGAATCTCTCGTCAACATGGTAGCGAAACAAAAAGAAAACAAAACCGCATGTGATTTCACCGCTTACAACTGCCCTGGAGGCATCGAATCCTTTGAAAACGGACACTGCTTCCCACAACTGGAAAGAAATGAGTCTTCTTCCTTGGATCCCTCGTATAGGTTTGATATCGGACGATTCGGGGAGGATGTCAAAGGGGAAGGAGTTATGTATTTTTCTACCAAAGATTCTAGTCAATTCTGTGGTAAGTATAAGCAAATTCAGATACTCATTATCTTTTTAGAGGATGGTATCAAACCAAAATTTACAAAATTCTGTACCTCAGAGCCAGACTAGGTTAAGTTCAAATAAGTAGTTTTGAGATAATTTGAAATATTTTTCGTGCATTGTATTGTATGCGACTTGACATGAGTTAAAAAGTCGTAACTTTTATTACAGGTAGATGGACGCTGCATGTAGCAAATGAAAATTTAAAAGCTTAACATATTAAACCCATTTTTGACAAAAATGAACTTAACCTACTCTGGCTCTGGGGTACAGAATTGTAGGGCTTTATAAGAAAACGAAGCCCAGGCAAATATTATCGTTTAAAATTTTAATTGCCTCTGGTAGACCTTTTTGGTTTGTCTTATCCCAAAGAAACTCCCATCGGCATAAAACCAAGGGATCTAAAAATATTAGCATCTGAGATCATGTAACCCTAGACCTAAAATTATTTTCTGTTGGAATGTCGACTCGCCAGCTCACTCCGAGAAACTATAGTGGAAGCTTTAAGGGAAATTATTAGCAAATCTTAAAAACTGAAACAGCATTGTGGCAGCACTATACTATAACTATCTAAAACTGTAATGACTCATCGATGTTCACGTGAACATCACTTAACTACCAGTAGTCGGCTGTTCATAGGCGAGGTATGAATGTTTAACATGGGTGAACTAGATTTGTCACATGCTTAATAAAGAGTGGTTTGAAACATAAGTCAAAAATTTGGGAATTACCTTTATTCATCGTCGCTTCCACTTACATCTGACAGTAATAAACTGTCGCTATCGCTTTCCTCGTTGAAATTGACTATAACTGGCTCTATGATGGTGTCGATGTGGTGGTCAAGTTGCCACATTTTTGTTTCTTCCTTCACAACATGACGGATAGCATTCTGCCAAGCTTCGGGCGTTACTAGCTGTATGGAAGTCTCAAGTAAAACCTTAACGTCTGGTAATTTGAAGGTTGTGTTATGGCGCGCAATATAACCCTTCACTTGAGCCCAGATGAGCTCTATTGGGTTCAGTTCACAGTGGTAGGGCGGTAACCGCAGCACAGTGACACCACATTGACGGGCCATCTCATCAGTCTTGTAACTAATGTTCGCAGGTTTGTGCTGTTTATTTTTTTCATACAATTCCGCTTTCACACATGAATCGTCAAACGGGATTCCTTTTTCGCGCAAACATTGCTGCATGTCACTTTTTCGAGATCCCATAGTCGGTACACGTTCGGCTCGACGACTATGGTAGGAAGCATTATCCATGACGATCACAGAGTTGGGCTCAACTCGCTGAAGCACCCCTTGAAACCAGCTCTCGAAGCAGCTGGCATTCATTTCGTCATGGTAATCACCTCCTTTCTTAGAGACGAAAATCAAGTCACACTCTTCTAAAAAGCCACTATCGCTACCAATATGAGTTACGATCAATCTTTGACCTTTTCCTGAGTCCACGAAGACCTGTTGACAAACCTTCAATGCTTGCTTGTCGGTTACTCACTACGTTTTTGTCTATCCAGGTTTTTTTAACTGTGTGACCTGCATTTACCCATGTCTCGTCCAAATAATAGATTTTTCTGCTTTGTCGCCTATATTCAATCATTTCGCGTAGGTATTTTCGACGCTAGGCGACTATTTCAGGTCTCTCTATCAATACTGACTTCCGATTACGCGTTTCGTAACGAAAATTAATTTCGTGCAGGGATTTCCTCATTACCTCGACGCTCATTTGGGGTATAATTTCATTTTCCTTGATTGCTGCATGTACAGCCTTGAGGGTTGGTATCTCATTCCTAAAGAAGAATGAATGTACGGTTCGCCTTAACGCCATTTTGCTATCGTCAACCAATTTAACGGCCTTTCGTCCCTTCAAATTAAACTTTGGATCAGTAGTAGCTCCAGTTTTCTTCTTTTCATGCTACACCCTGCGAATGGTCCACTCTGGAACGCCTGTCATACTTTCACAACGCGCGAGTTCATCTCCCTGCGACATAGTTCTGTTCAGATAATTGAACACGTTGAGCACGATTTCTTTCGCGTCCCTCTTCAGTGCTTTACGAAGCCGTCTACTTGTTCCCTGGCTTTCAGTACTTCCACTCGTGCCATTTGTACTCTCCATGGTTAAGTATAACCAAAACAGTAACCACAGAAACCACAACAATAACAATCACACAACAATTCTTATAAAAACACACAATATGCGATCGCTCAACGAAACACGTTCCAATGCGTTGCCGACGCCTATGAGTCTGCCGGTCGAGGCGCGTCTTTGTTTTCATTGGTTCTACCGGCGGAGAACAATCAGCCATTATTTCCATCTCTGTCTGTGCTGTTGACCACCGCAAAGCCACAGAAACGACATATGTTGTACGCTATACGGCTGTACTGGAAGGAAGCCGGGATCGAGCTCTGATCACGTGTTGATCACGCGTATGAGTCATTACAGTTTTAAATAGTTGTAGTATAGTACCAAATACTCCATTAAATCGAACGCGTCTATTTATCGTGATGACATAACGCAACGTTGGCAGAACGATCAACGTTTGTGCTGGCAGAAATATTCAGCTGGGCAGTGCTTTTTTTTATTGTTACCAGTGGAAACAGCGATAATCCGATAACGTCCGGTCCCCGCTTGTCGCTCACCGCTAGGTCGAAAATTCTACCTGACACCAAGGTTGAAAGTAACAACAAGGACCTTTTGGAATCATTAAAAGCCATAAGGAAATATGAGATTTTATTTTTGTGGATCGTCAGAGATGTCATACGTGCTTTGAATGCGCTAAGCATTTTTGAGAATTTGAATCTGTGTCCAGTGCATCGGTTACTTGAAAACACCTACACGTGTAACCATATTTAAATCGATTTGACCCAGTTTGCGGTAATTTTGATAATCCTTGCAGTGAAGAGTCAAGTCAAAATAATTCACAACCATAATACAATTGCTAACTGTGGTAATCAAGTGACAAAATATAGTTGAAAGTAGAGTCGTGTTGTTATTCAGGGATTGGATGCTCATAAAATTTGTGGAAAGTATTATTTTATAGAATTTTGAAAGTCTAAAACAGAACAGTCTAATGTCATTTTTGACAGCTTTTCAAAATTGTTTTGGCTTATTATTGAGAATATCGAATTGCCCTCTAGTAGTGTGAAAATATGCCTATAATCACATGTTTTTAAGCAATCAAAAGAAAACTGTCGAAACTAGTGGTACCAACTTTTACAAAAAAACTTCTTTCTTCTGTTCTGTAGAAACCTAAATATTGTTGAATTAATACTGAATACAAAAATATCGTCATGTAGCATTGATATGTTTCAAACAAATATTGAAGTAATGTTGAAAATTTTCGAAACTGGCAGAAAGCTGTAGTATTGAATCATACTGGTACGTACAAGTCCATGCCAGCAACAGAAAATGGTTATTGCTTAGGTTGTAATTAGTTTATAAAATTTGACGAAAGCTAACATTCATCGGTTTATTGCAAATATACGCCCTAAGTGTTTTTCTAAATTACAATTTTCTTCTTTTATAATAACCTATATTTTTAGGTACCCAGCTGCAGGCATCAGTTCAGCTATCGCCCAAAACTGGCCCAGTGAATGGCGTTTTACAGCTACAACTATTTTATTCAAATCACAGCGTCATTTTCCAAATACAATGCAAGTAAGTATAGACTCTGGTATGGATATTTGAATAGGAAAAAAACATTAGGATCAGAGACGTCTCCACAAATATTTGATCTTTAAAACGTATGCCAACAGGAGCTACCTATACGAAAGTGCATTGCTGAAGGATAAATTATTATTCACATCCATTTTCCAAGGGTAATCATCCTCATTATTTCGCTCATGGGAGTTTGAAAAATACCTTTTTAAAATATGTATATTTAAAAAGAACTCATATTCTGTCGATAGGATTTAACCAGTAAACCGATGTAACGTGGCCATGCCGAATTGTCCATGTAGGAAAATAACAGTTATTTCCCTCACATTTGATTGAAGCCAAACTTCCATGGCACAGGTTTGGAGTTTTAAATTTGAAAAGTAAAAACATCCACATTGATATTTCGTTGTCTCATTTTCTAGGCGCAACACAATATACAGTGTCAGAAACAGGAGGATAATCGTGCGTCTGATAAATAGGTCACATCATGTCCTACTGCTTGACAAAACTTTGTTTAGTCAAGTCTCATGATTTTCTAGATAAACATCAACCAATTTTTAGCGAAAAATAATAGTTAGGTTGTTGCCATTTCTAAATATTAATTGTTTAAATCAAAATCCGATAGTGTCGATCAGTGTTTTTTTAATGACAATTATTTATTATATATTTTCTAGATTCCTAGACATATCGAATTCATTTACACACTTGAATGGTCTAGCAACAGCAGAGTACAACAGCATGGATAAGCATGTTGAGACTATCCAAGCAAGGCTGAACTACCTAGACTTCACTAACATTGAGATGCCAAGTAACCACAGTATCTCCCTCTACACATCAGTTCTGTTTATTGACAAGGTTGTGGTCAGGGATATGTATGGTAACAGGTGAGTTCTTCAGGCGCTTTTTCCTCTGCTCCTATCTGTGCATTTCAGTTGTTTTTTTTTTCATGGCTGGATAGATTTCTTTTCCAGTGTCTCTCATATTGATATGCCATGGAAATGATTTTTTCAAAATGTATATTTTTCACCGTTAAAAATGATTTACGAATTTTTTCAGCTGGCAGTATTGTGAAAAAGGGACAGTTCTCGAAGATAAAACGGGTCAGCGCTATGGACTACTGAACATCACTCTAAAAAAAGCATCTTGTTAATATAGGTGTCAATATCTAGAAGATACTAAAATTGTGATATGTTTAGGAAATAGTACTATATCTATTTTTGTAATATTGCTTAGTTTTAGTAGATAAATAATTAAAAGATCCGTCTGTATTTCTTATTACAATTGCACTAAGATAAAAATAATGAGGGGGCAACCAAGACAACAAAACACACAAGATCACTCAGACAAATATTCCAAAAAAGGTTTATGCTTTCTATGCCAAATTTTAAAAAAAATTTTTGTTAAATGAAAATCCAAGTCAGTCCTCATTTCTGTTTGCCTAGTCTATCATTGGATGCTATAAAAGCTACAAAGTATGACTTGGATTTAGATGAAATTTGTGCAGCAGCCTTTTACTACAATAATGTTATACATACATTAAGGAGGTCGAGGTATTGGTAGCATTGAGACAAGGTTATATCGAAGCATTAATTTTTATTTTTAGCTGAAATATGCAATCAAAACTGACTTATTGTGAATTGTTTTTTAATAAGAAATAGCAGCTTGATTACAAGCCAACCAGAGCAATACTGATTAACAAATTCACAGAATCATAAGGAAAAACATAAACATATTCGTTGTTCAGCAAATATCCCTGGAATGAATTAACACATGTTTATTCAATTCAAGTTAAATAGAACGTACATCAAATCTTAGCCTCTGTTTTAACCAGTTGTAGTATCATATTTGAACAATATGATGTTCAGTTCTTATCAGCGTAATATGTTTAAACAGCTTATCCTATATAATACAAAAAATTAATTATGAAAGGAGTCATGCCGCTATACTTTACCAATAACCATGTTACTAGGTCTCCATAGCGTCGCCATTCAGTTCTGGAAAGATATCCATTGTTAATAGCATATCAAGTTTGTTCTTCAATCAGAGCAACATAAGATACATTCGAGCACAATATTTACAGACCCTTACAATTATCAAAACAATAACTACTTTTTTATATGAAAACAAAAAGATGTAGATACAGGAAAAGATGACATCAAAAACTACCCTCCTGCGTTAGTCGTCTTTGTGTTCAATGTTTTATTCATTATTAAATTCATAAATATGATTCAATATGGAACATAGTATATTTTCCTCAATGCTAATACAGGGTGCGTCATCGATTACCTTTTTTTCTATTTGAAAAATCAACACGCTTTTTACGAGGTGAAATCGATTTTTTTTATTGATAAATGAAGGTTGGTTTATGCCATTTATGTATGAAAAATAGCATCAGTCATGTGACCACCGCGGCTTCGTTTACAGGCCAACATCAGAACATCAAAATTTTCAATGACTTTTCCCAGAATAATCGGGTCTATGGCCGCAATTTCAGTCCGAATATTGCGCTTTAAGTCTTGAATTATCCAGGGACCATTCACATACACTTTTACTTTAAAAATCCCCAAAGAAAGTAGTCAAGAGGTGTTAAACCGTACGATCTCGGGGGCCAACTGACATCCGAATTTCGTGAAATTATGCGGTCTTGAAATTTCGTGTGCAATAAGGCGATTGTTTGGCGAGATGTGTGAGCCGTTTGCTCCGTCTTGATGAAACCAAAGATCGTCGGCACAAATACGATCTAATTGTGTCCACAAAAAGTCTGTTAATATGCCGCGATAACGTTCCCCGTTGACGGTAATGGCCCTTTCTTCGGCATCTTCAAAGAAGAATGGTCAGCGGTGCCACCAGCCCATAATCCGCACCAAACAGTCACTTTTGCAGGATGGAGAGGTTGTTCATGATATTGGTGTGGGTTTTCAGCCCCACAGAAACTGCAATTTTGCTTATTTACGTACCCATTGAGGTGAAAATGAGCCGCCTCAGAAAAGAGCACTTTGGCCGAAAATCGGTCTTCTCTTTCCAGCATCCAATTAACAAAAACACGCCGCTGTTGATGGTCTGCCGGCTTCAATTCTTGTATTACGAGCATGTTGGTATTCAGGAATTCCAGGCACTGTGGGGCATCCATGTCGGCCAAAAGTAGTGCAAAGTTTGCGAAAAGTATTTTTTATATTTTGACCTTTTTCGTAATAAGTTTGGATAACCAAAATGCGTTGTTGTGTTCTAAACAAATCCACGACTATAAATTGCATACCTTTAACAGTTGATTTATGCATAAAACATGACTTTTGACTCACATGGTAACACATAAACTTATAGGTAAAAAAAAAAGTAATAGATGACGCACCCAAAATCCTAGGAGTTACAATTGCTTTTCTCAGGTTTTATATGCCCTCTGTCCTTTGAATTATTGAAGAATAGCAAGCCTTATATCAAGTAAAAAGTTCATGAAGATATATAATAGCTAATATGAAGGAAACTTACCAGAATTACTTTTATCTCCTGGGATTTGTCCTGATTGTAAAATTTTCTGTAGTCTCTCCATTTCCTCCAGTGATTTTGCATTGTTGATTGCTTGTCTTATTTTCCTAACTTCATCCTCAGTTAATCCTATAAAGAAAAAACAAATGCAAATTGTCTACATTAGTAGATATTACTGAAAAATATTTCTGTATTATCAAATTAGTTTCCACTAAACTAAGAAAACAAAAAAATTCATTATATAATTTGGTTAATATGGATATCTGTAACTTGCCGGCTACACTCATAGACGAGCCTGGAGTATTAAATTAAATGTGGTAAAACCAGGAATTAACAGCCATTTGAGCTCTAAGATCTCATTACAAGACTTTTTTCTCAAAATATGTTCATACCTTTCTGTTTAGCAATATTGTTCATGTTACCACCAGGCACAAAGGTCTTTGCTTTCTTTAGGATCTCCTTCTGTATGTCCTTCCCTTTCTTACTCTTGAACAAAGCTTGCGCTTCATCTCTCTCCTTCTTCTTGATTTTCCGGAAATCGAGCAGTTTCAACTGAGGCAACTTATATACTATATACAGCCTATAGTGCTGTTTAGCTGTAATGGGGTTGAACATTAAGCTCAAGGTTGTCAGCTTTTCTAGCTTCACTAACGGTTCAATATCGCTAAGCTCATCAAGCTGATTGCCTGTTAAAACGAGTGTTTCCAAGTTTGGGATATATTCTTCAAGATGTTCTCCAGCCCGACTGAAACATGTACAGAATTAGAAAACGTACACACTTACTTTTAATTCATGGGTGGCAAAGGGACTTACACAATTCTGTTGTTATTCATCAGAAGACATTTCAACCTCTTCAAATATGGAAACCCATCTAATTTCCTAATATCATTGTCTGAGAAATCTATTGTATCAAACTGGTCGCCGGTGGCCCCCAAATTTTCTATTTCAGGTATTCGATATCCTGAAAAACAAAAAAGATAAAGGTAAAGATGCTCCAACATAACCTATAAAATAGGCGTCTTATCCGGCTACCTCTCAAATCCAGTTCTCGATCTTTTACAGCATTTATATACTGCATAGAGTTTTGTACCAATTCTGCGGTAAGTTTCACCATGGTGGTAAGCCAACAGATTACTTTTAATTCGAAGAAATTAGATTTTCTAGAAAACCGGCTCTTAGACTATCACCTGACTATCACCACATTTTCCCACGTACTTTACGTTGACGTTTGACGTGATTGGCATACCCCAGACCCAGTGTTGCCGAACCGAAAAAGACAAAATCCCTTCAATGTCCTTGAAATTCTGTAGATTCAAAGACAAAATTGGTAGTAGGAAACAGCCAAGACCTTCACAAGATCAGCGATTTATCAAGGGCCGTGCTGCTTTTTGGGGGGCACCTGTTCCTAAAAAACTTGAGTTCTTCATTACAACTAGTACAATGAGCGTACTGGACTCTCTTAGTCTCATCACCTGACCATTTAATTTAGTATTCAATTAAGTATAGACGAACTTTGGAATGACGGTGAGCTATCAGACTGTATAGGGCATAAAACTACAAAGATTACACAGATTTATTTCTTCAGTTTTATCATTAGTTCCAGCTTTTTTTCGGTAAAAAAAATACAGAAATACCTATCTGAATTAAGGAAGGAAAATGAAGACGTTTTCGGTAGAAATATTGGTAGGGTCGGCAACACTGCCGAGATTATTGTCGCCAAGTATAGTCGGTCAGTTTTCCATAGATTTGCGAGAAATTTTTTGGTAGATTTCCGTAGACATTAAACCAAAAAGCAAAACTTTGACAGGGATTAAAATTTGAAGAGTGGGGCATCTTGCTTAGGTCCGAGTAAAGATAACATGGCCACGAAAGACAATTGTTGAAATGTATTCTACAAGACCCTAGAAGATCCGTATCGAAGTTTTTGCCGAAATCGTTACACAATACACAACACTTAAAAAGATGCAAATGAAAATTGGAATATTGCCACTTGACGGTCTAAGTGAGTCCATCGGTACCCCGGGATAGACATGACAGCTGACCTTGTGATTCTTGTCACTTAGATTGCGGTGTTGCCAGCTCATCGGACGATTTTGCTGCCTCTACTATTTTCCTAGAATGTAAAAAAAGGAGGTTTTGAATAGAATTATAAAATATTGACGAATACCAATGGAGCTATATACAATTTGAGGCGTAGCAATGTCTGCCAAAGAGCTAAAGGTGATTCTGATAAATAATCCCATTATACGTGCAAGAGCAAACAAAACAATAAGACACTGGTGGTGTTCATGTTTTATGCAAATTTGTATTTTTACTAATTTGCACATAAACATAAAACAATTATTTATATTGTAGGGTTCCATGTGTATAAATGGTGTACGTCTGGATATTTTGGAGTAACATCAAGAGTAGCATAGGATTGTTATTTAAATTACAGTAAAATAATATCCCTAACTAGGTAGCACCTAATATGCATTATGCATATTGTCATACAACATCATAACAGGGTGAGTTTCAGTTCATTAGAATGTGGTAGATATTCCGAAAAATCGGTAGACTTGGTAGCACTGACCCAGACTTACCGCACATCACATAAATCATAAAATCAAATCCAAGTGAATAACCAAAATTTCTCTGTTATGTATCGCGGTTATAAATCAATTTCAAGCGGATAACCAAATGGAAATGGTATTTACCATTTTGGGTTGGTATTTACCAATCCGTTCAAGCGAGTGTAGTTACCAGTTTGGTTATAAGATCCGTGACGTCACGAATCAGCTGTTATATGTCATAGTTATCACCGCAAAATTGTGGTATTTACCCAACTCAAGAGTAGTTTTATATTTCTGGTTATTATTTGAAATGTGACAAGTTAGGATTTTGCCGGGTATTGGATATTGTTATTGTACTTCAGCTTCATTTTGAGAAAAATGATACAGGCTGACTTCAGTTTTACCATAAAGTGGAGCACCTTATTAGTTATACTCATTACGGTTGTTGGGGACACTTTAAATGTAGTTCCTATGCTTAACAAAGTATCCTGTGCAGCCATATACCACAAGAATATTAAAATATGGCCATATAAACTCACTAGATGATATCCACCTGTATACGGTTTTGCTAATTTCTTTTTTCATCATTTCTGCTGAATCAATAAATGTTTTCTTTGACATGCGGAAAAATTTAGAGAATTGAAAGTTATCATACTCGTAGCTACAAAGCCATGGTTCCATCATTAAAAAAAAAATGAAAAAACATTTCTCCCATGAATATTATGAAAGGTTTCTTATTTAAACTTTCCATATACAGTTATAGACGAAAAAGCACCGATTATTAAGTGATAATAAAAATAATCAGAGATTATATACGCGCTTTTCTAAAATAAACAACTTGCAACAAAACCGCGGTTAAAACCAACGCGTTCAAGCGATTCATGTAAGTGACGTCATCAACCCGTGTGTCATCTTGAACCATATTATAAACGCGGCACATAACACAGAAATTTTGGTTATTCGCTTGGATTTGATTATAGTATGGTTCAAGATGACACACGGGTTGATGACGTCAGTTACTCGAATCGCTTGAACGCGTTGGTTTCAACCGCGGTTTTGTTGCAAGTTGTTTATTTTATAGAAGCTCGTATATAATTTCTGATTATTTTTATTATCACTTAATAATCGGTGTGTTTTCGTCTACAACAATGTATGGAAAGATTAAAAAAGAAACCTTTAACAATATTAATGAAAGACATCTTTTTTTTTTTCAGAAAAAAAATGTTTTAATGATGGAGCCGTGACTTTGTAACTATGATAACTTTCAATTCTCTAAACTTTTCCGCATGTCAAAGAAATCATTTATTGATTTAGCAGAAATGGTAGGAAAAAGCGATGAAAAAAAGATATTAGCTGAACCGCATACAGGTGGACATCATCCAGTGAGTTTATATGGCCATATTTTAATGTTCTTGTGGTATATGGCTACACAGGATACTTTGTTAAGCATAGGAACTAGATTTAAAGTTTCCCCAACAACAGTAATGATTATAAGGTGCTCTACTTTATGCAAAAACTGAAGTCGGCCTGTATCAAGTTTCCCAAAAATGAAGCTGAAGTACAATAAAAATATCCAATACCCGGCAAAATTCTAACTTGTTACTTGTCAAATAATAACCAGAAATATAAAACTACTCCTGAGTTGGGTAAATACCACAATTTTGCGGTGATAACTATGACATATAACAGCTGATTCATGACGTCACAGATATTATAACCAAACTGATAACCACACTCGCTTGAACGGATCGGTAAATACCAATCCAAAATGGTAAATACCATTTTCATTTGGTTATCCGCTTGAATTTGATTATAGAGCTCGAAACTTGGTTGTCACAAGCCACAAATACAGTTGAGTGCGACACTCAGAATCACATTTGAAAGAGAAGTGTTTTTGTCTACCATTTTAGATTATCTTTCCCCTGCTACCAGCTTCGATAGATCAAATTGAAAAAATAAAATCTATATATTTTTCATTCTTATCAGTTGTTTCGTATAAACGGAACAATCGAATCTGTAATCAAAATATAGAAATAAATTTATTGTTTGACAATGAAAAACTCTCATTGTCCTAGCAATATCGGTCAAGCCATGGATTAGGAGCAGATAACTTCAACTTAAAAAATTGATACGTTTCTATCTTTTTTGACTCCGTACCTTACAAAAAGCTAAGGGGCAGTCGAAACGTTAGTATTATCCTAAAATGATTCGTGGGATCAGTGAGATCAAAAGATGAATTTTTGAAGCAGCGTTAGTGCTTGGCTATACGAGTGGATGTGAATAAAATAACTTAGTTGAGTACAAATTATAAATTATTTAGATCATCACATTCTATAAATGAGGACAAGTTTGGGTCTAGCAGTCCAGTTCTATGCAGATTGTTCTCTGTCGTCAGTCATATGCGTTTGAAGTGTGAAGCAATTGTCAATAAACATAACCTCTCAATCGGCTGTACGTGTTAATCTTTTAAATCTTTAAAATAATGATTATGGAAACTTAATTATCCACTTTAGACAACTTTAGCTAATTATTATGTCTAAAACTCTCAAGCATCTAGCAAGTAGAGCTAACTTTAGTTTAGTCGGTAAGCGATATCTGCATGGCCCCAAAAGAAAATATCCAGTCAACAAAGAAGAGGCAAAGGAACTTCCTGTTTTCCAATACACAGTCAGTAAGCCCAATTACAGAAGAGTATTTGCCTGGGGTAACCTACATACAGGTGGCTTAGGTCTGCCTTATTACAAAAACGACCAAAATTTGGAGTTCACACAGTTTATAAAGTTTCCAAGACGTGTAACCTTTGGTGAAAAACATGAAGTCACCTCTGCAGCATGTGGGTTTGGTTTCACTTTATTTGCTGTGAACAGTGAAGATGAAAATAAAGTATATGGATGCGGGATAAATACAGACTCGCAAATAGGCTACCATGAAGTGCGACAGGGCCATCCTTTGGAAATCCTTTATGACCCAAGGGCGATAAATTTACCTTTCCAAAATCCTACAAAATCCAAGGTGCTCAAAATATCAGCTGGAAGAGCACATTCAGTCATTCTAACAGATGAAGGCATTTTTACATTAGGAAACAATGCTTATGGTCAGTGTGGCAGGAAAATAATACCTGATGAAAACTATGCTATCAGTAATTATATCCACCATATACAAGACATAGAAGGAGAAAGGATTGTTGATGTCGAATGCGGTCAAGATCACAGTTTAATTCTTACAGAAAAAGGAAAAGTGTACTCGTGTGGCTGGGGGGCAGATGGACAAACAGGCTTAGGTCACTATGATAACACTACTGAGTTCACAAGAGTAAAAGGTGATATTGACAGTGAAAACATAGTGAAGTTTGCAAGTCGTTCAGATTTCGTCTTAGCTGTGAATGACAAAGGACAAGTCTTTGGTTGGGGAAACACAGAATATGGTCAGCTGACATTACCAGATGGAAGCCAACAGGTAGCAGTGCCGACACATGTGAGGATGCTTGAACAAGTTGGCAAAATTAAAAGTGTCGCAAGTGGTGGGTCTTTCTGTCTCGCTGTGAATGATGCAGGCCAAGTGTTCTCATGGGGATATGGATTGTTAGGAGTTGGACCGAACGCTCAACAGTCAAGAGAGCCTATACATATCCCAGATACCTTGTTTGGCAGGAATGATTTTCAACCTAACAGCAGAGTAGAAGAGGTAGTTTGCGGTTTGTTTAATGCAGCAGCTGTGACAAATTTAGGAGATTTGTTTGTATGGGGTAGAAATAAGAACTTTTGTCTTGGATTAGGTGATGATAAGGACCAATATTTTCCATTAAAAGTTGCACTGGGTGGATTTGTTAACAAAATGTATTCTGGTGTTGACCATAGTATTGCTGTATGTGAGCCTTTTGTGTAGGATTAAAGTCTTGAAAATTTAAAAATTGTTTTGTTTCTGTGTTGTTTTTAAATAATATGCCGAGGTTTACAAAATAAACAGTACTACAGTATATTCAGATAAGAGATAGACTGGACATAAACAAGACCACGTGATCATCGAACACTGTAACATTCGGCAGGGACGTATTAAGAGTCACACAGTACATATTTTAGATAGTAGATGCTGCTTTGCGTAACTTTGTAGTAAATTAGCACAATTCGATGTGTATACGATTGGTGATGGATATAGGATCATGTGGGGGTGGGGTAAGAAATATATAATGATGTAAATATACATAAGGGTTTCAAAATTTTCGCTTCGATTTCCAGCTTCGGATGCCGCCTGATGTTTGGTGAAATACAGTCGAATATAATCTCAAAATGGCGTTTAAATTTGCCTAAATTAAAAATAATCGTATATCTCTTAAAATTGCTTTTAGAATATTCATTAGTATATTTTTTGATTTCTAGGTAAATATGTAACCAAATTAAAACGTTCAAAACGTAAAAAAATGTGCATGGTTGAACATTGTCAGAAAGTAGATTCTTGAATAGGTTTTGCAAAATGGGTTCAAAAATGTCAATAATTAATTAAAAAATACAGTAGCTTTATAATTACTTATAACTTACCGAATTTGATGAATGACATCTTTTATTGGAAAGATGAGCTTGATGAGCTTTCATCATCGCTACTGCCTGAAGCACCAACGTCAATAATGAATGGCTCGACTTGTTCCTCTAAAATATTGTCCAGTTCCCACATTCTCTTTTCAACTTTGTCTTTCACGTGCTTAATACAGTTTTCCCATTTTTGCGCTGTTATTAATTCTAGTGCTTCTTTGAAAAGTCCTTTGAGGTCACAAAATTTAAAAGTTGTGTTGTGCTAAGCTATATAATTTTTAACTTCTGCCCATATGAGCTCAATGGGATTGAGCTCGCAATGGTATGGAGGTAAACGGAGCACAGTTTTATTTTGACTTGCTGCCATTTCGTCAATGGCGTATTTTTGATATTCCGCCTTGTGATCCTTGACAATTCTTAATAATTGTACTTTCAGCATTACTTCTTCAAAGTTGATATTTTTCGAACGGAGCCAATTTTGAACATCAACTTTCCTTGAAGCCGTTGTTGGGACCTTCTCCATTCTTCGAGAATGATAAGGCGCATTATCCAACACAATTACTGCGTTTTCCTCTAAGTTCGGTAAACTTTAAATAAACCACTGTTCAAACGATTCGCCATTCATTTCCTCGTGGTAATCTCCAGTTTTCTTAGACTTAAAGCACCACAGACCGTCAACAACAAATCCATCCTCACTGCCAATATGGCAGATAATGAGCCTTTACCCTTTACCTGGAAATCGAAGTACTAACTGGTGTAGATTTATTTCAATAAGCGAACCTTTTTCAAATGTTTTCATCACATTCAGGAAAAAACATTGAGACGTGAGTATCAGATTGCTATAATTGGGATTATTTAGTCATATTGAAAGAAAGAATATTGAACGTCGTATGATTACTCAGCGCTTCACAATTTAATTTAAAGTTATAAACCTTTAAAAAATGAATGATCAGGAACCTGAAATACGCGCAAATATTAATATTAACAAATTATAACTTTATAAAGCTTAAAGTATGAATTAAAATGATTAGAAATATTAGGAACGGTACACAATATAAAACTTAGTAACTTTTTTTAAGTTTATAATATTCGACATATTTTAAGATTATATTAAAAAATTATTGAGATATCGAAAACACATAAAAACATGGCTTAAAAAAGTTCTAACAAATGAAAATGACAATAAAACATCCACGCATTTTATCGAAAGTTATAAAAGTTTTGTTACTTGTAATATGTTTTATCTGCCCCCTGGAATTAATGTTTAGAACCTTGTTCCCAAGGTTTGAAAAACATCCGATTGTTGTCTATTACTCGTATTTACCTGCTGGATTTTTTAATCCGGTGGACAGTCCATATAGAAAGGCCCTACTGGATGAAGTTACAGAATCATCAACCCATACTTTACTTGTAGTGTGTCCTGCGTTTACCCACGTTTCATCAAGGTAATAAATCTTCCTGTTTTGATTTCTATATTTCCCAATTTTTGTTAAATAATCCCTCCTCCATAGCACAATTTCTTCTCTATCCAGTAGTAAACTATTACGACCCCGTTTTTTCCATTTGAAATTTAAATGCTTCAGTAACGCATGGAAAGTTGATCGTTTGAAATTTGGCAACGTTGTATCTCCATTTACCTCCTGCAGTACTTTATCTATAGTAGGTATTTCATTCCTAAAGAAGAATTCATGCAGTTTCCTCCTAATCGCATGCTTATCAGTCTCATCCAATGATTTAACAATACTTTTGCGATGTTTACTGGTCATTGGCTCAGAAAAGGTGTGATTTTTGTGTATTGTCTTAACACATTAAACACTGATGCGCGACACACCCCAACTTTGTGAGAAACCTTCACAACAATTTCTTTGATGGTTGATGCCTCGTTCTCCTCGCGCTCGATCTTATATATATTCAAAATGACCTCTTTCATTTCTGCACTCAGGTGTCTTTTTTTAGAGCGTTTCCTAGGTGGACTACAGGAGTTTACAACTTCATCGGCAGTATCTGTAGTACTGGGCATTTTGCGCAAGCAGTTGATAACAGTAACAATCAATAACAATAACAACGACAAACTCAACAACTTAATAAGATAACAAACGAAAACGTCCAAAGAAATATCAAACTGCAATGATGCACACGACATACGTAACACGTCTGAACTTGAATGTGACTCTGCCTTGATACGACTGCTCTGCCGCTCGGCATAGGCATTTAATTGCGAATTGACCAATGAGGGCTCCTGTTTTACGTCGAGACGGCGGCATTAGCGTGAAAATCACCCGAACCTTTTGTTTACATCCGGTCTATCTCTTATCTGAATATACTGTAAAGTCATTACAGTTACCAGTTTTTCACGTGAAGTTCCTGGCAACCCACTCCGAGTAATAGTACTAAGTTCATGAGACAAGACTCTGGTTGACGTGTACTAATAGTGATGAACATACACTACTAAAAAAAATAATGGGAATAAAAAAAATCCAAATTTTTCGGTGAGGTTGTCAAAAATTGCTCATATCAAGACTCAATAAAAACATTTTTAAGCTCTTAGGCCCGTATCGTCAGTCGTCCCTACAATTGTAGGGCGCGTTTATGGCCTCCTTGATTGTCATAGTTTTCTACTTCTCCGGATTTTTTTTACTCAGAATTGATTTTGAACAAGTCAAGAAAAGTTACTTTTTGTCTTGTTTTGGAAAATGCACCGCATTTTTTAAACTGCTGATGAGAAGGTTAATGTTTTTAGGTTTTTTTATATATCAATATACCCCTAATAACCATGCACGACTGCAGACTGATCCATTGTACGGTTTCTCCGGGCCGATTGGTCAAAATTTGAATGAAATCAAAGGAGCAAAATTTTTGTATCAAAGCATGTATTCTGGCTTAAAATGGAAAAACATCTTCAATTTAAAAAAGCAATTTTGAAAACTCTCAAGTTTTATTCCAATTTTCGGGAATACCCTTACATTCAAGGATCCTTTTTTATTCAAAGACTGATATCTCCGCGCCAAATGATCGCATTGAGATTTTAAAAACACAATATTGAAGCTGAACGAACGGGCTATGCGGTCCATATGATAGTCTAGCAGAAACAAATTCACGCTCGTGGACTAAAAACCAGGATGCAAAAATTTTGCCAAAAATGTTTCGTGTGCCTTCTGTAAAAATTGCATGAGTACCATTACTCCTAAAAATTTTCGGCTAAAGAGCATGAAAACTGGAATCTTTAAGTTTTAAAATGCTTTTTTTAAAATCTCAGAAAAAATTTGATTTCTTTCTTGCTCCATTATTTTTTTTAAGTATGTATATTAACTGTATTTACATTTATTTAGAAAGACTAAGGCCCGTATCGTCAGTCGTCCCTACAATTGTAGGTCGCGTTTATGGCCTCCTTGATTGTCATAGTTTTATACTTCTCCGTGTCAACGTTCTATTTTGAGGTTATGTCACAAACATCTATTTGCATCAAATTGTGCTTGCTTTTGAGTTATATCATGTTTTATCAGCCTGAAATTTCCTACAATTTAAAAGGAAAACATATCTTTACAATACTAGAGCGCTGACGCTGACATGGGACGAGTGTAATCTAGAAATTTTTGAAGGAGAGAAAAGAGTATGACAATCTAGGAGGCCATAAACGCGCCCTACAATTGTAGGGACGACTGACGATACGGGCCTTAATGGCGATGTCAACGATCATTTCAACATACTCTGGACTTGGATATTGATATATCATAGCCTTTTGTGAATTGATTGTACCCCTATTGGGGATGCACTGAAGGACAGCATAGCAGATGTCATACCAGATAAAATGCAAATCGTGAAATTATCAACTGTAGTCAAAATCACGATTGCGTCATTATTTTAGTCTGCAGTAAAGACAAACGATAGCGATTTGTGAACACTTTTAATGAAGTTTCAAATATGCTAGACAGAGACAAACAGAATCTTATCGTCTAAACGAACTGTATTGCTAATTTGCATGTATCCGACAAGGATAGACGATGTTTTCATGTTTATGATCGATCACATTTGGAAGATGAATAGTTAGGTTATGTTAAAGCAGGTTAGATTGTTTTCGAATGATACTTTGGTCTTTGGTGTTAATATCGCAAGGCGTATTCTACTCATAACTTTTTTCTCTTCAAAACAAAAACTCCTCACTACAATTATTACTAAGGTACCACTTAAAACCATGAAATAAAATAAAAATAATCAGTGAAATAACCTAACTTTTCAAAATCATATTATAAATTCATAACATCGTGATTTTATCAACGACGTACGTCCATTGATTACTTCAGTACAATTTATGGTATGACCTAACAGTCATCTTTCATGATTTTGACTATATTTGGTAGCCTTCCTTAAATACGTGAACAAGCTTTGGATAATAAGCCGATATTGCGACCTCAAAAATTATAATTCTTAGCCGTGCTTTTCAGCATCGAATTTAGGGGCTTCTCTGAGATTAAGTCGCTTATAATTCGAAAATGGCCAGTTTTAGAGAAAGGGTAATGAAACTATTTTCTGTTTGGAATGATCCAAATAACCTGTAAAAATTTGCCCGGAACAGAAAATTTTTAATTTATTAAAAATTCTTTTGCACAAAGTCGATATTGGTTGCTGAGTGCAATGTTCAAAACTTAAAAGCTCCGTTAAAAATATAATTTCCGAGTTCCCAAAGTACCTAAATTAAGAGTACTTGATATTAGTTTGTTTTAAATTTGGCGAAATTTTGCTTTTCGCAGATACACCCATATTATTCTATTATTTACAGAACCAAATATTATTATTTGTTTTTAATTTGATGCCACGCAAGAAAAGTGTTTCTAGTTATTTATTTTACCAGACTACCTCAGAGAGAGGAGAGTGTATACTTTTATTAGTATTGTACTCAAGTATTTCATTTGTTATGTTCAAGGCTATTTTTGTCAAACATTATTAAATAAATCTCTAGAAGGCTGCTCAGATTAATGACAAGTTTGAAAATGAAGGCGATGTTTTTATTTGTATTTGAAATACCGGAAACGTACCTCATTTTCCGCGATGTTTTGAGATTATTCAAATATTTAGAGGTTTCTCACCGCAAAGAGGTATATTCAAAACTACAGCTAAAAAATAATTTTATATAGCCTATGCTGTAAGTATATTATTATAATATTTAAAATAAAATATCAGGTGGTGAGGGGTAAAACAGGAAAATATTCACAATCCTATGAACAAGAATGGGAAAAGGAGGTTTCATGGTGGTTTCAAAGGAGATTGCAGAGCGTTCAGTCTGCTCATTGCACAAGTTGTAATAAAGAAGATTATGTTTCTTTAGGAAAATATGCCCAAAAGCTCTGTTGCGTGTGCGCATGCAATACAAAAATATACTTTTTTCATAGAAATCGCTGTTGGATGCAAAGGCCGTTCATCCACCGCCGATCTTGCATGGCCCCAATTTTTACTTCTACAGACTTTATCCTTGAACCCACCGAATTTCATCGACACTATCTACCGATTTCGTCTTGCCCGTCAGCCAATTCCGTGTTCACTGCAGCGCGCGTCACATCGCGCCAACAAATATACTAAGTGACATATAAATCCAAACACCCAGTTTAAATGGTTTTATTTTAATAAAAGTTGGTGAATGTATTTATCTTACTGTAAATAACAAGCGAAAAAATGTTCAGCCTTATCAGTTGGATATTCCGGTTTTTATACTGCTTTTTTTAATTCACTAACGCTCTAAAAATGAATATTTCAGCCGCAGTAAAGAATCAACGTTGGCGGATTTTGGTTCTTGACATCCTTTACGATCGGTTACGATGCCTAGAGTACGGAGACCTGTACGATTTCGTCAACTTAGTGAGTTTGATAGGGGCCGTATAGTGGGACTTCGGGAAGCTGGACTTTCTTTTCGGGCAATTGCAGTTAGAGTGCAAAGAAGTGTAGACACTGTGGTTAGGTTTTGTCAGGCATGGTTTCGAGAAGGCCGTACGCAAAGAGCAAGGGGCACTGGACGCCGCCGTAGAACAACAGACCGTGAAGATCGCCGCCTAAGATTAATGGCCTTAAGGGACCGTTTCTCCACTACCAGGTCCATTGCAAACGAATGGTTTGCAGAACACGGAAGACCTATTGGCATGCGAAGTGTTTACCGACGAATGAGAAGTTTTGGCTTGTTTTCATACCGGCCACACTGGGTCCTCCCTTTAACTCGAGAACACCGACGTAATCGCCTTGAGTGGTGCAGACAACGGTCACTCTGGGATCAGGAATGGAACAGTATTGTCTTTAGTGACGAGTCTCGATTTTGTTTAGGCATGCACGATGTCGTGCCAGGGTTAGAAGGCGACGTGGTGAAAGGAGGAATCCACAGTTTTTTGTTGAAAGTCATGTTCATCACACTGTTGGAGTTATGGTTTGGGGTGCTATAGCTTATGGTTCCAGGTCGCCTTTAATCTTCATCAGAGGTAACATGAACGCGCAGCGTTATATCCACGAAGTTCTAGAACCCCATCTTTTACCCTATCTTGAGACCCTGGCAGATCCAACTTTCCAACAAGATAATGCCCGACCACATATTGCAAGAGTCACAATAGACTTCTTTCAACATAATGATGTCACATTGTTACCATGGCCACCAAGATCTCCCGACTTATCCCCAATTGAGCACGTGTGGGACATGAAGGGTAGGAGATTGCTCAATTTGCAACGTCCTCCTCAGACTCTAGAAGCACTTCGAGAGGAGTTGGTGGTTGCCTGGAATGAGATACCACAGGAGGACATTGACCACCTGATCAGAAGCATGCCTAGGCGCGTTGGAGAATGCGTAGCACATCAGGGTGCATCCACACATTATTAAAGGTCAAAGGGCTTTAAAGCAGTGCAATCATTTTGAAATTTTTATCATTTACTTATTATGCTTCATTAAGTACTTATACAAAATTTTATTAAAATAAAACCATTTAAACTGGGTGTTCGGATTATATGTCACTTAGTATAATGTATAATATGCCTGAAACTAAGGTCTAGATAAGTACCATCACCTACAATAGTTCAGAAACCGGCCATAAATATCTTCAACTTTATTAGAGTGAACTTTATACAGGATGACCTGAAAATAGATGCCGAACCGGTGGGGGGAGATAGTACAAGCCAATTTGAATCGATTTTACTATAGGAACTATTGTCCGAAAATTAGCCGTTTCCGAATTTTACTAATTTTTAAGATTTCATAAAATTAACGTCCTTTATACGTTAACCAAGTCATAAAACTTGAAAATTGGATGTTTCATTTGTTTTTTTTAGGTTTTACAATAAAAATCTTCTAAAATACGAAAATTGATACTCAAATGACGTTATCTCTTGCAGTAAGCTTCAAAATGGTTCAATTTATGTTAAAAAAATCTTCGTTCATCTCAAAAACTCAATTTACTAGAAAAAATCACCTACAAATTTTTCATGCAAAACAATTTTAAAATATCTACGTTTCATTACCTTTGAAATGAGGTATCAAACTCACAAACCGGTTTAGAAACGACAAAAGTATGAGTGAAAGAAACAGGTAGAGCCGCGAACATCGGACTTTGCCACCGGAATAGTGTGATACGTAAGACTACTCACCCCCCTCCCTGCTCTTGCGATTTGTTGCGTGAACGTGCAGTGGGAAATCCTCATATGAAGAGACCAAAAGTATCTGAAAGGCGATTTTGTCTGGATGGGCATTATAAATAACTGGTAGGACCACATTTCCTACCCGACAACTTAAATGGAGAAGCCTACGAAAATTTCTTAAGAAATGTTCTATTTGAATTACTTGAAGACGTGCCGCTACACACAAGACACAATGATTTTTCAGCATGACGGGTGCCCAGTACATTTTAGATTAAGTGTTAGAAATTGGTTAAATGAGCAGTTTCCGAATCGATGGATCGGTAGAGGCGGACCAATCCCATGGCCAGCACGCAGTTCCGATCTCACACCTATGGACTTTTTTGTGTGGGGTCGCATGAAAACTTTAGTATACTCTGATCAAAATCCTGTACCCACAATAAAAGGCCTCAGAAACAGGATAATACATGCAGCACAAGAAATTCAAGCCTTTCTTAGGAATTCGGCGCCATATTGAAAATGTATTATAAAAATAAAAAATGTAATTTCAAACAAATTATCCTGTATTAAGATATGATTTTGTAAGTGTAGTATTTTTATTGCTTTTTCCTTCCTCCTCTTATAATTGTCATATTTTTGCCAATTCTTAATCGATTTGTGATTT
This sequence comes from Acanthoscelides obtectus, assembly GCA_963669975.1. Taxonomy (NCBI): domain Eukaryota; kingdom Metazoa; phylum Arthropoda; class Insecta; order Coleoptera; family Chrysomelidae; genus Acanthoscelides; species Acanthoscelides obtectus. Next base: position 14,793,012 of record CAVLJG010000001.1, on the reverse strand, counting down.
TTATACCTCATTTATTTATTTATTCATTATTTATTTATTTATTTATTTCCATCAGGTGAAACCCAATTACAGGAAACGCTGAAAAAAATAACAATTAAAGAGACATGGTTCTTGGAATTAAATCTATAGTATCACACATTCTAAATAAGATTGGATGATCTATAGCAGTTAATAATCGATGCACAACTGTCACTGTAAATATCACACGATTCAGTAACACTGTTCATGACGCAGCACATGAGATTAATTGGCGATTTTGTCATAACATTTGTACGGCTTGCTTGACAATAGAATGCCGTTTTTTGTCGAGTCCATAGCCTTGGAACGCGGAAATATATTTTTTCAAGTACATTTTGACAGTCAATTTTATTGTGAAAGAGGCCATACAAAAACGACAAAGCAAATATGTTTCATCTTGTTGACAGTGAATCCAAATTGAAGAACTCTAATAGAGCAATATGGTCACAACCTCCTTCTGGATAAGAACCTGTGCATTTAAGGTGAAAATACTTAAAAGCTTTACGTTGAATGGCCTCAAGGATCACGACAGAATTTTGGTATATAGGAGACCAGATCAGAGCCGCATACTCCAACTTGCTTCTGACAAAAGTGAAAAATAAAGTCATTAATGTATCAACATTGGAGAAACCCTTCCAGGTTCTGATACAGAAACCAAGTAGTCGAGTGGCAGCCGATGAGATATTAAGTATATGCTCAGTAAACGTTAGCTTGGTATCAAAAATGACTCCAAGGTCTCTATAAGAGGTGCATCTGTCTATAACCTGACCATTGATGTTATAATTATCATAAATTAAATAGTTAACTTTTCCTGTATAAGTCATAACTTTACATTTCGAAACATTCAGACTGAGACAGTTTCGTGAACACCATGACGAAATTAGAGGTAAGTCATCTTGCAACATGACGCAGTCCTCGACTGTCTTGACTGACGTGCAGATTTTAAGGTCATCAGCGAAAAACAAATGGAAACACTTCAGTTCAAAAGACAAGTCATTAATAAATATCAAAAACAATAATGGACCTAGATTTGACCCTTGAGGTGCCCCGGACGTGGCCCGATAGTAACTCGACCTATGACCACCATATTCGACAAATAACCTTCTATCCCTCAAATATGAATTCATGAGCGACAGCATTGCATCAGACATACCCACTGTTTTAAGCTTATCCAGAAGTGCATAATGATCAACTTGATCAAACGCCTTCTGAATATCTGTGTAGATGACATCAACTTGTCCCTGACCGTCCAGTACTTCAGAAATGTACTGAGTAATTAGAGCCAAGTTGGTGACCGTAGATCTACCTCTCATAAACCCATGCTGATTAATAGAGACTGCACCCCTGACCAGCAGTAAACCGTTTCATAAGCGATGATCTCCAACAACTTGCTGAAATTGCACAGATGACCCTAGTAGACCAGATGGGATAAAAACTGTTGAAAAGAAGCTAGCAAAACTGTCCACTATATCCTGAGGCGTATCGCAGACATTGCCGTTAAGCGTCATCCTTGGGGGATTCTAGATTGCTGTTTTTTGATCTGGGCAAATGACCAGAATTTGCTAGGATCATTGACAATGGCATCCTCAACCGATTGGACGTAAGCGGAGTAGGCAACACTGGTCTGGTTCTTAATGAGCTTCCTAAAATTACTGAACTGATCATAAGAAAACTTAGTACCGTCACGTTTCCAGTTCCTTCTTGCTATGTCCTTCTTCTTGATATTAAGTATAATTTCACGTGTGAACCATGGGGGATACGAAAACATTTTATTTTTACATTTAGGGACATGGACCTCAAAGATGTTATTGATAACTGAATACAAGGCGGTACAAGCGACATCAACATTATCTGCACTATCTCATTTGAAAGGTAATGAAATTTAGATGTTTTCTAATTATTTTGTACGAAAAATTTTTATGCGACTTTTTCTTTTTGAGTTGAACGAAGATTTTTTTAACAAAGATCGAACTATTTCTGCATGAGATAACGTCAATAATGTACATTTGAGTATCAATTTTCGTATTTTAGAATACTTTTATTGTAAAACTAAAAAAAAATTGAATGAAACACCCAATTTTCAAGTTTTATGACTTGGTTAACGTATGAAGGGCGTTAATTTTATAAAATCTTAAAAATTAGTATAATTCGAAAACGGATAATTTTCGGACAGTAGTTCCTATAGTAAAGTCGACTCAGATTGGCTTGTACTATCTCCCCCCAACGGCTCCGCATCTGTTTTTCCATCACCATGTAGACAGGATACTATATCATAGAGTATTCAACTTTGGATCGTACAAATGAATTATACGAGGATTGTTTCAAAAATATGGTTTCCACATTTTTTTCAGGCACAAGGAATTTTTTATTTAAAGAAACGAAACATCTCAAACTTTAAGCATTAAGCCATTTTTTCTAGCAACAACAGACAATCCTGGTATTTATCCCAGCGGCTTTCAGTTTCTACTACTACCTTACTGGACTGTACTTTGAAAGTTCGTATGCGAAATGGAATTCTGTAAACAACTAACAAATTCAAATTATGGAAGAACAGTTTCGACATTCTATATGTAAATTTGTCTCACTCTTTCACAACGATATTCGCACTACTGTTTCCACTTAGGTTTACTCTATCGACCTTTATAACACTGTTCGAAAAGTTATTACCGATTTATAAAAAACGTCTCCATCTTCTGCAGGTAAATATCATTTATTTTGCTTTCGGAATGTGACATTGAAGCAAATCGCTTAGCTGCAATACACGTACTGCTATAATGCGAAGCAATTTTCTTACATAATTATTTACTACAAGCAGTAGAACCGCCTATATATAAATGCCAGATTCCAATTTGAAACATTCCTGCTTCAAAAAAGAACTGCGTATTCGTGCAACAAAAGGTCTGGTATATGAACCAGCAGCCATAGTTTAACGTAATAGTAAAAGCATGTTTTTATCTCTGCATGACACTGTTACGAGGGATGTCTTTTAAGTTTTGCATATGGAAATAAAACAACACGGTAGGTAGTTTTAAATGACTTTATTGTTTTTCGAAGTATTCCCCACGAAGATTAATTCACATCTGCATGCGCTCGAACCAATTTTCGAAGCACTTATTCCACTCGTTTCCTGGCAGATCCAAAACGGCATTTTTGAATGCGTCAACTGCTTCTTCTGGTGACTGGAACCTTTGACCACGCAGTCTGTTTTTAATTTTCTGGAAAGTAAAGAAATCGTTAGGACTTAGATCGGGACTATATGGAGGATGGTCCAATAATTCCACGTTTTCTTTCGTTAAATACTGCCTTGTTTTTTGGGCTGTGTGCGAGCTTGCATTGTCTTGGTGGAGGATGATTCTTCTTTCGGGGTTGATTTTTCGAAGGTAACCCCCAATTACAGAAAAAAATACAAGAAAAAGTTACATAATTAGCAACAGCGGTAACGCCAAACACAAAAGAAAAACTTAAAAACAGAAAAAACAAACTCTCACTGACAAAGGTCTCTTTAGCACTTCACAACAAAGTTCTCACTATCAAAAAATAAGTCACAGGAACTGCAAACAGAATTGAAACATGTACAAATCGTATTTACCGGAGATCTATACAATAAATTAGTATTACCAATAACCGGATAGAAAGTAATTTGAGCACGATTTCCCAACCTAGGCACACGAAAATTAAGCTTACTTAATATGAATGAACAATCAACTTGATTGGGTATGATTTTGCTCAAAATATGTAGGGCTGATATGTCGCGTCTAAGATGCAATGACTCTATATCAAAAATGTTTAGTAAAATAGAATGGTCTAAACCTCTTTCAGGATAATTGCCGTAACATTTGTAATACAAATACTTTAAAGCCTTACGCTGCACATATTCAATACTAACCCTTGAATTGTTGTAGATTGGAGACCAAATTGATGAGGCGTATTCCAGCTTACTTCTAATAAATGTAAAATATAAAAGCTTTAGAGTTGATATGTTTGAAAACCCTGACCAATTCCTTACAAAAAAGCCTAGCATCTTAAACGCTGAATTCACCATTTGATTGATGTGATCCTTGAATGTCAGCTTGGCATCGAATACAACACCCAAATCTTTGAACGTTTCTGTTCTTTCGAGTAAGTGATGATACTATAATCATAATGTATTACACTTTGCTTCCTACTAAAAGACAGAACTTTACACCTTGATACATTAATCGTAAGAGAGTTTCTGGAACACCAAGAATGCACCAAGTTCAAGCTGTTTTGAAGAGAGATACAGTCGCGATAGCTCTGAATAGCAGTATAAATTTTTAAGTCATCAGTATAAAGTAAATGCATGCCAGGCAATTCCAGCGACAGATCATTGATAAACAACACAAAAAACAAAGGACCCAAATTGGATCCTTGGGGCACTCCAGATGTTGCTGGATAAGAATTAGATTTAAAACCACCAAACTCAATGAACAGATTCGAGGGTAAGAGCATGTTAATATCATATTGTAGATCATGCAAAGCGGTTTTGCCAATACATGAATACAATCCTTTATTAAAAAACTAGGCACACCATCATAGCCTGAAGTCATTTCATTATTTAACTTTCTGGAAGCATGAATTATATCTTACAGTGTTCAGAGATATACTAAGTGACATATAAATCCGAACACCCAGTTTAAATGGTTTTATTTTAATACAAGTTGGTGAATATATTTATCTTACTTAGTGATAAAATTTTCAGCCTTATCAGTTGGACATTCCGGTTTTTATGCTGCTTTCCTTTAATTTACTAACGCTCTAAAAATGAATATTTCAGCCGCAGTAAAGAATCAACGTTGGCGGATTTTGGTTCTTGACATCCTTTACGATCGGTTACGATGCCTAGAGTACGGAGACCTGTACGATTTTGTCATCTTAGTGAGTTTGATAGGGGCCGTATAGTGGGACTTCGGGAAGCTGGACTTTCTTTTCGGGCAATTGCAGTTAGAGTGCAAAGAAGTGTAGACACTGTGGTTAGGTGTTGTCAGGCACGGCTTCGAGAAGGCCGTACGCAAAGAGCAAGGGGCACTGGACGCCGCCGTAGAACAACAGACCGTGAAGATCGCCGCCTAAGATTATTGGCCTTAAGGGACCGTTTCTCCACTACCAGGTCCATTGCAAATGAATGGTTTGCAGAACACGGAAGACCTATTGGCATGCGAAGTGCTTACCGACGAATGAGAAGTTTTGGCTTGTTTTCTACCGGCCACACTGGGTCCTCCCTTTAACTCGAGAACACCGACGTAATCGCCTTGAGTGGTGCAGACAACGGTCACTCTGGGGTCAGGAATGGAACAGTATTGTCTTGAGTGACGAGTCTCGATTTTGTTTAGGCATGCACGATGGTCGTGCCAGGGTTAGAAGGCGACGTGGTGGAAGGAGGAATCCACAGTTTTTTGTTGAAAGACATGTTCATCACACTGTTGGAGTTATGGTTTGGGGTGCTATAGCTTATGGTTCCAGGTCACCTTTAATCTTCATCAGAGGTAACATGAACGCGCAGCGTTATATCCACGAAGTTCTAGAACCCCATCTTTTACCCTATCTTGACACCCTGGCAGATCCAACTTTCCAACAAGATAATGCCCGACCACATGTTGCAAGAGTCACAATAGACTTCTTTCAACATAATGATGTCACATTGTTACCATGGCCACCAAGATCTCCTGACTTATCCCCAATTGAGCACGTGTGGGATATGATGGGTAGGAGATTGCTCAATTTGCAACGTCCTCCTCAGACTCTAGAAGCACTTCGAGAGGAGTTGGTGGTTGCCTGGAATGAGATACCACAGGAGGACATTGACCACCTGATCAGAAGCATGCCTAGCCGCGTTGGAGAATGCGTAGCACATCAGGGTGCATCCACACATTATTAAAGGTCAAAGGGCTTTAAAGCAGTGCAATCATTTGGAAATTTTTATCATTTACTTATTATGCTTCAATTTTGAAGCGCGCAAGTCGTATTTTGGATGAATTTTGTCTACTGTTTCGTGCTGCCAACCGAAGCGTTGCGGCGCAATGTACGGACTAAGAAAGGACGTATTCAGATAATTTAGTGGCCCTGTTTCATATAATATCGCGTAGATAAGTCGTTCTGCAAATAGGTACTCATAATCGCGATTGCTGATACTCCTCGATTTTAAAGCCGTTTTACTTCCCACGTCATTGGAGAGGAAGTATTGTAATCGCGAAAAATTTCTAAAATGAGATATTATGTTTTTTAAGTCATATGACATCTACATCACGAAAAACTGTATCACTCGTCAACTTGGAAATAACCGATCAGATTTTTACGAAATTTCCACACGGTGTTACTAGTATGCCAAAGCTTTGTAGTTTTAGTCCAGTGGCAACGGTGCTATTGGCAAAAAAGAAAAAGTAACAATTGCTGAAACTCCGTTTTTGACATTACATGGGTTCCTTATCATTGACAGAAAAAAATTGTACTGCTTAAATAGTGGGGGTTGGGGGAAGGTGATTCTGAGTGTTGCATCTTTGATATCAGTGAAACACGTTCTATTATTAAGAAGCTTCTGATCCCAGTGATTACAGGAAATTTAAGAAACGAAAATCGGACGAATCATGTGCTCACGATTTGAAAAAATCGGTACCTGCTCTATAGATTTGACCCCAAAAGCCACCAGATCTATCTGCAACTGCCGACAGTAGGGAAGAATGAATTCGGATATCACTCCAGTCAAGTATAGGGGAATGTAGCGTGGAACTTTAAAATTATCGATATGTCAAGGAAATATGTTTTTGAGAATGATTATTTGGTATATTTTATACCTGAATTTTCATTTGAATTTCATGAGACGTGAAATGTACCCATTTCGCCGTTCCGTTCAATTTCTGTTCTGCAGTTTGTGATGTTTTCCTGGATATAAGCAGGACATAATTGCCTAAGGTGCTGTCAGAACGTTTTACAACATTTTGTCTTTGCGCAAGAATTATGGTGGGTTGAAATGCTTACTGTCGAATTTGTGCTCAACTTCTTGATATTTTAAAAAGATCCTAGTCGATAAAATCGAAAAAGTGGATCGTTAGCACCCTGTGAACTTTGTTTGTAGCCCGCTACAAGAGTTTCATTTGGAAATAATAAAAAATGAAACGTAAGCTGTGAAGTGCAAATCGGTTTTTGGGTACCGAAATTCGTCTACTGTTTCGTCCTGCCAGTCCAAGCGACGCGACGGTGCGTTCCGACTAAGAAAAAATGTATTCAAATAATTTGATATCTTTAGTAAAATAGATTCAAGAACTCAAATTCAAATTCGTTTATTCATGTCAGTAAACACAATTATGTTTACAAGGGTCATGTGGTACATGGTAACAATTGAATGAGAGTCATAAAAATATCTCGTGTCGTCAAAATAAGAGGAAACAGTTAGGTATACTACAACTATTTAAAACTGTAATGTACGCGTGATCAACATGTGATCAGAGCTCGATCCCGGCTTCCTTCCAGTACAGCCGTATAGCGTACGACATATGTCGTTTCTGTGGCTTTGCGGTGGTCAACAGCACAGACAGAGATGGAAATAATGGCTGATTGTTCTCCGCCGGTAGAACCAATGAAATCAATGACGCGCCTCGACCGGCAGACTCATAGGCGTCGGCAACGCATTGGAACGTGTTTCGTTGAGCGATCGCATATTGTGTGTTTTTATAAGAATTGTTGTGGTTTCTGTGGTTACTGTTTTGGTTATACTTAACCATGGAGAGTACAAATGGCACGAGTGGAAGTACTGAAAGCCAGGGAACAAGTAGACGGCTTCGTAAAGCACTGAAGAGGGACGCGAAAGAAATCGTGCTCAACGTGTTCAATTATCTGAACAGAACTATGTCGCAGGGAGATGCACTCGCGCGTTGTGAAAGTATGACAGGCGTTCCAGAGTGGACCATTCGCAGGGTGGTGCATGAAAAGAAAAAAACTAGAGCTACTACTGATCCAAAGCTTAATTTGAACGGACGAAAGGCCGTTAAATTGGATGACGATAGCAAAATGGCGTTAAGGCGAACCGTACATTCATTCTTCTTTAGGAGTGAGATACCAACCCTCAAGGCTGTACATGCAGCGATCAAGGAAAATGAAATTATACCCCAAATGAGCGTCGCGGTAATGAGGAAATCCCTGCACGAAATTAATTTTCGTTACGAAACGCGTAATCGGAGGTCAGTATTGATAGAGAGACCTGAAATAGTCGCCTGGCGTCGAAAATACCTACGCGAAATGATTGAATATAGGCGACAAAGCAGAAAAATCTATTATTTGGACGAGACATGGGTAAATGCAGGTCACACAGTTAAAAAACATGGATAGACAAAAACGTAGTGAGTAACCGACAAGCAAGCATTGAAGGTTTGTCAACAGGTCTTCGTGGACCGTCAGGGAAAGGTCAAAGATTGATCGTAACTCATATTGGTAGCGATAGTCGCTTTTTAGAAGAGTGTGACTTGATTTTCGTCTCTAAGAAAGGAGGTGATTACCATGACGAAATGAATGCCAGCTGCTTCGACAGCTGGTTTCAAGGGGTGCTTCAGCGAGTTGAGCCCAACTCTGTGATCGTCATGGATAATGCTTCCTACCATAGTCGTCGAGCCGAACGTGTACCGACTATGGGATCTCGAAAAAGTGACATGCAGCAATGGTTGCGCGAAAAAGGAATCCCGTTTGACGATTCATGTGTGAAAGCGGAATTGTATGAAAAAATTAAACAGCACAAACCTGCGAACATTAGTTACGTGACTGATGAGATGGCCCGTCAATGTGGTGTCACTGTGCTGCGGTTACCGCCCTACCACTGTGAACTGAACCCAATAGAGCTCATCTGGGCTCAAGTGAAGGGTTATATTGCGCGCCATAACACAACCTTCAAATTACCAGACGTTAAGGTTTTACTTGAGACTTCCATACAGCTAGTAACGCCCGAAGCTTGGCAGAATGCTATCCGTCATGTTGTGAAGGAAGAAACAAAAATGTGGCAGCTTGACCACCACATCGACACCATCATAGAGCCAGTTATAGTCAATTTCAACGAGGAAAGCGATAGCGACAGTTTATTACTGTCAGATGTAAGTGGAAGCGACGATAAATAAAGGTAATTCCCAAATTTTTGACTTACAATATGTTTCAAACCACTCTTTATTAAGCATGTGACAAATCTAGTTCACCCATGTTAAACATTCATACCCCGCCTATGAACAGCCGACTACTGGTAGTTAAGTGATGTTCACGTGAACATCGATGAGTCATTACAGTTTTAGATAGTTATAGTACAGTTTTTGCAAAGCAATAAACAGGTAGGCTTATACCTGGATTAAGTACATTTCTTGTCTACTGTAATAGGTAGATGGAGGCGATGCTGCCAGAAATGGATGTGTGCGATCAATAAACAAACCACAAGACTGAACTGCGGTGTCCAATGATTTTTGTATTGCCTTTTTTATTGCGTTACTAGAAAACTCTGTTGGGTATATGATGGAGTTTACTAGAATTTTACAGCTTGTTGTCTGCCTTCTTCTACAAACTTCACCAAATCGAGACGCTGTCAACCTTATCCTCCGATGAAGGCGCGACAAAGTACAATCCTATGATTTGGTGACTTATTCGATCTGCAAAATCTCGTCGTCACTTTTTTCAAGTTTCCCTAAAATTTTTCGCTTAACCACCTCCAAATCAATGTAAATAATGTCAGGTTTTTGATTGAATTCGCCATAGAACTATACATTTTCTTTGAAATTGCTATCCGAATTGTTAGTTATTTTTTGGTCTGAGTTTCTTTTCAAGATTCTTGCATTTGAGTCTTTGTTCCATCTTAGCGATAAGCGAGGTTGAACTAAGCTTAGAACGCAAATGTATTTAGACCACATATACTGGCCGCTGGGTATTGTGGCTCACTACAGCTGCAGCACATCTTCCATGGCATGACCTCTTCTTGCAATAATTTATTCGCTAACCCCAATGTATTTGGCTCCACACTATTGTTGACCTCAACATGAATTAAACTCACTGCATTCGTAATTAAAATGGTCGCATATGACCTTTTATTGTCCATTATCAACCTTGATAATAAAAAGGCACTCAAGAACAATCACACCAACAACAATTCAACAACACAATATCGACGAACCGTAACAAGGGGAAAAGTACTAAATGATCACTTGCTGAGTACCAAAATAAAAAACAATTTACTTCTAGATCGCTTTTAAAGTAGCGCCTATGACCGTCTAGTCCCAACCCACCCTCGTTTCCTTTTCACCCCCCCGTTACCTCAGCAGATGGTGCTCGTGATTGTAGGAGCCCCGTTAAGACATATGGGGACCAGATTATACAAGCGTCTTGCAGGATTTCAATGTCACCGTACAATGTCATGGATGCGATAGCGGCCTCCTCGAGCGCATCATCTCATTTATCAGACGACGCTGATCCTGCACGCGCAATTAATTTGTGAAGCTCTGGAAACGTCGCTGCTGCATCATCGCATCGCCCACTCTCGTAATTGTCATTTGTAGTTGTTCCACAAACACACTAACATCGACTCATGTTCCGCGGATGGAATACAAAAGGCTTATTCTCGAACTGCACCATCAGCTATACTCATTCCTTCTGGGTTAATTGCGTATGCTTGTTAGAAAAAGTGTGACACGACGGATGGGTTCAAATTATACTGGGCGGACCAGATACGATTATTTGTTAATGGCAGATACAATGAATCTACAGTAATCAATCTGTGGACTGTATCAACCTGAAAATTTGAGTTTTAAAAACTCCTTAGGTACTTAACTAAATTGTGATATATCCCGCGCAAGGCCCAATTCAGCTAGGGAATAACTTAATGTTTCATTAATAACTTCTGATTTCAGAAAAATCAACCACAAGTTGTTCGAGAAAATGTTATCGGCTGCAACATATAATTTGAAAAAGCTTGGCCATTCCAATATGGTGATAAGACGATGATAGAATGATAAACCTGAAAAACAGTAATCTCACCTCACAAGCGTACTACCCTTTACTTTTTTACTTTTATTACAAGGGTAGTACATAAGCAACTTACAGAGGGATTGATGTTATGATTTTTGGGAAAAACCTTTTGAGTAGCATCCATATTCTACCGACTAATGACATGCACAACTCTACTGTGCATTCATTATGTTAATTAGCTGTCTTGATGCCGATCATAAAATATTACAATGGTGGCCATGATAGTTCTCAATTATAAATATTATCAAAAATTCCATGGGGCAACGGTAACATTCTACTGAATGGAACGGTAGCTTCCTACCGCATGGAAGTCATACCTAATATGGAAATACCTCGCACGGAGGAACTTTAGCTTTCTACCACATGGAAGTCACGACCGCCTGCTTGATCAGGGTAACAGTAACACCCTACCGCAAGGAACTCACGCTTGATGTGGAAATACCTTGCACGGGAACGGTAGCTTCCTACAGCATGGAAGTCACGACCGTGTCCATGATCAGGGAAACGGTGACCTCCTAGCGCAAGGAACTTACGCGTGATGTGGGAATACTTGCGCGGGGGAACGGCAGCTGCCTACCGCATAGAAGTCACGACCGTTTCCATCACCAGGGGAACGGTAACCGCCCACAGCAGGGAATTCACGCCTGATGTGGAAATACCTTGCACGGGGAACGGTAGCTTCCTATCGCATGGAAGTCACGCTCGTGTCCATGATTAAGACAACGGTATGATGATGTAGAAATACCTTGCGCGGGGAACGGTTGATGCCTACCGCATGGAAGTCACGACCGTGTCCATGATCAGGGATACCGTGAACTCCTACCGCAAGGAACTCACGCCTGATGTGGAAATACCTTGCGCGGGAGAACGGTAGCTGCCTTTTGCATGGAAGTCACGACCGAGTCCATTACCAGGAAAACGGTAACCTCTTACCGCAGGGAATTCACGCCTGATGTGAAAATACCTTGAACGGGAACGGTAGCTTCCTACCGCATGGAAGTCACGCCCGTGTCCATCACCAGCGGAACGGTAACCTCCTACCGCAGGGAACTCACGCCTGATGTGGAAATACCTAGCACGGGAACGGTAGCTTCCTACAGCATGGAAGTCACGACCGTGTCCATGATCAGGGTAACCGTGACCTCCTACCGCAAGGAACTCACGCCTGATGTGGAAATACCTTGCGCGGGGGAACGGTAGCTGCCTTTTGCATGGAAGTCACGACCGAGTCCATTACCAGGAAAACGGTAACCTCTTACCGCAGGGAATTCACGCCTGATGTGAAAATACCTTGAACGGGAACGGTAGCTTCCTACCGCATGGAAGTCACGCCCGTGTCCATGATCAAGAGAACGGTATGATGATGAAGAAATACCTTGCGCAGGGGAACGGTAGCTGCCTACTGCACGGAAGTCACAACCGTGTCCATCACCAGCGGAACGGTAACCTCCTACCGCAGGGAACTCACGCCTAATGTGGAAATACCTAGCACGGGAACGGTAGCTTCCTACAGCAAGGACGTCACGACCGTATCCATGATCAGGGAAACGGTGACCTCCTACCGCAGGGAACTCATGCCTGATGTGGAAATACCTTGCGCCTACCGCATGGAAGTCACGACCGTGTCCATTACCAGGGGAACGGTAACCTCCTACCGCAAGGAATTCACGCCTGATGTGGAAATACTTTGCGCGGGGGAACGGTAGCTGCCTTTTGCATGGAAGTCACGACCGTGTCCATCACCAGCGGAACGGTAATCTCCTACCGCAGGGAACTCACGCCTGATGTGGAAATACCTAGCACGGGAACGGTAGCTTCCTACAGCATGGAAGTCACGACCGTGTCCATGATCAGGGTAACCGTGACCTCCTACCGCAAGGAACTCACGCCTGATGTGGAAATACCTTGCGCGGGGAACGGTAGCTGCCTTTTGCATGGAATTCACGACCGTGTCCATTACCAGGAAAACGGTAACCTCTTACCGCAGGGAATTCACGCCTGATGTGAAAATACCTTGAACGGGAACGGTAGCTTCCTACCGCACGGAAGTCACGCCCGTGTCCATGATCACGAGAACGGTATGATGATGAAGAAATACCTTGCGCGGGGGAACGGTAGCTGCCTACCGCATGGAAGTCACGGCCGTATCCATCACCAGCGGAACGGTAACCTCCTACCGCAGGGAACTCACGCCTGATGTGGAAATACCTAGCACGGGAACGGTAGCTTCCTACAGCATGGAAGTCATTTCCGTGTCCATGATCAGGGAAACGGTGACCTCCTACCGCAGGGAACTCAAGCCTGATGTGGAAATACCATGCGCCTACCGCATGGAAGTCACGACCGTGTCCATTACCTGGGGAACGGTAACCTCCTACCGCAGGGAATTAACGCCTGATGTGGAAATGCCTTGCGCGAGGGAACGGTAACTGCCTACCGGATGGAAGTCACGACCGTGTCCATCACCAGGGGAACGGTAACCTCCTACCGCAGGGAATTCACGGCTGATGTGGAAATACTTGCACGGGGGAACGGTAGCTCCCTAAGGCATGGAAGTCACGACCGTGTCCATCACCAGTGGAACGGTAACCTCCAACCGCAAGGAATTTACGCCCGATATGGATACCTTAATAATCTGGTGATGCTCAGTTTATTGATTATTACGAAAAGAACTCCAGGAACGAGGATATCACGTCGCCGTGTCAATACCCAAGAGCTCCGATATTGATTCAGGGATAACCGAGCAACATGACAGCTTCAAAGTAACACTCCTGACACTCCTGCGATTGCCACAAGAGGAAGCTAGCCGCTATAACAGACCTAGGATACAACGTCGGCCAAAAGGCAGTTGCGTCAATATTAAAAACGCTCCTACATTTCCCCTGACAGAGGAAACCAAGAAGCAAACCTTAGCAACCCGGCTCAGTAGTCTCATAATAGCTTCCAGGATCTGGAGGCGTAACACGTCTGAAGATGTTTAACTCTATGTTACGTCTAACTGTTGATAAAGATATCTAATTGGACTGTTTTTGATTTATGACAATTAGAAGATACTAATGACATGCAGTACAGCAGAACAATAAAAGATACTCAGTGAAAACCCTCACCGTTTGATTGATCGAATATTGACGTGAACTTGATATGGGTATTATTCACAAACTCTGCCTAAACCAGCAGTGCCTTTCTTAGCATTTCAAGTATCAAGTGAACCCTTTACCCTCACATGCAGAAGGTATCTAAAATATTGTGTATGCTTACAAACGTGGATACAAAATCCTCTGTAACATCTGAAACTTTTCATGCTGATAGAGTTCGATGTTTCTCTAGCCAGATGAAACCACATAAATATATTGGAATTTCTTTTGACGTTTGACATTTCAGCCACCAGTGACATTTTATTGACCAGTAACATGGTTTCATTTGACCTGGGAAATATGGAATAGTCTGTTGTACAACTTCATTCATCAATGTCGAAAATGTTGATATGACTATCTAAAATAAATGCAGCTTTCAGGAAGGGTTAATGTACAGAGTTACCCGTATGTCTGGAATCACATTCCAGATACCACTAACAGAACTCAGTCATGTGGATTATTTTAGTATACTTTAAGGTTTTTAAGAAACTTCTTTTTACATCCAGGCGCAAGCCAGGGGAGTTTTGTTATCGGTAAATATTATCTGCACTTATTCTGATAGACTTTGTGGACGATTCTTTATTATCTCAGAAGCGACTCTCAGTATTTTTATTTGAGCCACCAAGTATGCGTAGAGCTATAAGGTCATTATCATACGTTGTCAGACTGTTGCCATTGTGCTTCACAACAATTACTTATGAGGACTACAAGCTAACTTGTTTTAATAATATGAAATTAACTTCCTGATATCCGTACGCCTGTGTTAACCTGAAGACCTGTAGCTGTAAACAGAAACTGAGCTGTGAATCATCGTTTGACTGCCAATAAAATAGAAGACTATAGCCCAGGCATATTAGAGTTTCCGTTGTTTGTTTTGCTCAACAGGTCTCAAAACGAATAATCCTATTGCGAGTGAATTGGAGAACAGAAAACTGGCAGCGAAAGGCTGTAATAATTTCTAGTAAAGTAATAATAATAACAATAATATGTATTCAAAATGTTTACAAACACAAACACTCGGAGACGTAAGAATGATTCCGTAGAAAGAAATACAAGTTCCTTATTTATGGGAAAATAATATTTTTTTTACATTTTCGATTTGGGCATTACAAGTAATTAAGATGATCGTTCAGATTGTGTTTTTAAACACAGCAATAATTCCTAACTCCAAATAAACACAAAAAACAGAATATTAATTTGTCTAATTTTCCAATATTATTTTTAACAAATTAAATTAATTATTTACAACTAAAATGCTATTGGATAGTTAGGACCAACATACAAAATCTAAAGTAGTTGCTCAAAATGTAAACCCAATTGTTCAATACACAATTCACATCTACGAATGATCGAACGTGGTATAGCATTATTCAAATAAGGCCTTATTTCATCACATGCATTCCTGACTCTGTCTATTAGCATATCTCTTGTGGTTACGGGAGTCTGGTACACTTTTTCTTTTAGAAATCCCCACACAAAGAAATCTAATGGATTTAGGTCAGGGGATCGTGGACGCCAGGCGACTGGTCCTCCACGGCCGATCCATCTTTCTGGATAATTTTCGTCCAGCCAGTTTCTAACTACTCTCGAATAATGAGCTGGACAACCATCAAGCTGGAACCAGAACAATCTTCTTAAATCTAGCATAACATCATCCCAAATATTTGCATGTTCAGCCTTTAAAAATTCCAAGAAGGTCGCAGCATTTAACCTTGCAGGCAAAAGGTATGGTCCAAATAGTCGATTACGGTAGATATCAATCCACACGTTCACACTAAATTCATGCTGAAAATTTCTTTCCCGAACTGCATGCGGATTTTCATGCGACCAAATATGTTGATTATGAAAATTTACCACTCCACGTCTAGTGAAGCATGACTCATCGGTCCATAAAACGTTACTTAAAAACTCCCTATTATTATCAGTTCTATCACGAATCCACTGACAAAATGTGATTCTTCGTTCTCCGTCCCCTGGCTGTAGTCCTTGCACAGGTTGCAAATGGTAAGGACGTCTATGGTCATTTCTAAGAACACGCTGAACATGGCTTGCTTAAATTCTCAAGGCACCAGAAACTCTCCTAACACTTGTGGTCGGATCTCTATCAAACTCACGCAGAATCATACGGGTAAATCTGCGCTGACGAACATTTATGTTTTGATCCCTTTGGAGATTTTCAAAACCATTTTCAATTATTTGGCGATGCACTCTTACAAATACTGAGCGAGTTGGATGTCGTCTGTTTGGAAATCTTCGTGCGTATTCTCTGGCTGCTTCTGCTGTGTTTCCATTTACAAAGCCATACACAAAATGAATATCCGCTAACTCTTGATTGGAGAATAAAAATGGCATGTTTATAAAACTTATAAAAAAAAACAGGTAAAAGAAACTAAATTTCGTGCATTCACAATTGCAAAAAAACGTTTCAGATTTCAACAGACAACGAAACTAACTGTCAACTAATTGACGTTTAACCTTATTCTGCTTTCAATTTCAAAAATATTTGCAGGCACAGCCTACTTCTAAAAATTATCGAGATACTGACCTTTTAACGTTATTTTATCATAAATAATTAAAAATGCATTGATCCTTAAAAATCGAAATATCTCAAAAACGGCTAACTATAACGAAAATTCACAAGAGAGCTTTTTTATGTTGAAAAGTGCGAAGAATCAGTTTTTTTAATATAACAACATAGACGAATTTACAATATGTACATGTTTTGTATGCATAAATTTGCAACATATTCATTTTGTTAACGTAAGTTGAAAGTAGGCACAATAAAATATATCAATTAATTAATTTGAAAAATAAGTGAACATCCTGAATGATAAGGCTAAGTACTACATTGATTTGTCTGATCCAGAAATATGGGAAAAGTCTATTCCAAATAAGCATTCCTTAGGTCCATAGCTTGATGAATTTTAGATCGAGGAGCAGATATTATCCATTTCTCTAACTCCGTTTTAAAGTTGTTAATAGTTGCTTGTCTCTTTATTTCAGGTAATAGAAGGTTATAAGATCTTGGACATACATAGAAAGGTCCAACATTGTACCAACGAGCTCGTTCCTGGTTGGGAAATTTTGAGAAAATCATATATGTTTCATGTACGATACTTGTATTTAGACAATTTAATTTTTATTTTATTTTCACGCTGCTCTGTGGCCATGGAGTAAAAACATAGTTGTCTTGTATCATACGTTTATTGACATACGTCTTTGAAATTAGTGTATGTGCTTTCTCTGGAGCATCATTGTAAGTTTTGTTGGCTGCTCCCCATATGATACCATAACTTATATGAATTTCGGCTAATGCAAAATAAAGAATTTTCAATTATTCCTCTGCCAGAAACTGCTTATAATTGTTGAGCGACATAGATATTTTACAGTGTTTTTTTTATGAAATTTTATTTGTTTGCATTTTCATTAATACGATTTAATGTTTGGTAGTCTAGCAAATTTTTGGGATATGATGAAAATGGCATAAAGTGCGTTTTATTATAATTCACCGCTAAAAGACGAGATTCAAACCAATTTATTACACTGTTAAGTTTATTTTCACAAACTGTTTTTAATTCACTCCATTGGGGAATAATGTTATCGTCGGAAAAACTTTTTTACAATTTTCTAGCTGTTTGGATATCGTACAAATCATTGAAGTATCCAGAGTGTTTTTAAAGTTGAGTCATTTATTTTAACAGCTTGTAGATCAAGTCCAAAGAAAACAATATACCAAAAATCACCTAATAAGAGAGTTAGCTTACATTATTAAAAGTTATTTAAAAAAATCATTATCAAGTTAAATGGATAACGTTTTTACAGAAACTGCTCAAGTGTCCCCAATTGTTCGATTAATGCAAAATCTTGCTCGACGAATCCACGACTCTTTATAAACTTCGGAAATAACATCCTTGTTGTCCTCGAATTAAATCACAAGCACCTTCAGGGCGCTGTTAAGTTCCTCTAGAGTATTTACTGCTCCATCATATTACACCAACTATTTCAAATAGCCCTAAAGGAAAAAATCGCAAGGCGTTAAGTCCGGGGAGTGAGCAGTCCAAGAAATGGGTCCCATAACACACAGAAGCGGCAACGAAACCCGACCGAGCGTGGAGCTCGCTCAGTGTTCATACTGCCCGAATACGACAGCAAGTTCTGGTTCTGCAGCATTTTAAACATTTTTATAATCGTTTTACTTTACGAAACGGATGGAGACCACAAGTTTATCAACTTCCGATCCACATATCTTAGAAACAAGACCGTGGATATTATTCGGATTTTAAGATATCGTTAAAATGCCACTCAAACTTCATATGAACACTCTTTTAACGGTTTCTATAATAATAATAATATTTTTATTCGCCAAAATACAAAAAATGGGCAAATAAATATGAAAAAACCACAGACGGCATCGCCTGTGTGTGGTTTATATCTTAATAACTAACAATCAATTATATATGTGTATAACAATTATTGTTAAATCTAAAAGGTATTAATGTAATTGGAATTTTGTAGTTTTAGTTTTCTATATAATTATGTATAGTCATTCGCTGCACATTACTAACCCAGTCTTTCAATTTTCTTCTAAATTTTTTTCCAAAATTAAGTATCTTTATTTCGTTTGGTACTACATTATATAATTTAGCTGCTAAGAATTTAAATGATTTTTTGAATAATGTTTTGTGTGGTCTTTGGATATTAGATGAGCCTATTCGAAATCGTGTGTTATGCTCGTGTTTATAGGATTTTTTCTTTTTATTACAATACTTATGGTATAAGGTGGTGGCATATAAGAAATAAAGTTGTCTTGTATCAAGTATCCCTGTTTCTTAATATAAGTTGTTCGTTGGATATAATCTTGGCTTATGGAAAATGGCTTTCAAAACAGTTTTTTGTGCTATATTCAGGTCAGAAATATATGTCTTGCAGGCGGCACCCCAGGCTGTGATGCCGTATATTATATGGGTTTCAACTAAGACATGGTATAGGATTCGCAGATAACTTTCTGTAAGAATGTTAGCAAGCATTTTGAGTTTATAGGCAACATTTCTAATTTTTTTGATAACATATTTAATATGGTTATCCCACCTTAGATGTGAGTCTATAAATATTCCAAGATATTTCAAAGTGTTAACTCTATCGATTTTGGTCTTTTGGCCATGATAATTAACGGAAATTTGTTCGAAGGTAGGTAAAAATTTTGAATAGGATGTAAATGCAATAAATTTTGTTTTTTTGAAGTTAACTGTTAAAATTTTAGTATCAAACCAGTCTATGATCCTTATAAAATCCTTTTCAGCTATTTGCTTCAGTGTGCTCCAGTCATCAGCTTTATATAATACGAGGGTGTCATCTGCAAAACATATAATCGTTCCAGAACTGTTAATTTTGAATAAGTCATTTAAGTAGAGACTAAATAATAGTGGGCCTAGTACTGTTCCTTGAGGCACACCACACTTGATGTACATTTTTTTACTGTAAGTGTTAGTAATTTTGACAGTCTGTGCCCGACTTGAAAGGTAATTTTTTAAAAGGATTTGTGACGCTCCCCTAAATCCCAATCTTTCCATAACTTTCAGAAGCTCGACATGGTTAACCGTATCAAAGGCATTTTTTAGATCAACAAAGATACCAATAGTAGGTATCTTTTTGTTGACATTAGAGTTAATTTCATCCATTGCAGCCAAAATTGCATCTGTAGTAGATTTTCCTTTTCTAAATCCATATTGGTCAGAACATATAATTTTGTTTTTGTCCAAAAATTGTAATATCCTTTTTTGTAGTAATTTTTCGAAAATTTTGGCTATATTCGATAGTACTGATATGGGTCTATAATTTGATGTTTCCATTCTGTCACCGCTTTTATAAACAGGAGTAATAACAGTTGTAAATGCATCAGGACAAATTCCAGATTGGAAACACCAATTAATGACGTAAGAAAGTGGTTCGGCTAAGTCGTAGGCTATTATTTTTAAATGGTCGGCTTTGATACCATCTACACCAGGACTTTTTTGGTTTTAAGTGATAGGACAGCTTCTTGTACTTCAATCGGACTAACGCTTTCTAAAAAGAATGAATTGGGAAGTTGGGCTTTTGTGAACTTTTCGCTCGAAACCTTTTTTTTAATACTGGATGCTAAATTTTCGCCAACATTAATGAAACAATTTAAGAATGCATCGGATATTTGTCATTTATCTGTTAATTTCATCAATATTTGGCTTTTCTTGAACGTCTTTGTTAGTTAAGTGATCGACAACTGACCACAGTTTTCTTGGATCAGATTTGGCATCTTGTAATTTTTTTAGATAGAATTGGCGTTTTGCTTCTCTAACTATACGTAGATTGATAAAAATATTTTTATATTCTTTATATTTATGGGAGGTATCTGCACATGGCGAGGCTTTCATTATTTTGTATAGTTCCTCTTTTTTGTTGGCAGACTTTATCAAACCTTTAGTTATCCAGGGATTCCTGATTCTGTCAAAATGTTTAATTTTAACTCTGTTTGTACTACATTCAATTAAATATTTTATGCGTTCAATGAGTGTATTGGCAGCATCATTAACATTCGTTGCTCAGTACACTGCTGTCCACGATTCTAATTTAATATTTGCAAGTAGTTTTTTATTATCGACAAAACACCTAATTTTCACTGTTTCATTATTGGAGATGGATCTACTTTTATTTTTTTCTGGTGATGATATAAGTATTACAGTGGGTAAATGATCGGTAATATGGTTTTCAACAATTAACGGTATGTACCGAAAGAAATTTGAAAAATTTTTGATGAAACAATGATCAATGCAAGAACTGGAACTATTATTGACTACTCTTGTTGGTAAATTTATATTTGATATGAATCCATTGCTCTGCATTACAGTGAGGTATTTGTTTACTAATTTGGTATGTTGGAGTATATTAATATTCATATCTCCTATTATGATGTGGTGTGACTGTATGGCATTTTTATTATCTAACAAAAATTTTTCAAGATTTTCTACAAATGTATAAGGGTTTGATGATGGTGGTCGATAGACAGAAGTGACTTCTACACTTTTGTTATTAATTCTCAATATCAAATCCAACACTGTGATACCGTCATCAAATTTAACAAAATCACATCTGTAGTTGATATCATTTCTTACATATACTACCACCCCATCATTCTGGTTTTACGTACCATTATTGTAAAGCGTATCATAACCTTCCAAACAGAACAAAGATACATCATTAATTTTCCAAGTTTCTGTTAATATTATTATATCAAATTTGTGTTTAATTGTAGTTAGGAAGATATTAAAACAGTCAAAATTTTGGTTTAGGCTTCGTATATTCATGTGATATAAGCTAACATTGAAATTAGAATATTCTAACCATTTATTAAGAGCATTTGCGTCTTGAGCAATATTTGTATTGATATCATTAACCTGAAAATTATTTACGTAACTATCCATGTAAAATTTTGCAAATGATATGTAGCTCGAAAAACGTAAAAAGAACTAAACGCTCAAAACATTATTCTGGATGAATACTGTTTTTGAAAATATAAATTCGACGGGCATTTTTTGTCTGTGGGCGAGTGACCAACATCATTATTCTTATTATGCTTAAGTAAATAATACGAGAAAAAATATGATGTTCATCACAAGAGCCCAAGTTAATTTTATATGGATACCCTAATATATAATATATAAAAATCACGTTATCACGTGCAGCCCCCTGGGCAGGGGTGACACCAACCCTAAAATCTTAAATGGGAAGGGGGGTCGAGTGATTCCTTATTTTAAAGGTCTTTCAATTCCCTTTATAATGATATATAATTAATGTACTAGTTTTGAAGATTTATTGATTAAAAGCTTAAAGTAGACTTTAATAGGTACATCAGATTAGTTTGTACTACTTTCAGAAGAAATTTGACTAAAAAGAATTTACTTAATAAGTAAATGCTTTTCTTCACTATGCCCATGGTTGGTTTATCATTTTGTAGTTGAAAATAGCTAATGGAGCGTTTTTTGTGGCAAAAAAGTTATTTCTAGAAGAAAGATAAGGAATTATCTCGTACTTATTTTGACTAGGAATTTAGTACATAGTTTGCGATTGATTTGACCAAACTTTGTTGCTAAAATAACTTGTAATGCTTCATTACATAAATTAACCATGGTATATTCCACAGCAGAAAGAGTTGAAATTATCGAAGTATTTTTCGGAAATAATCAGTGCGCTAATAGAACATGCGAACTATTTAATGAGCATCATGAGAACAGTAACGTGCATAGAAAATATGTTCTAGAATTATTAATTTTATATCACTATAAAGGGAATTGAAGGACCTTTAACATAAGGTATTACTGGACCCCCCTTTCCATTTAAGATTTTGGGTGAAGTCACCCCCGCTTAGAGCGCTGCACGTGCTAACGTGATGTTTTGCCAAACTTGTGTCCCCCTCGAGAACAAAACCGACGGGTCTGAGCATTTTTCAAAAAAAAACTGATCTGCCAGTAAATGCGTCTGTTTCGTTTTCGATGCGCCACCCTTTATGTAGACCTATTCGGCATGACCGCTTCTCCACTAATACGATAAAGGTTTTTCAACTTTTCTAATCTAAACCGTCACAAAACCCTTATCAACGAGTTCTCCTTAACTCCCTTATAACTGCAGCATGACTACGCCATGAAGGCTTTGTCTATTTGCTGAAGTATCATAAATAATAAAAGAATGCGAGTTACAGACGCAATCCCGCAGAAGAAGGAGAATTTGTCGCTTGAACTGGCATGTTACGAAACCCTTGATTCTCACGAGAAAAGCTACGTGTGATTCTACGGGGAGCATCATAAAAGACCATTGGTGTACGCTTAATGCGCACAACGTCAACATACCTCGTTGCAGCGGCTTTAGACACTGTTTCAAAAGGAAAGTGACACTACACAAAAACGTTCCGGTTCTCAAGACAATGTGCAGGGTTGAAAGTGGGCAGAGTTCTTGAGAGATGCATCGGGTTCTTGCTGTAATCTAAAATAAACAGTATTTACTAAGATGCATCCGATTGCAATACAAGCGACTCTATCAGACATGCTTTGGTCAAGCAAGAGGTTGGATCAATCTTAGTTGATTGGATTCCATTCACTCTGGAGAGTCATGTAGCCACAGGTACGCCGAATTATGTTTGTTATAGCGCTGGGTACTGCATGGATGTCCGCAAGGTGGGATTCTGTCACCCTTATTGTGGTGTCTCGTGATAAATAATCTCCTCGCAATTCATTGTGAACTTGTTTACTTTGGATCCCCAGAATGTTGAGGGCTATATTCAAGTTTGCTAGAAGGGCGAAGCTTGAGTCTTAGGGAATGTAGTGGTGCATAAGGGTCCCTTATATGGCCTATGTGTCGGCTCCTCGTGGTAGCCGATATGCCTCTAATTTCATTAAATATATTTATACTAAGTGACATATAAATCCGAACACCCAGTTTAAATGGTTTTATTTTAATAAAAGTTGGTGAATGTATTTATCTTACTGTAAATAACAAGTGAAAAAATTTTCAGCCTTATCAGTTGGACATTCCGGTTTTTATACTGTTTTTTTTTAATTCACTAACGCTCTAAAAATGAATATTTCAGCCTCAGTAGAGAATCAACGTTGGCGGATTTTGGTTCTTGACATCCTTTACGATCGGTTACGATGCCTAGAGTACGGAGATCTGTACGATTTCGTCAACTTAGCGATTTTGACAGAGGCCGTAAAGTGGGACTTCGGGCAGCTGGACTTTCTTTTCGGGCAATTGCAGTTAGAGTGCAAAGAAGTGTAGACACTGTGGCTAGGTGTTGTCAGGCATGGCTTCGAGAAGGCCGTACGCAAAGAGCAAAGGGCACTGGACGCCGCCGTAGAACAACAGACCGTGAAGATCGCCGCCTAAGATTATTGGCCTTAAGGGACCGTTTCTCCACTACCGGGTCCATTGCAAATGAATGGTTTGCAGAACACGGAAGACCTATTGGCATGCGAAGTGTTTACCGACGAATGAGAAGTTTTGGCTTGTTTTCATACCGGCCACACTGGGTCCTCCCTTTAACTCGAGAACACCGACGTAATCGCCTTGAGTGGTGCAGACAACGGTCACTCTGGGATCAGGAATGGAACAGTATTGTCTTTAGTGACGAGTCTCGATTTTGTTTAGGCATGCACGATGGTCGTGCCAGGGTTAGAAGGCGACGTGGTAAAAGGAGGAATCCACAGTTTTTTGTTGAAAGACATGTTCATCACACTGTTGGAGTTATGGTTTGGGGTGCTATAGCCTATGGTTCCAGGTCACCTTTAATCTTCATCAGAGGTAACATGAACGCGCAGCGTTATATCCACGAAGTTCTAGAACCCCATCTTTTACCCTATCTTGACACCCTGGCAGATCCAACTTTCCAACAAGATAATGCTCGACCACATGTTGCAAGAGTCACAATAGACTTCTTTCAACATAATGATGTCACATTGTTACCATGGCCACCAAGATCTCCCGACTTATCCCCAATTGAGCACGTGTGGGATATGATGGGTAGGAGATTGCTCAATTTGCAACGTCCTTCTCAGACTCTAGAAGCACTTCGAGAGGTGTTGGTGATTGCCTGGAATGAGATACCACAGGAGGACATTGACGACCTGATCAGAAGTATGTCTAGCCGCGTTGGAGAATGCGTAGCACATTAGGGTGCATCCACACATTATTAAAGGTTAAAGGGCTTTAAAGCAGTGCAATCATTTTGAAATTTCTATCATTTACTTATTATGCTTCATTAAGTACTTATACAAAATTTTATTAAAATCCATTTAAACTGGGTGTTCGGATTTATATGTCACTTAGTAAATTTGTTAAAATATAGGCCATATAACTTTTTCCAAACAAATATTCGCGAAAATCTTTGGTATGAATCCAATAAAAGAAATTATCATACAAATAAAAAGTAATGGACCATCGCGTCTTTCTATAATATCGTTAACCTTAAACCGCTTTGCGACGGATTTAACCATTAGGGTTCTTTCTAACTTTCCATAAAAACATAGACATTACCGATGCAGAGGCGTAGAGCTGGAACGATAAGCCATGCTCAAAACCTTAATTTTGATCAGGACGCTAAAGTAAGATTGTACGAATGGTGTTTCTTCAATTTGACAGCTCCCACGATTGGACCTGGAAATTATATGAAACTTGAAATCACTGGTACACTTAACATAACCACGTATTTAGCGGTTATTGGAGGTTTAACGTACCACAGTATATGTAATTCTGCAGAAAAAAAATCTTTGACGAGGCGCTTTTTATATGGAAATTTTACAAAATACTATTTTCTAGCAATACCTAGACGCCAAATAACAACACAGAACAAGTTAGAGAATAGACCACAGAAGATCGATTATTGATCACAGGACGGAATTGATGCTAATTTTGACAGCGCTGCGTTGCCATATTCCGCCACCTGAGAGGTTATGGTATAGTCACATCGTGGTTGACTGTGACTTGAAATATATTAACATGTGAATCATACAAGTGTGAGATAAAAAGTTTTATGACAATAAAAATAAAGAAATAAAAAGGTATATTTGCTAAAAATCTAAAGCAGTGTCATGTAGAAATAAATGACAAATTGATAAACTATTGTCATAAAACTTTTGAGCTCTAACGTATATGATTCACATGTTGATATATGAGCCCCATCCCACTTCAGTTGGCCCACTTCAAGATTTGTTCCAAAATATGCCTATAAACTAAAAATGACGGAACTATTTTCTTCTAAAACAATTTCTTTTCTAAAAAACATTTTAGATACACTCTAGTCGTAAAAAATACATATTTGAAATTAGTGAGACCCATAACTAATAGAACATCTGAACAAATAAAGAATGTGCGAACAAATGCGCGAAGTTAACAAAGCAACAACTGAAAGATTACCATTGGGTAACATCACCTTTATTTTTTATTACGGCCGAAATTCTTTGAGGCATAGTGTTAACTAAGTTTTGGCAAAAATTTGGTGTAAAACAAACCCATATTTCTTGAAACTTTTGTCTCAGTTCGGTGATTGTACGAGCAGGATGTTGTCATAGAACCTTTTTCATCTCGTGCCACAAAGTTTCAATAGGTGACAGATCTGGGCTGCTAGAAACCCATTTCAAAAGTGGTACATTAGTTTCTTCCATCCATTTTACAGCCTTTTTTGAGGTATCGCACGCTGCACCATCTTGCTGAAACCCAAAATCTTGGCCGGATGTCAAACATTCTTCCATCACTGGAAAAAGCGATTCTTCTAAAATTGCCAAATATTTGCTTGTATCCACATTTCCATCAATAAAATGAAGTTTTCCTACTCCTTTTGATGACTTACTGCCCCAGACCACAATGGATGCTGGAAATTTCACTTTTCTCTTCAGACAGTCAACATGGAATGCTTGTTTTTGCGAATAACTCTACTGCGACTGTCACCAACACAAACTTCGAATCGGGCCTCATCACTCCATAGTATTGCACACCATTGTTGAGGTGTCCATTGTCTATGTTCTTTAGCCCATCTAAGCCGATTTTTCTTTTGCAGTGGAGTTAATAGTGGCTTTTCTTTGGCCTATAAACAAGTTGTGCAACTTTAGGGTTTTTACTTCACCTATTTTTATAAGAAAACTTACCTTGCAAGTGCTAAATCCCAGTTTGTGGGCCTCTCTATGAGTTGTGGTCCTCGAAATTCTCCTTCCAACAGCGTCACTCCACAGATCACTTAATTGTAAATAATTGGCACGCCTGTTTTTCATGATTATTACTTTTTTTCACATATCGTGGCTTAATATTAACTGAACCAGTTACGTTATATCTTCTAACAATATTTCTCACACTGTACCGCGATAAGTCTAACAAAGTTGCAATTTCTGAGTTTGATTTCCCAGAATTAAAAAATTTAATTATCAGTAACCGAATCTTCTCACTAATAACATTTCCTCTACCCATTTTGAAAATCTTAACTACCCAAAACTATTTTAAACGTATTCTGACAGTTGTGATTAATAAAAACAATTGTCATGGATTTTATTTTTCATAGCCACCAATTCGTTATAGACTTATTTTGCATTGAAATGAAACTAGGTTGAAATGAAAATAGGTGATAAAGTTGGTGTTTTCTACTATATATTATCAAAATATTCATTGTTAATATTTTAAACCTATAACACCCTGCTAGATTTTTATTATTTGTGTTTGATAAGAAAAAACTAAGATTTCAATAGTTGGGCCAACTGAAGTGGGAAGGGGCTCGTACTTCAAATCACGGTCAATCACGATGTGACTACACACTTCTCAGGTGGCCAAATATGACAACGCAGCGCTGTCCAGATTCGCATCCATCCTATCCTGTGATCGATAATTGATCTTCTGTGGTGTATTCTCTAATGTTACTTATTATGTGTTGATCTGTTGATATTTGTCGTCGAGGCATTGCTGGAAAATGGTATTTTGGAAAAACAAATTTCCATATAAAAAGTGCTCTATTAAAGATTTACATATTACACTGTCGTGTACACGTTAAACCTGTAACAACCCCTGAATACGTGGTTATGTTAAGTGTACCATCATCCCTCCACTGGTTATAACGTACTCTCGCAAAATCAGGCAACCAGAGTTACACGATCATGTCTCACAGCTTGCGAAGCTTCGAGAGCGATTGCGTTCTGGAGCGTGAGCACTTGAGGTGCTGTCTAGGTTAGGCCGAGATTCAAAAATGATCGAGACTCATCTGAAATCACCCACCGCCCTCAACTAGCTAGCTAGAAATGCTAGAGTGCATATCCGACCAGATGGCGGAACGAAGCAATCACAGTCAAACAATGCGAAATGCCGTAGTATTTTCAACATAGTTATAAATTGTCATAAATTATTACAAATGTAATAAATTAAAGAAAAAGTAATACATTAGACTTTGGACAGTAAAAACGGTGTTTTCGTTGCTGTGTGCTTATAAATCGGTTAAGCCTGGAAATAAGGAATGTTTTTTTACATTTTTGCGACAGTAAATATTTTGGTGTTGTCGTTGATACCTAATGATAAATTCAAATTGACGTCATGTGAGGTTTGGAGCGTTTTACGCCATTTTGATAAATGCGTTTGATCAAAGATCTCGGAAACCATCGATTTTATGTAAAAAAGTAATAGAAACAATTTTGTAATGAATTAATTTTGCTTTTATAAAAATTTACCATAGACAACATTATTAAATTTCCTACATCCATTAGTGAACTCCCAAGGCATTTTAGAGCGGATCATAATTGTAAGCCTTTGTTTTTTAACTGCTAATCAAACGCGCGCTCAATGTATATTTTGCATGAGCACTACAGAGATGCAGCATCTCTCTCGGGCTCATGCATAGAATTACTTTGATTAAATTGGATCGCTAAATCGCTAATATTTCGAAAACTATCGAACTTTAGCGACAGTTTATAATATGAATGACCCAAAAAGCCTAAAAAGTCTTCGGAGCGGAATAACATTTTTTGAAATTGGCTCAAATATTCATTTAAGCATTTTTGAAGCAATTTTTGGGATGTTTTGAACGAGATTAAACAAAAAAACTAATCATAATATTCTCGGTGCGCCTGGGAAGATACTGCCTGGATTAAACTAGGTAGTGTTAATATCAAGCTCTCAACAGAGAGCAGCAGATCACGGTTTAGCAGACCAACCAGTTACAGATAGTAATCAAATACTATGTCCCATCTGCTGAGCCTCTCTGGGAGGTCATAAGACGGAGGTCCCATCAAATGACTTATGAGCTTACTCCACGGTATGTTAAATGAGCTAGGGGGTAGCCAGGTGATCTCTGGTACCAAGAGGTATGCTTCTTGTCATTAGTCAACCAATTATGTTCCAGAGGTTTTAGAGGCTTTCTATCGATGTATCACTTGGTTTCGGTGATCACAGGCCGGAGAGCTAGGATGAGACTCCTAAATGAATAAAAATAAAACGAAATACAAATAACTGTGTACTCCCCACTCCAGATGCAGAGCCTGAGGTTTTGCGTGCCCAGGCCCAGAGGCCCCTATATGACTTAAGATGGCGCATGTGAGGATACGCCTTCAATAGGACGTCAAGGATCATGTAAGAAGCAGAAGCTTCCTTAGCATCGAACGATTTCAGCACCGTTCTCTACCGATCTTATATCTGACGGTCCATGGTGAAGTTGGCCTCAATCGTCATAAAGGTATTCTTGCATTGATAAACTATAAAGAAATATACAAAGTGACATATAAATCCGAACACCCAGTTTAAATGGTTTTATTTTAAAGGTCAAAGGGCTTTAAAGCAGTGCAATCATTTTGAAATTTTTATCATTTACTTATTATGCTTCATTAAGTACTTATACAAAATTTTATTAAAATAAAACCATTTAAACTGGGTGTTCGGATTTATATGTCACTTAGTATATGTTTGTTATAGCGCTGGATACTGCATGGATGTCCGTAAGGTGGGATTCTGTGACACTTATTGTGGTGTCTCGTGATAAATAATCTCCTCGCAATTCATTGTGAGCTTGTTTACTTTGGATCCCCAGAATGTTGAGGGCTATATTCAAGTTTGCTAGAAGGGCGAAGCTTGAGGCTTACGGAATGTAGTGGTGCATAAGGGTCCCTTATATGGCCTATACGTCGGCTCCTCGTGGTAGCCGATGTGCCTCTAATTTCATTAAATATATTTATACTAAGTGACATATAAATCCGAACACCCAGTTTAAATAGTTTTATTTTAATAAAAGTTGGTGAATGTATTTATCTTACTGTAAATAACAAGTGGAAAAATTTTCAGCCTTATCAGTTGGACATTCCGGTTTTTATAGTGCTTTTTTTTAATTCACTAACGCTCTAAAAATGAATATTTCAGCCGCAGTAAAGAATCAACGTTGGCGGATTTTGGTTCTTGACATCCTTTACGATCGGTTATGATGCCTAGAGTACGGAGACCTTTACGATTTCGTCAACTTAGTGAGTTTGATAGGGGCCGTATAGTGGGACTTCGGGAAGCTGGACCTTCTTTTCGGGCAATTGCAGTTAGAGTGCAAAGAAGTGTCGACACTGTGGTTAGGTATTGTCAGGCATGGCTTCGAGAAGGCCGTACGCAAAGAGCAAGGGGCACTGGACGCCGCCGTAGTACAACAGACCGTGAAGATCGCGCCTAAGATTATTGGCCTTAAGGGACCGTTTTTCCACTACCAGGTCCATTGCAAATGAATGGTTTGCAGAACACGGAAGACCTATTGGCATGCGAAGTGTTTACCGATGAATGAGAAGTTTTGGATTGTTTTCATACTGGCCACACTGGGTCCTCCCTTTAACTCGAGAACACCGACGTAATCGCCTTGAGTGGTGCAGACAACGGTCACTTTGGGATCAGGAATGGAACAGTATTGTCTTTAGTGACGAGTCTCGATTTTGTTTAGGCATGCACGATGGTCGTGCCAGGGTTAGAAGGCGAAGTGGTGAAAGGAGGAATCCACAGTTTTTTGTTGAAAGACATGTTCATCACACTGTTGGAGTTATGGTTTGGGGTGCTATAGCTTATGGTTCCAGGTCACCTTTAATCTTCATCAGAGGTTACATGAACGCGCGGCGTTATATCCACGAAGTTCTAGAACCCCATCTTTTACCCTATCTTGACACCCTGGCAGATCCAACTTTCCAACAAGATAATGCCCGACCACATGTTGCAAGAGTCACAATAGACTTCTTTCAACATAATGATGTCACATTGTTATCATGGCCACCAAGATCTCCCGACTTATCCCCAATTGAGCACGTGTGGGATATGATGGGTAGGAGATTGCTCAATTTGCAACGTCCTCCTCAGACTCTAGAAGCACTTCGAGAGAAGTTGGTGGTTGCCTGGAATGAGATACCACAGGAGGACATTGACCACCTGATCAGAAGCATGCCTAGGCGCGTTGGAGAATGCGTAGCACATCAGGGTGCACCCACACATTATTAAAGGTCAAAGGGCTTTAAAGCAGTGCAATCATTTTGAAATTTTTATCATTTACTTATTATGCTTCATTAAGTACTTATACAAGATTTTATTAAAGTAAAACCATTTAAACTGGGTGTTCGGATTTATATGTCACTTAGTATATAAAAGCAGTTCTAGACGAAGTTTGAGGGGGCATATAATATCCGCTACACAAATGTGATGGGAGGAGGGAGGGGAGTGAGGAGCTCAAGACTCAAGCTTAGGAAGACATCTGTCTGTGGGGAGAGATCAAAAATTGAAAACTAAGGAGTGGGGGGATAGGCGTTACTTCGTCTGGGCACCCTCCTGGATCCCCCACTGACTAAATACGACAGAGCAACGAGGGATCCAGGATTTATGTCTTAGGGAGGGGGGGTTACACTGGTCCAAAAACTTCATGTTCAGGAAGATGTTCTTCTCGTTTTTTGGGGGGGGGGGGTTACATCAGTGCCTCTGATATAAAAATTAAAAACTTGACTGGCGGACGGATAGCAGATCAGATGACAACCCTACCCTTGTACCCTTACGGTACAGCCGAAAAGTGATTAAAATATTAAATCTAATTTAAAAATGAACAATTTATGGTTAAATAACAAAACCATTTCTTCTTTTTTGTCTTCCTGCGAATCGATTTATATTAATACTTACCATCTCCTTTGAATCCGGTGCAACAACTTTTTAGTGGTTTTGTCCGTCTCAGTGGCGGATTTAAGTAATGGCAAAATGGACATTGCCGACTGGGCCCCCCAAGGAAGGGTGGTCACAGGGCTGGCCCAGCAAAAAGTCAGCTCAAGTGTTTATATTGTTCAGCGCGTCTGAATGTAAAATTGATAACAAGAAATCAGAGTGTTGTTATATTCTTTTAATGACCATCTGCGTAATGTTTATGAAACAACGCGTTAGCATTCAGTTTGAATAAGAAAATTTCCCTTTCATTTCTTAAGAAATTTTTTGAAAAATGACTATTTCATTTCTAAAAAAATGACCGAATGACCCTTTTGTTTCTCAAGGAGTGGAGGGGTTACTTTTCATTTTGTGCTTACAGTGATATATTATTATCTGGTATATAATGTTCAGTATAGAGCGTAATGACGGTATTCATTCAAATGCAAAAGAAAGAAATAGACTTGATGATGGCTGAAAGATGCATTTAAGCAGCATTAAAGACATTAAAAGATTTCAGGAGCGAAAGCACATACGATAATTTTGTTCTGAAGGCTAAGAATAAATGGGAAGAGATGGAATGGGAAAATCCTGCAAACAATCTTGTAGACAGTCTTCCAGAGAGCTGCAGTTTATTCACATTGTTTTTGACTTTGCCTATCGGCTCAGCTAGTGCTGAACGTGTCCTGAGCTCTTTGAAAATTATTAAAGGATACCGTCGAGCTTCTTTGGCTAAAGACATACTAAACAACATCTCTAACCTCTATATCGAAAGATCAGTAGCTTATGCACTCAATTTGGATTCTGCGATGGAAGTTTAGGCAGAACGAAAAACAAGACGCGGATTCAGAATAATTTTGTTATTTTGTATTGAATAAAAAATGTTTGATCTCACAGTATCTACATGACATATACTCGTAGTAGGAAAACAGAGGTAACAGTGCGCAGCAGCTACTATTGTGCATATAATTGTAAGCCCCTGTTATCCCTATTGCCAGCAAAATCTTTAGTTCGAGCTTTATCTGAACAATTTAGATGAATTTTACGTTATCGAAAAATTTTAGATCCGCGTAAATATTGAAACAATTGAATGAGCTGTTTCATTATTATGCACAAGAAGTTTGGTGGTGAATCATCAAGTTAAATTTACTTAAAAAAATTACGCATTACGCATTAAATTTTGATGTTAATTTCTGAGTTATTATGCAACTTTCAAAGTTTCCGTTGCTGTATTTTATTTGTCAATAATTGCATCAGTAATTTATGTTATTCGCAAAACAGTAATAGTGCGCACTATTTGCCGTCTGTCCCCGAACATACCACTGGGCAACCCCCAGTGCATATTGCCGACCGGACCCTTTTTCTTAAATCCGCCACTGATCCGTCAAATAGTATTTTTTATCAAATTTGCTCACAGCTTAAGCGCGCGCGAAGAAGTTTTTCCTACGTAACATAGGCAACCAGTCTTGCGCTATCATCTATGAGCTTACAGTTAAATCAAAGTTGACGGACGCAGTGCTGCCAGTGTTTAGTAGAAAATACCCGTACGGTATCCATTTAATATGTGTGTATTACAGATTTATCTAAGAGATTTAGAACTTTAAAAATTTTTGGCCGAACTAAATTCGCCTGGGGGGATCATAACCCCCATGACCCCCCCCTCCCTGGATCTGCGCCATCGACAGCAGCTAACAATTAGAACTGCAAATAAATGTCAGTTCGCATCGACATCGAGTCATCACTATGGCCGCTTGACGTCGTTGAATCTGGCGATAGAGTAGATGAAGGTCTACTCACCATAAACAACTAATAAGACTGTGAACAGAGTATAGTGCTGTTTCATGCTTATTATCATCATCATCAACGAATCCAGGCTAAGCAGAAGTGGTCAAGGATTTGTTTGTCTCCTGGTTCTCATAGCCTGTAGTGAGGATCAAAGTTCACTTGACATAAGTCAATTATTTTCCATTTCTTTGCGATTGCTTGTAGATAATTGTGGTGTTAGTAGACACGGTACGCCTTTAGGCCTCCTTGATTTTCATAGCTTTTCCTATCGTTGGAAAAGGCAGGGGTATTTCTAGATTTCTGCTGTTTCTTGTCAGCGTTCTATGTTATTTTGAGGTTATATTATCTTTTTGAAGTCTAAGAAATTTCTCAAGATTGAAAAAAACAGAACCTCACAACAGGAGAGTGGTGACGCTGACAAGGAACAGTATAAAGTTAGAATATACCCCAGCGTTTCTGAATAAGAGAGAAGGCTATGAAAATTAAGGAGGCCATAAAGGCGTCCTACAATTATTGTAGGAACGACTGGCGATACGGCCCTTAGTGACAAGCAATACAATATAAACATGACTCTTTCTAATCTACTCGAATTCGTTGGGCGATACAGTTGGTGTAAATTTACTCAGCATTGAAAACTAATAATACTGCCAATCATTTACAACGATGTTCCATCCTTATTGGCTATCATCAGCACGGACTTGGTTTCGAAAAAAATCACAGAAAAGGTATCTTTTATTAGCGGTATAAGGCATTTTGATCTGCTTTCATTCATTGTCCTACTTAGAGACCTAGACAGCGGTGAAGATTGTCAATAAGGATGAAACATCGTTGTACGTGGTTGGTATTCTGTTGGTCGGACGGACGAAAGAATTGTTATTAATAAACTTCATATTCAGATACAAAAGTGGCCAGTACGGTTGATCCAACGACATCACGTAGCTCATTGCATCTGCCATAAAATCTGAATACTACTGCTTCAGGGACGCCACTGCAAGCACTGCCAGAATGATGAATCTATCTGTTGTGTTGTGACGCGAAACCGAGAGCAAAGTAAAAGTCAATCTCCCACAAAAGAGACGTGCCCGGAATTTAAAACTCGTTTTCCGTTATTAATCCCGGTAAGAAACGTGCTTGCTCCTGGTTCTTTTCCAAAACAACTTTATTAGCGTAAGGTATACCGGAAAAGTTTTGAGGCGGGAATTTAAGTAATGGGTACAGTCCGAATGTAATGACGCTTGTACTTTGAGTCTAAAATACGTACACGGTGTTAATTATGTATAGTCAACGCCAAACAAAGTGGCGTGCACGTCATCAAGGTGGGTGTGTTAAAAAATTTACATTGCTGCCAAACTTTTTGTAAAATAATAAAATTTATTATTTACATATCTAGGTTTATAAGCAATATTAACCTCAAATGAGAACAAAAATAATAGTATAATAAAATTATAGATCTGTACTTGCATAATCATTAAGTATGACAATTATTGATCAGATGACACTATGAAACTACCATATTTAATTGATAGCCTAAAGGTACTGAATAAAAATCCAAATGGGGTCCTCCAAATTTTATGCATGGTATTTATTTTACAGAATTCATACAGAAAAATGCATTCTAAAATTAGGTAAGCTACTGGTGTAAGCTTTTTCTGTACAATAAAGTTAGTCGGAGTTTCTTTCTTCAGCGCTGTCTGAATCTGAATCTTCATCACTCTCAAAGTTGATTATTAAAGGTTCGATGTCTGGTCGATCAAAAATTCGTTCTCTTTCATACCATTTAAAAATTTCTTGCTCAGTATGTCGAACACTATTTTTCCACATGTCTGGGGTAACCGTTTGTAGAGCCTCGTTCCACATATCCAGTCTTTTTCACTGTTACCATCTCTAACAATATGTCTGTTATAGTAACCTTTTGCTATGCCCCAAATTAACTCAATAGGGTTAAATATACAATGGTAAGGAGGCAGATGAAGAACTTTGTGCCCATGTTGTTCCGCCAATTCATCAATCACGTATATTTTAGGTGGTTTGTTTCTAAAAAAGCAGTTATTTTAAGAATAGGAATAAACAAAAGAAATATAAACTGTCGACCAAAATATATATAATTAAGAAGCATTATGTACCGAGCAACAATACTCAATAGCTCTGTTTTAAACATTGTGTTTAAAAATGGTATGTTTTGATTTGTCAACCAGTCTTGGATATTTTTTTTGTCCATGCATTGTTGGGCACTTTGTTCAATATCATGCTGTGATAAGGGGCGTTATCCAGTTTAATCATAGATGGACTCTCCAATTTTTCTAATAACTGATGTTGAAACCATTTCAAAAAATTGTCCTGGTTCATCTCTCCATGGTAATCTCTCAATTTTGTTTTCGAAGAAAATATCGCTTCACTACCCTCAATAAACCCATTTTCATTTCCAGCATGTAATATACTGTATCTAAAATATATTAGTTTTAAATTTTATAGTGCAAATTGTGTAAAAGTACATACCTTTTATCATCTGTTTTAATAGCTTTCACGCTTTTTTGGTTTCCATTTTGCCAAGAGCGACCTATGGTCCCATTTTGAAATATCCAAGTTTCATCGAGGAAGACAAACTGGTATAAGGCCTCAACCTTGGCTTGATTGTATTGCCTTAGAAATTCCACCCTATTCAAAGCTATACTTGGTAGTTCCATGAGCCCTCGTCGCGGATTGTCCTTAAGCCACTTAAATCCAAGATCTCTAAGCAACCGCCTTAAAGACGTGGCACTACCATCAAATAATGCTCTATCTCTTAATCCAGACCATAAGGTTTGTATCGTAACTTGTTCTTCTGAAACCATGTGTAATATGACATTATAATTTAGTTAACAAATTAATGCAAATTTCTGATAAGTTATTATAATAAGATCATACTTTTGTGATACATATTATAGATCACTTCTCGAATGGCACTTGTATCCAATGTCGCTGTGTTGGTTACACGTTTAATATAACTCCGCTTTTTCTTGGGCGATTCTAAATTTGCATCACTTTTCACACCCTCGGAAATACGACTAACTGTCCTTAAACTAATTTTTAAAGCAGCAGCAACACGCTACAAAAAATGAAATAAAATTTCACTATTATTAATATACATTACATATAATTATTAGTAACCTACCTCTTGAACAGCATTTAAAGGCAACAAAGGCCCGTTGTTGTCCCTTTCTTGCTCAAAGTAGTGCATTAACGAGGCCACGAGTTCCTTACACCGACTATTTAACTGTTTGGGCATCTTTATATACCAAAATTGCCTTTATCTACTCGTAAAATGAATAATTTTGTTTTGAAACAAACAGTTGTTGATTTACAGTATGCGGGGCCAAAGGATTTATAAAGATTTGAAATGCCACAAATTGATTCAGTGTCAAAATTAATACAAATGTCAGTTCCCAGTTTAAATAAGTTTCAAGGTGACAATGTGTCAACGCTGCGAAATCGGTTTAGTGCGTTTACATGTCGATAAGTGATTGGAGCGTTTGCAAAACATTTTATTTCGCATAATGCGTCTAAATTTATCAGAAAGCAACTTATGTGATATTTTAATAACAATGTTTATATGACTATTAACCATAATAAGAGAGTAATGACCATTTTACAATTTATATATCACATTAATATGAAACTGCAATAGAGCAATTGTTTGTGATAGAAACCTAGGCATTAGGTCGGGGAATTTTTATCGTGATGACGTGCACGCCACTTTGTTTGGCGTTGACTTATACAAGTATGTACCGGAAATTTACAGACGATCCCTTGAGTAATATTATACAGGGTGGCGCATCGGAAACGAAACAGATGCATTTACTGGCGGCTCAGTTTTTTTTTTTGAAAAACGTTCAGACCTGTCGATTTTGTTTTCGAGGGGGACACAAGTTTGGCAAAAAATCACGTTAGCACGTGCAGCCCCCTAAGCGGCGGTGACACCACCCCCAAAATCTTAAATGGAAAGGGGGGTCGAGTGACACCTTATTATACAACATTTTGAATACTTATTGAAATAAATTAACAAAAATAAAGATTTTTCTAATTTTCTTAAAAACGAATCGACCGATTTAAAAAAAACAATCGCCAAAATAATGGACTTTGGAAGGCCTTTCAAACAAGTTATCATTCGGTACCCCTTATAGTTTAACATTTTCAAGGGGATGACCCTGAGAGGTAGAGGTGAAGTAGTTTTTGGTTAAAAAGTTGTCCCTCTCGACAAATCTTTTGACGTGTCTCAGCGTTTTTTATTTTAAACAGTGGTTTTGGATAAATCCGTGATAGGAAGTTTTCAAACGAAAACCCTGTATACACTCATACATATAGAGGGTGTCCCAGAAGTCGACGTCAAGCCGAGACCGGGTGATAGGCAAAGTCATAACAGCTATCAGAAAAATATTTAAAAAAAATTTATGTATGTGTTTTGGAAATTATAGGTCTTTGAAGAAAATATAGAAATTTCACACCCTACGGCAGTCTGTCAACTCCTGTTACTACAAATATTAACTTTTTTTGGATTTTATTTTTACAAGGTAATGATGAATAATGCATCTCCAAACTGGTGTCTCAACCTTACTGCCAACTTTTCTCGTTCAGGAAAAATTGCCACTTATTTCCCAACCAAGTATTCCAAAGTAAAACTTTGCTCAACTTTAACTGGCTCTACTGGAAAAAAATGTACTACGAGAGTTTGGCAAGTAACCTTAAAATTTGGCGGATTTAATAACAATTCCAAAATGGTATAATACGCTGTACGTGGTGTGGATGGAGCACGTTTTTTTTGCAAGATTCTATGGGCATACCTGTTTTTAGTTCTATTGCACGCACTGAAGTACTCGGGTCTTCTTCGACAGCTCCTAGCACCACGTATTCGTAAGGAAGGAAAGATCTACCCTCACCGTGTGATTGGTTTGGTAGTTGGCCCTCTGAGAACAGTAAGCGGTGCACATTTGCGAACATTCGATGATCTGGATGACGAGCTGCATTCGGGTATCTCTCGCAGTAAAGTCTCGCTGCACCACTAGCGTTGCATCTGCATTCCCCATAAATGAGGTGCATGTTAGCATATTCTTGTACGGTGTACACGGACATAGCGGCACTGCACTATCACACTATCAAAGATAGTCTAAGGAAAGCAAATGTTGTTTTGAAGAGCAATTATACAGTCCAAATCCAAATCACAAGCGATCAACAGTCCAGATCACGAATCCAAAATTAGTAATAGTACGAAATCAACAAGCACGAACATGTAAAGATGCACAGTAAACGAAGGAGTACTGATCGGTATCAAAGTGTGCAATAGCAAGTAAGTGATGTGCTTCAACCATACCACATACAGCGTGTTCAACCTCTCTTGCCCCGGGACTATGAGCTCCGAGTTGCTTTTTGTCGCACAATGTTAGAAAGACACAGGAAAGATCCACAGTTCTTTGAAAAAATTTTATGGTCGGATGAGACCACATTTAAGAAAGATGGGTACATGAACCTGCATAACTTACACGAGTGGCACGTAGCAAACCCACATTTGATGAGAGAAGATAAATCTCAATATCGCTTCAAGATAAACCATTGGACAGGAATTTTAAATGGTAAAATAATCGGTCCGTTTGAGTTCCCAGAGACTTTGACTGCTGAAGTTTATTTGGATTTTTGAAAAATCATGTACAAAATTTATTGGTGGACGTGCCACTGAGTATTTACAGGGACATGTGGTTTCAGCATGATGGCTGCCCAGCGCACTATGCACTCTCAGTGAGCGAGTATCTCGATCAAAACCTTCCAGGCATGGATGGATGGATAGGGCGGTCTGGTACAATACCGTGGCCAGCCCGGTCACCAGATTTGAATCCATTAGATTTTTTTTACTGGGGAACTGTAAAAGAAAAAGTGTATTTCAAGCCGATTCAAAATGTAGCTGAGCTGCGGCAAAGACTATTGGAAGCTGCTGAGTTTGTTAATAACCGTGGATTCGCTCGTTTAATAACCCGATCTTTTTTAAGAAGATGTCGAGCGTGTATTGCGGCTGAAGGAAAATCATCATCAGCAGCATTTTGACGCCCACTTTTGTGCAAACAGTTATCCTTCAGAGTCCTTGTGCGTTTTCATAATCGCTGTTTAATTAGGAAATTTTGAAAAATTTTCATCAGTTTTTTTTCAAATAAAAATTTCCTGAACGAGAAAAGTTGGCAGTAAGGTTGAGTCACCAGTTTGAAGATGCATTATTCATGATTACATTGTAAAAATAAAATCCAAAAAAAGTTAATATTTGTAGTAACAGTAGTTGACAGACTGCCGTAGGGTGTGAAATTTCTATATATTTTTCAAAGACCTATAATTTTCAAAACACATACATACATTTTTTTAAATATTTTTCTGATAGCCGTTATGACTTTGCCTATCACCCGGTTTCGGCTTGACGTCGACTTCTGGGACACCCTGTATACAGGTCAAGCTAACAAAAGCGTATTAGAAAAGTACCTTTCTAACCCGAAACACATATTCTAGCTTCCTACCAGAAAGTAACGTGGTTGGTTGCCACTTGCAACGAAGGTAGTAAAAATAAAGCATTTCCTGTTTCCAAAACGTAGTTTCTCTTGCAACGAGACCACACTAATTCGTTCAAAGGCCTCGTGTATACAGTTTTTGTTAATTAGAGTGCATCCTAGTTAGTTAGGTAACGCCATTGTTTAAGACACGTTGTTTACAAGACAGGTAGTTTCTTCTTTCCATATGTATAAGAACGACAAGGACCCGTTACATATATTTAAAACAGTTGCACAGCGATTTATGTAACAGTCTGCTTTGTTAAATAGTTATCTGTGTGTGAAGAAAAACTTGAGCCTCACCTATTTTATGCATGTAAGGGTGATGTAAAAAGTGTGTTGTTTGCAAAAATTGCGCGAATCCTATTTCTATCTACGAGGTCTGAAAAATAAGTGATGAGAATAATTCTTTTTAATTTTTTTATTCGAACATAATTACAGTTTTATAGTGTCAGCTGGTCGGTTACAGCCGTTTGAATGTTTTCGAATGTCCCAAAATGATTTTTTAGCTTCGGGAAGAAAAAGTCACAAGGGATCAAGTCAGGTGAATAGAGAGGCTGATGAGCCGCAGAAATGTTTCTACTGGCCAAAAACTCGTTTATTGACGTTGCTCTGTAACGATGAGCATCATCGTGATACAATATCCAGTTGTTCTTGATCTAAATTGACGTTAGTGGGAGTCAAATTTAACTCTTTTTAACCGATGATCTGAACGGACAACATCATGGATTCTGTCGATATTTTCTTCGGATCGTGAGCCTATGTTTCACAAAAAAAGTCAATACGGACAATCAAATGACTCGAGCGGATTCAAACTTGCACTGAAGGCGGATCACATGTTCCTCTAGCACTTCTAGTGTTGCCAGATCGGACGCTACGTTGCCAGTCTCACCATTTAAATTACAGAACTCTTGTGTTAGTTAGTTAGAGCTAGAAGAGAAATGATTAAGCGGCTTACGAAAAGTGTTGCATAGTAGATTAAAACATTGGTAAAACAAGGGGATCGAGCTCGCAGCGTTGGTACTGGTACAAGGATGTTCTGTTGTGATTTAGGATCTCGGAACAGAGTAGTATAGTTATTTAGTAATAATATGTGTATACCAAATCTGTAGGTAATCCGAAGAGTTTTTTTAGTTTCCACAAATAAAGCTCTAAAATAAACTTCCCACACTTACTAGCGTACTGTACACGCGACACAAAAAAGCCATGTCACTCCGATTTCGATGAAATTTTCACACAAGATTACTACTATACCAAGGGCGAAAAAACTTTGTAGTTTTTTGAAATAGATCCAGTGACGGCGAAGATAAAGGCCAAAAATGAGAAAAACCAAAATCACGTAAATTTTTTGATGCCTCAGAAGCTCCTGATCATTTTTTGAGAAACATTGTTCGAGTTAAAAACCAGGGATTACAATTTGTAGGTGGTGGTTGATGATACATATAATTTTCTACATTGAGATACATATACACACCTCCAATTCCGGTAATTCAGACATATTTCACACATCATAGACTTCCCCTTCAAGCATTAGTATCTCCAGCCACGTGTCGCTAATGCTGTGTGCTGTGAAAGTCAATATCCATTCATCCGGAATTAGCAACGATCGTGTGCACCCGCAACAATATCTCTCAGAGATAGATAATTTCGTGTGGAAGCGTATCTGCCTCCAAATAGCGGGGGAAGCATAATTTTAAAGGCGGGTCCAATAGTGTAAAGCACAGAACGACAGTCCGTAATTGATGTAGTTAAAATTTTAATTTGCGTCAGTTTGGTTTTGGTTTTTCAAAGTTTAATTCTATAAGGTTAACAGTAGGACTTTTGCTGGCCATGGCTTATGAATTACTGTATGGGGTGCTTAAAAAAGAAGCTTGTTTTGCACGGCTGCAGGTGCAATTATTATTTATTTAGTTTTTTGTTTACCAAGTATTTCAGATATTTGTCTACCTTTATTAATTTCTATACTACTCTTTTCTTTTTCTTTCTTTCTACCACTCCTTCTATGCACTGTGCACACATTAATATTAGATCTATATACAGCAGACGCTCGATAACGTAAACACGGGATAATGGAAACTTGCGCTAATGTAAACACAAACTTCGTTCTATAGGGTCAAACGGAACGCGCGATAACGTAAACAATGTGTACGCTTGATAACGTAAACAACTCTCGGCGCACGGAAACAGCGCGACGGTAAAATGCTGAAGCCTCGATGATTTATGTCGGGCGTCGGGGAGTCCCCGATTTATGATGTAGAGTGTAGGGGATTCACCTCTGCGATAAAATACGACAAACTCGGTCAGTCGTATGATCGTTTAGGATACGTTTATACGTACGTATGTATTTCATTTTTGAACTTAAGTGAATACATTGCACGCGTTAATATATTTTACGACTATGGCATCCACATCCTATAAAGTTTAAAGTTGAGTGAGAAAGTGAAAATCATAGACAAAGTTGCACTAGGTGCGGGAGTGACACAGTTAGCAAAAAAATATGGAGTATCGAAAGCAACAATCTGTAAAATTAAGCGTATGAAAACTCAAATTTTACAAAGAACGTGCAATACATTTGGAGGTCCGGGAAAAAATGAAAAACTTTAAAAAATGCGAAGGCACCTAAAATGGAAAATTCCCTGTATAAGTGGTTTTTGAAACAACGGGAAAATCATGTCCCAGTTAGTGGCGAAGTACTTAAACAGAGAGCGAAACTGTTAAATGAAAAACTGAAAGAAACTGAAAATTTCGTAGCTAGTGATGGCTGGCTATAACGATTCAAAACAAGATATGGAATTCGACTGCTGTCTATATCTGGTGAAAAATTATCAGCACAACCACAATTAGTGCAACCATTCAAAAAAAATTGATGAAAACAATTACCGAGCTAGATTTAAGAATGGAACAAATTTACAACGCTGATGAAAGTTTCCTTTATTGGAAAATGTTACCAGAGAAAACCTATGCTGCATCATTTGAAAAATCTGCCCCGGGCAGAAAGCCGGAGGAACAACGAATAACGTTTCTAGCCGGCCCTAATGCTAATGGTTCACACAAAATAAAGCCACTGGTAATTGGGAAAGCAAAAAATCTGCGCTCATTTAAAAATGTTAATATCCCTGTTGATTATGACTGTTCAAAAACCGCTTGGATGACTAGCAGTATCTTCCTGAAATGGTTC
Organism: Acanthoscelides obtectus; assembly: GCA_963669975.1. Lineage (NCBI taxonomy): Eukaryota > Metazoa > Arthropoda > Insecta > Coleoptera > Chrysomelidae > Acanthoscelides > Acanthoscelides obtectus. The sequence continues at coordinate 14,749,660 of CAVLJG010000001.1, read as the reverse complement.
CACAGGTGCTTTGCCCTCAGGTATGACAATCAATTATCACAAATGCTCTATTCATAATTTGAAGATGAGTTTTCAATTTGTAGGTAAAAGGTTTCCTAAAACAACAGAAGCTTCCAATTAAAGCGTTGTTACTATTGGATAATGCACCAAGTCATCCTCCCGAGCAACAACTGAGGAGCAGGGATGGGTCAATTTTCGTCATGTACATGCCGCCCAACGTAACACCGTTAATTCAACCGATGGACCAGAACATAATAAGACTCACCAAACTATACTATAGGAAGTTTCTACTTTCGTCTGTCTTATCAAAGAATCCTGAAAACTTATCTGAGGCTTTAAAAAAAGTAACATTACGAGAAGCTGTTTTAGATTTACATATGGCCTGGAATGAACTTAACCAGCAAACTATTCAAAAATGTTGGAACAATCTCTTTTGTACCAATAGGGAAGATGATGAAGAAGACGATGTCCCCTTAAGCGTAATTAGAGAACGTTTGCGATCCAATAATGATAATGTTATTAGTGTGTCATTGGATGTTGTTGATTTATTGAAATAGTGAATCCCAAAATTGTTTGTACTCCTGCTGATATTAATTTATGGAACGAAGATACGCAGACGAATGATGCTGATAAGGAGGAGGATATGGACAGTGAGGATGATAAGAACAATCCCATTGAAGACGGAAGTGTAGTGACTGACGCGCAAGCTATACAAGTTTTTAACCAAGCTTTAGATTGGGCTGAAAGGAAAGAAGTTTCATACACGGATATTTTAGTTCTTCGTGAATTACGGGCGCAGGCATTGGAAGACAATGCTAAGCGCAAATTTACGCAGACAAAAATTGTTAATTATTTTTCTTCTAATTAAAAAAATACTTATCGCTGTTAGAATATTTGTTTATTTTGTTATAAATAGTATGTATTAAACGTTTCTTTTAATAAATCAAATATTATATAAATCACGTTCACTAATGTAAACATTTCGATAATGTGAACCACACTTGGATTAAATTAGTTTACATTATCGAGCGTCTGCTGTAATATAAATAATTTCGACAGTTTTAAACAGGAAGTTTTTGACAGTAATTATCATATAGTTGGCATTACAGAGAACTGGTTAACTTCTAATATTGACAGTGATATTTCTTCCTCAAATGGTTACAAATTTGATAGGTAAGACTGCGTGACCCGCGGCGGTGGTGTTGGAATATATCTAAAATCTAACCTAAAATTTAATATATTGAAGACATAATTGAGCATATTTGGCTTGCAAAAGAAATACTCATAGTTCGCATTATTTACAGACCACCTAGCTGTAACTGTAGATAAATTCTAAATTATTTTGAAGACATTTTGATTGACGTCAGTACTGAGTGTAACCAAACTGTATGTTTCGGCGCTTTCAACATAAATGTATTTCATATCGATTGTTCAAATGGCACTAATTAAATGATATTTTAAATACCTTTTGCTCAAGTCAACTGGTGTCTGAGCCAACACGAATATCAAACACTAATTCTACTTTGATCGATATAACATGCTGTAATCCCGAGATAGTGAAGGATGTGGGCGTTTGGGATCCCAATGTTTCAGATCACCTTCTTGTTTATGTAGATTTGCGTATAAAAGTTATCTTTATTATAAATCTAGGGCTTCAGATCGAATAAATCTAGCTCTGTTTCAGACTGACATTGAGTCGGCGGTACAGTTGTTCCACAGCATTAACAGATCTTGTGGATGATGCGGAAAATGCTACTGTCTTGGTGTTATTGGACTACACGAAAGCATTTGACATGATTAATGATGAGATACTAGTGGCTATTCTGAAATATATTGGGTTTGAGCAGCCTGCCTATGCATTAATAATTCTTTTTTATCTGAAAGGATGCAGCGCGTCACTTTGGACGGGGACATATCAGATACAGGTTCAATTACATCAGGGGTGCCCCAGGGCAGTATTTTGGGTCCATTATTGTATAGCCTATATACTTTTAATTTCATGAAGTCGGTAAGTTATTGTCAATATCATCTTTGTGCTGACGACACTCAAATTTATGCCTCTTTTAAACCTGATCTGTCAGAACTTATAACAATCCGACTCAATACCAACTTGAATAGCCTTCTCAAAACCTCTGAAGGTCACTTGTTCAGTTTCAATTCAAAATTAAATATTTTTCTCTCTCGGTAGCTACATTTAACAGGAACATTAAAAGTGATTTACTGTCTCAGGTATCATAGAAAACATATCTCCTGCTCCCCCTTTTCTCTTATTCTCTTTCCCCTATTCTCTCTTTGTCACTCTAAATTTCCATTTTTCTACTTAGTATACTTCGCTATATTTCTTAATATCGAAACTTTATTAATTATCAATGTCTTAGTAGCCATCTGCATTATTATAGAATTGTTTAAATTTGCTTGTTTTTTTGGCTCTAGCAGCTGCTTCTTTAAGGGGCAAGCTGATGTAGCCCTTTATTTTCTTAAGGCTTTTTGGTTGTAAACTGTTATATACTGTTTAATGAGGGTAATAAATATTATTATTATTATTATTAAATCCTGAAAAGTACCAAAATTGTAAATAAAAGGATACTACATATGCAAATTTTAATTGTATGAACCTATTTGACTGACTTGATCCGATTAATTTCTTATTATCGTAGCTAGTTTTTAGCATTGAGCATAGTCCTTTGCGGAATGACGACAGAGAACACTCAACCCAATGGACGCCATGTTTTCATATTTTGTCTCATACCTAGAGCACACCATATTTTTAAGGAAAATTGCGATCAATTGTCTTGTAGTATCCTGGAAAACGTTCAAAGTGTCGATTAGAACTACTAAATCGTTGGACACGTTGCTGAGAAATTCGCTGAACACGGTTGAAGTTCACTTATTATTTAGGCGAATGAAAGCTACAGACAGAGGTTGAACTTTAGCTATACAGGGTGTCCGCAAAGTTGGGGTTATCCTTTTCAGAAACAAGTACCCTTGAAATAACGAAGGTAATGTGTAGTGAAACGAGGGCGACCAAGTAAAAAAGAATAAAGGAACAAGTACTCACTCTCCAGTTGACGACAAGGGCTAAGTACGTCTCTGCCCGAAATCATACCGCTCCAACAGAAAATGAAATTAGCTGATGCGCTACCGAGCAGACGCAGGCGGTGGTGCAGACCACGAACAGAGGTAACAAATATGACGGCATTGCCGCGTTTTCAGTTTTTAGGTAAACGTACTTTATAGGTATTGTTCGAAGTTATCGCCGTTTGATTCAAAAACACAGGTGCGTGCACGACGTAGCCAAGCATCGGTGCAGGCTTTGAGAATGGAGTCCCTCCCCCGAATGAAAGCACCAGCTTGTTCAATTCTGAGACGAAGTTCGTCAACCGTATGCACTTCAGTTTTGTACACTAAGCATTTCATTTCTCCCCAAAGAAAAAAATCACATGGTGTTAAGTCTGGAGATCGCGGAGGCCACGCTACGGGTCCATTACGTCCGATTCACCTATTTGGAAATAATTCATTCAAGAACTCACGCACTTCGCGTCTAAAATGGGGCGGTGCACCATCGTGCAGAAACCACATTAATTGTCTTACACTTAATGGCACATCTTCTAACAAGGAAGGCAAAATGTTGCGTAAAAAGTCTAGGTATTGCATCTTGTCCAATCGATTTGGGGGAATAAATGGTCCAATGAGCATACCGTTCACCATGCCAGCCCAAACATTCACCGAAAATGTTTGTTGAAAATGTGCCCGACGGACAGCGTGCGGATTTTCTACTGACCAAACATGAGTGTTGCGAAAGTTATTCACCCCATTACGCGTGAACGTAGATTCGTCTGTCACCAATATGCACTTCAAAAAGTCCAGATTGTTGTCATGTTGATGCAACAACCACTCACAAAACCGCACTCTTGCTGGAAAATCGTCAGGTTGGAGGGCTTGTACACGTTGGACGTGAAACGGATACAGCCCCCCTTCACGCATCGTTTGCCACACTTTAGTTTTTGATACTTGCACTTCTCTAGCCACGTCTCTAGTACTTGTTGGGGGATTCTCGTCTACGCGATTCAGTAGTTCTTCCTCAACTTGCACCTTTCGTGGTTGTCTAGGCCTCCCACTGTGCCCACCTCGAAATTCCTCCAAATGGCCCGTATCCCTGACTCTCTGGACTAGGTAAAAGCTGCGGGGCCTTGGATGATGTCATCTAGGGAAACGATCTGCATCCACTCGCGAAGCCTCTGTAGCATTTTGAAGACATTCGTCATAAATTAACAACATATCAACGAGTTCATTATTGGTGTATGAGTGTGCCATTATTATTTTTTTTGAAACGCAATCGATTATTCGGGTCCGTTTACCTCTACACGCGTGACCGTAACCGTCGGTTGAAGGTTGCATACTGACCTGACACACTGACCCCGACCCAGTTCTGTCGTCGGGTTGAGCCAGTGGCCTTGTACCAGTCGGTGATGTCGCGGGTCGCGGCTGCAGGACGGTATTAAGATATTTTTGATGTTGCAGAGCCCTTTATCTCGGTTCCCTTAAGACACTGGTGTATATGGTACTAAGAAAAATTGCTTATATTTTCAAGATCTACACGTCGTGTAAAGGAAAACCCCAACTTTGCGGACACCCTGTAAAGTTTCCACATATTCGTAATAATTTATTGTAGACATCCTTTTTCTGATTAGCCGACAAGCGAAAACATAGATGCTTGAAAGCAAAGCTTAACGTCAGAGATACCTTAGAAAATCCCAATTGAAACATTTCTTTATCGCCTTGCTAATTACAGAACGCATAGCTGTAAGTATTGGTCGTTGATTTATTTGCGAGTTGAGCTTGAACATCTATGCCTGCTACCTGAAAGAACCGTGAAAAAGACTACAGTTTCAAAATGATGTCAAGGATCATATTGGGATAACATGCTTCCTTTGCTTGGAGTACCCATAGTACTGAGGATTCTCTAGACTGCCATGGTACAGTATTCAGACATGTTATGATCGTTCAGTCAGCGATACTCACTTGGACAACAGACGAAACATCATATTGGAATTCTATTAAGGGAACCTTGTAGATGAGAAAAAGTGGAATTTATGTTGAAATCCCACTACAAATAAAGCCGGGAAAAAACATAGTGGTTTTAGGAAAATTTGTTTTTCTCCATCTCTGTCCGGAAGTACAGTAAATTTAAACGTCATTTTGAAAGTTCCCTAAATACGCAACTTTGCGCCCATACTGGTTCCAACATACCATTAATGAGGGTTGAATTTGAAACGCCCTGTATATGAAGCAGTTTTACAAAGCAGATGGACATGCTATTGTCGTGTAGACCCAATACACCACTTTGTCTTAGACCTCATCTCACTCCGACAACCCTTGTACAAGCCCACAACGAATTGCGAACTTTACAAACCTTACAAAACAACAACATTCCTAATTTTACAATGTACGGAAGTTCTGGATGCTGTTACAGAGACATTCTCTGCTCGATGCTCTTTTCTGGAATCTCCAGGTGTATACCAGCATTCCGGATTTGGTCTTTGAACCTTGCATGTATAGACCATGGATGGCCTTTGCAATAATCTCGCCAAGTTGCTAAAATGCTCCTATTTTTCTTTCAGCCATTCCTTGATTCAGAAGTGGGATAGGTTTTGCACCATATCACCGATACCATTTTTTTCAACCGAGATCCTATACTACCTACCTATGGCCTACGCTAAGCCGCCCAAAGATGTTCCCGATCGCGTTCCCATCGATCAGATCAAGTAGGCAGGCGAAGTTTCTAGGTCACGACTTGGAAACTAGCTGTTATTAGTAGGCCACGCTCGGCCACCACTCTCCATCGCGGTTGGCGGTGTATGCAGACAGTCGTACCGGCGTTCGAATCAAGAAAGCTTTGGACAGTGCTACTCGCGAGGTTGACAGCCGCGCGCACGTTCTACCGGCAATTGTTTTCGCAAGTTTTGGCGGGCACGCGAGTGCTTGTTTGTTTGGTGTTTTGGACTTTTGTGAGGTGATTCTTCTCGTGAACTGGGGTATTGAAATCTAGTGATATAGGTAAGGTTTAAATGAAAAAGTTTACTTGAGTTGCATAATTTTAATCACTGTTATTGAAGTTATTCAATATCCAAGTCGCTTGCATTTAGTGCTTTCTATTAAGCAAATACACAGTGTGCGTTGCCTGCAAATTCATTCTGCAAAAGCTTCTGTAGCTAGTTATAACCAATAAACCTTTAGTACCCACACGTTCTGTTTCTGTGTAATTTCCGATGTTTCTTGATTCTTCAAGTGAGATGCACATTTATTTTGTGATGTTATATAGTAAGAGTAGCCTGTAATTTTGGAAATAGGTATCTTGCAAAGCGGAAACATACGGAGTAGACTGAGAAGTTTTCGTGGTATGGTCAGATATTTCCAAAGTTCTACTTGAGCTCATCTGTAAGTTCATTCAAAAAATTCCAGGATCCTGAGAACAATTCTTTGTTTTCGAATGATCTTTTGTAGCGCTAGTGGATTTCCTTCTTGACTAAGAAATATCCCACCAGCTATGCATGGCTTGACATCCGGCAAGTGGCAAGGCACTCCAACGGAGCCTACCATGGAGTTCAACATACACGATTTCTGCTTCAATTATACGGAGGTATACTGTGGGATCCCGTGAAAAATAGCTCAGCACGCTATGCTAAGATTTTTCTGATCAGTGTGCGCTATCAGAAGGGAAACCGTTTCGATATTCTATACTGTTGTTCATAGACCTCAGACACAACTGATTACCTCTTGTGGGTTAAAATCTTCCCATGTATTTCACTATCCAGCCTCTAAGTTACGAAGCAGATTGACTCAATGCACTAGCATGTTTCTTATGACTTCACTTAGGGTATCTTTAAGTAAAAATCTATAACATTTCGCGATTGTCTTGTCTTCGGATGGTTTTGTAGAGTTGTCATATTTCGCAGACAGAGCAAGAGTTTTTTCCCCTTCCGGAAACGACCTAAAGTGGTGGGTACTAACGCTCAAGGGCTCCTTTAAAAATACAGGGTGTTTCAGTTTATTGTTGCATAACTTTAAGACTCGATAGAAATTTTAAGATTAATGCATAAAGTCTATATAAACATGGGTCGAAAAATGCGTGGCTTCCGAAATATATAAATAAATTTACTTTCTAAAATAGTTTTTTTAAATATTCCGAAAAATATTTGATGTATAACAGTGAAAATTTGTATACAAGGGTTTTTTGGTACGACAAAACGAACCATGGGCATAGTTTTACTGTAGCCGCTAGAGGGCGCTCTCTACTGTACCTGTAGTGTATTAAAATGACCGAACATTTTTTCTTAGTGCAATTTTTTGCTTTTTGAACAAGTAGTATCTCGATAATTTTTAGAAGTAGGCTGCGAATGCAAACATTTTTTAAATTGAAAGCAGAATAAGGTTAAACGTCAATTAGTTGACAGTTAGTTTTGTTGTCTGTTGAAACCTGAAACGTTTTTTTGCAATTGTGAATGCACGACATTTAGTTTCTTTTACCTGTTTTTTTGTGAGTTTTATAAAAATGCCATTTTATTCTCCAATCAAGAATTAGCGGATATTCATTTTGTGTATGGCTTTGTAAATGGAAACGCAGCAGAAGCAGCCAGAGAATACGCACGAAAATTTCCTAACAGACGACATCCAACTCGCTCAGTATTTGTAAGAGTGCATCGCCAAATAATTGAAAATGGTTTAGGAAATCTCCAAAGAGATCAAAACATAAATGTTCGTCACCGCAAATTAACCCGTATGATTCTGCGCGAGTTTGATAGAGATCCGACCACAAGTGTTAGGAGAGTTTCTGGTGCCTTAGGAATTTCAGCAAACCTTGTTCAGCGTGTTCTTAGAAATGACCATAGACGTCCTTACCATTTGCAACCTGTGCAAGGACTACAGCCAGGGGACGGAGAACGGAGAATTACATTTTGTCAGTGGATTCTTGATAGAACTGATAATAATAGGGAGTTTTTAAGTAACGTTTTATGGACCGATGAGTCATGCTTCACTAGACGTGGAGTGGTAAATTTTCATAATCAACATATTTGGTCGCATGAAAATCCGCATGCAGTTCGGGAAAGAAATTTTCAGCATGAATTTATTGTGAACGTGTGGATTGGTATCTACCGTAATCGACTATTTGGACCCTACCTTTTGCCTGCAAGGTTAAATGCTGCGACCTTCTTGGAATTTTTAGAGGCTGAACATATGTGGGATGATGTTATGTTAGATTTAAGAAGATTGGCCTGGTTCCAGCTTGATGGTTGTCCAGCTCATTATTCGAGAATAGTTAGAAACTGGCTGGACGAAAATTATCCAGAAAGATGGATCTGCCGTGGAGGACCAGTCGCCTGGCCTCCACGGTCCCCTGACCTAAATCCATTAGATTTCTTTGTGTGGGGATTTCTGAAAGAAAAAGTGTACCAGACTCCCGTAACCACAAGAGATATGCTAATAGACAGAATCAGGAATGCATGTGATGAAATAAGGCCTTATTTGAATAATGCTATACCACGTTCGATCATTCGTAGATGTGAATTGTATATTGAACAATTGGGTTTACATTTCGAGCAACTACTTTAGATTTTTATGTTTGTCCTAACTATCCAATAGCATTTTAGTTGTAAATAATTAATTTAATTTTTGAAAAATAATATTGGAAAATTAAACAAATTAATGTTCTGTTTTTTTGTGTTTATTTGGAGTTAGGAATTATTGCTGTGTTTAGAAACACAATCTAAACGATCATCTTAATTAAAACAAAAAAAAATATTATTTTCCCATAAATAATTAAAAATGCATCGAACCTTAAAAATCGAAATATCTCAAAAACGGCTAACTATAACGAAAACTCACAGGAGAGCTTTTTGATGCAGAAAAGTACGAAGAATCAGTTTTTTTATTCAAAAAGCAAAAAATTGCACTAAGAAAAATTTTTCGGTCATTTTAATACACTACAGGTACAGTAGAGAGCGCCCTCTAGCGGCTACAGTAAAACTATGCCCATGGTTCATTTTGTCGTACCAAAAAACCCTTGTATACCAATTTTCACTGTTATACATCAAATATTGTTCGAAATATTTAAAAAAAAAATGGTTTAAAAAGTAAATTTAAACACCCTGTATTTCGGAAGCCACGCATTTTTCGACCCATGTTTATATAGACTTTATGCATTAATTTTAAAAGTTCTATCGAATCTTAAAGTTACGCAACAATAAACTGAAACACCCTGTATATTTATTAGTATAATTGTTTCCCAAACAAGTGCACCAGTTACTCAGATTACGCAGTGATAAAACATCAGACAGAAAGAGTGGTAGAGATAGATGAAACAAATTCTTGTAACGTGAATTCCATAACATTACCGAAAACTCAAAATGGGATACATAATGAATAATGAGTATTCTAAATAACTGTACCGATTTATATGTACATTATAACTATAATAGACGGTGAAAGAGCAATAACGTGTGCGGTATTCGAAAGTTTCAATGAACAGTTCACCACGCTGCGAGGTTTGATTTCAAATGAGCGATAAACCTGTAAGGTAGATACGGGTATATACATACACAAGTACCATGTGTTGCGATGTGTAGCCATAAAAGCCGACGTGTTTAGTAAGACCGAGCGTGGTTTTCCTGTCGTTAAGAGGTCTTTCAAGGTTTGTGTTGTATGGAATAAAAGGATTGCGAATGCATAGATAAATCGTAGTAATTGAAATTGTTTTTGGAAGAACAAGAAGCATAATAATATGATATCAAAACAATTGTTGTCGCCTTCAAAGTCTTTGCGAACAAGCGACGGTCTTCAATACCCAAAAATTCATCGAAATCAGGGATTTCCAGTTCAAGCTTAAGATCAAGAGGTTGCTAGGGTTGCTTGGCAATAACTGATGTTTTGGGGTTGGAATGATTCCTGCTGCTGTGGTGAAGTTCGCTTCGGTCTTTTCTAGCTTTATTCAAGAGTTTTATACTGATTCAAGCAACTGCAGGCCGTTAGCTGTATTATCAATGGTAATTATTAAAAGAGAAGGAGTATCAATATGCAATCGTTTGACTCATTATCTTTTTTTTACATCGAAGCAAAAGCGCAGGCAGAAGCCCAAGTTCCATTACACGCGGTTGCTGAGAGGATTTCGATGAAGCTTCGTTAATCCAATTTTTGAACTGCCCAAGTTCAGTAAAACTGGGGAACGCCTCCTCATGTAGATTGTTCCACAATCGGGATATTCTAGGGACCACGGAGCGGTCGTATCGGCTAGCCGGTTGACGTAACGGTAGAAGAGAGCTAGTTGGACAACCCTTTTCTGGATAGCTTCAGTCATGGATAATTTATTCGGAGCGGCAGTACACCAAACTAGCTTTCTTAGCCCTAAGCAAGCCTGGGTCTTCCAGGCAGCGCCGGTATTGACGAGATGTGATTTGGAAGCATATTGAATACTGAAAATGTCGAAAGCTATGAGACCTCCGACAAAAGAAAATGGCATGGCCTATGTACAGTTGCAGGATTACCCTTCAATTTCTAGCCACACTGTATCAGCCTTAAAAAAACAACAATCCCAAACTGTGACCCTTGTTTAGCCATCGAATATTTTATTGAATTCTGGAATCACTGAAGCAACTCCAGAATGTGTTCTGAATACCAGTACACCTTTTTCCTAGTTTAAAACTTATTTTGAACTTCCATTGTCTATAGAATTTTTGATTTCACCTGATAATGAAAGTTTTGAAACATCTATGCTGTCTACGAATTTTATACAACCTACTGAGTACCTGCTCACTTGCATCATGCACCTTGAGTACATTTGTTCAAACGTTTGTAGATGCTCACGGGCTATGACCCTTATCGAGGGTTTCAATACCTTCCGGAGCGGCTTTACTGATGATAAGGTCCGGGGTAAGGTATGAATTGTTCTTTGCCGCTTTTCCTTCTATGAATCATGTCTTGGCCAGATCTAGGACCATGCCATTACTCAAGAAATATGCAAAGTTGGCTTCAACAACACGACCTACCCTTTGTTCCCAAAAACCACAATCCTCCAATTTGTCTAGGAAGGTTTATCATGGAGGCTGAGAAACTCAAGATGAAGAACAATTAAGACGACAAATTTACGAAAAACGGAGAGCAAATTGATCTCAATTCCGTCCAAGACCTGATTTTTACATGAATACTCTTGGATGCACCGTTTTTAATTAAAACGACAAAATAGTAACTGCTTATGTTAGCACTATTGATTAATAATAATTTTTAAAAACGTATTTGGTTAAATATAAAAATGCATACTTGATGGGGCGCCACTGGTGGCGCAAAATAATAAATTTACATTGTTAAATATGACATTTCTCATCATTCATAGTATGGTAAAATCAAAAGCAATATTTAGGGCCAATTTCACTAACAACAGTCCGTTATTCTCCACCTATAGGGTAACAGACCGACAAATACAAAGAATGAGCTTCAAGTTCCAATCAACACATTTTAGCAACCAATAGCTATGAAATCTTGAAAACAAAATACTGTTTGTTTCCAAACATTCATTAATTTACTTGCCGTTCATCAGAACCATTATGGCACCTTAGATTGATATTTCCACAAAATCATTCAGGTTTTTTGATATCCATACATCCATAAAGTTGAATATTTTTCGTTGTTCAGGAACTGAACAAACATCCACACTATATTCACAGCGATTAAGAAATTCCCAAATATATGCCTTAAAGCTACCAGCAAACCTAAAACCTGCAAAAAAAACTACAAATTTGCCATATTTTTCTTTTTTCACGAGTTCACATTCTAGGTTATATTTATATTAGACATTATTTGAATACAGCTGATTATTGCATTTCAAGGAGTGGGGGGAGTGTGGGATCTGTAAACTCTTGGTACCAGTCACAAAACATAATATACTCTGAAGGTTTAATTCCATGCTATTCAATGACAACACGGTGACTTGTGTGGTTGTCAGCGGCCATTTTGTGAGGGTGCGACAGGGTTGCCAGATTGTGCTTTAATATCCCGTTTCACCCTCCTGGTCTCAGTGGAGTAAGTTCCGTCAACTGTTGAAATATACTCTACTATGCTTTATAAGACTAGGCATTGGTGACATTTTTCCCAAAATCATTGCACAACACTTGAAAAAATGCAAATGAAAATTTAAAATTATTTCCATGACGCCGCAAAATAGTTCCGTCGATACCTTGGGTTATACATCTTGACAGTAGGGATGTTCGATACGATCCTATATTTGGAAGTCTCAATATATTTCACGAGTATCGTCATCTTTCGATCCGGACTGTGTCAGAAAGAGTGACTGCCATTTGGCTGCGACATTACCCTGCCAAATCAGACATATCTTTCATCATTTTCAAAGAAATTGTACAGAATCTTCAAATTTGTGAAGTTAGCGAGCTTCACTTCATACGTTATTACCAGACATGCCCAAATCATCAGTTGCTGCCGTGATATTCATCCCGACCACTGCATCTCCACGGCTAGGCGACCTGTATGTTAAATTTGTATTGATAGGGCAGCGGGTTATGCTATAAATCATATGTCACAGTGTTTGTGCACTGATTGCAACGGTTAGATGATACCAAAAATATTTTCATAAATAGGAGATCTTTCCCATTCCGGATCGAACAATCTACAAAAGATGCTTATAATCATGATAGTAAATTATCACGAAAATAATTCAAAACCAGAAAATGTAAAATATTCATTTCGCACCCTCCACCACGGAGCGTGATTGTCGTTAGACTTGGCAACCCTGCGAGTGACAGATAGATATCTCCGCCAGTCAAAAAGTCAAACGTTACTAGTTTTTATGATTTTTGGACTTAAAACGCATTATTTGTGAAACATGTTTCATAATTTTTTGTCTCTGTCTATAGTAATTGTATTATGCATCAGGCAGATGTAGGGATTGACACGTCTTGCACATATTATCTGTGTTTTAGGATAGAGAGGACATAATGTTTTTATTGCTTTGAAGAAATTCATTAACCCATAAATTAATAAATGATTACTATTATGTCGTAAAGGAGGATGAGGAATTGGATGGAATGTATTTTATATTCTATTTTCTTGCAAAATACTGACAAATCCACCCTATTCAACAGGTATGTAATGATAACTTTCAGTATATTGAAGTTGGTAAATTCGAGAGTACCATGCATTAACAAACGTCCAAGTCTGCTGCCAAATTTAACAGCTAGATAATCGACCTATTATTTGCCGCATTTCCATTCGCTGAGGGGGATAACGGATTGTTAAATGTAAACCTATAAAATATATCAAAATACATGAAAGTTGTCCTGTTTTTTCTGTACAAAAGCATCATGTTGGAATCAAAAAGTGGTCTTGTTTATAATACAGCCGAATTTTCACGATTTTATTCAATATTTCAATAGAAATCGATGCATTTCGATAAGGTATTTTCCCATTGGTCCATAATATTAATGTTGGTGAAATTGGGCCTTAGGATAACAAATTTGTGTCATTCTGTAGATAGCATAGTTAGCTGTAGAATTAGAACAAAAAAGTACAACTTTACATAGTAGTTTTTGAATGGTGTGCAGAAATGCACAAAATAATCAATTTTCTTGCATATTTTTTTCTGTTTTTGTCTGTTTTTAAGTATGTTTGACAGTTAGTATCAATACAAGTTTTCCAACAATCGCCACGGCCACATGCTTTCGTTCAGATGACACCAAATTTATCATTCTGTGACACTTATGTACTACAATTTTCTTACATGCACTAGCGTAATCGTAACGTAAATATAAAAATGGCTGCTATTTCAAGAGGGGTGAGGTAGGACATTGTAGGGGGTGGATTTGTCGATAAAAATAGCTGAAAAATACCCCTCCTAAATATCGGTATGTCGTGGCCAAACACTTTGTATATTATCTTATAAGGAACAATATTCTTAAATACTAGCACGTCATTAAGGCACACTCCGTATACAAGACGAAAATCAAGCTTGCTAGCGGTACTGCTTCCATGTTTATGGAGCTGTCTATCTAACCTGTAAAAACCTTGACTTTTTGACCCCCAAATCTCAAACAGTTTATTTACCAACGTAAAGATTGTAATTTTGTGCTTTTCTGGCGATGAACAAGTTGATATTTATGCTTTTCATATTGCAGACGTACACTTTTCGTTAAAATGAAACCAGAATAATTGGGAAATGTATAGCTCAAAAAGATCTAGCAAGTACAATCTCTTGTAGCTTCGAAATCTCGATACGAACATTGTTCACGAAGATATAGCCGTCAAAAGACAGCCAAGAATTTTTAAATTTTTTATGCTCAATTTTTGCTAGAAGTTTAAAACTCTGCATCTTCGTAAGTGCGACCTCACCTAAGAAACGTTATGTCTGCCTATTGCAAAATTAATTACAAAAAATTATCCTCCAGTTGCAGGTTATTAACTGTTCTAATACCACACATCACCTGGGAACACCATTTCATTACGCCTACTTGCTAGTGTATAAATTGCAATTATACCCAACTAAAAAGTCTAAGTTCGTTGACCATCAAGCACATATTTTTAATTGATCATTACAGAAACATGTCAATAGCACGTTTTAATGTATTTTTATCAGTTAAATAATATAGCGGTACTCATCAATTTAGTATTGCACGTAAAACTGGAAAGGATATTGAAAAATGCTAAGAGGTACATTACTTCATGTATGATTTCACACTTTTCGAATAAGTACATGTTATGGCGGTCTTCGAATGATTATATGATAAAGTGGTAAGTACCATAGTTCGTAACAACATTAATAGTGTTAAGGAACTACATGAAGGCCTTCTACGCAGAATCGTATTTCAACCTAATGGCAGTGGTACAATAAAATACAATCCGGAACAACAAAAAGTTTCAACAAGGCTGATGTGCGGTAAATCAGCAGTAAAAAGTTGAAAAAAATATTGTAGGAAAGTATTCAGTCTTAAAAACTTTCATGTTCAGCCCTTCCGTATGTAGCTCGTATATACTATTTGCTATTGCAGTTCGATTTTAGAACACAAGTCTGTTAACTCCTTCCTAAATCTTCTATATTTGGGGGTCTAGGACTTCTACTTTGTCCACTTTGTCCACATCGACGGCCTCTGTATGGCATACCCGATGCGGCTAGGGATAGAAACATGCAGGAGAACAATCTGAATACACTCGCGAAGTACCAATAGCATCACTACATACAGCTTAACCAACATGGGGTCGATAATTTCGTTATTGCTATTTTCAGTTTTTTAAATCCGATTTGTAAATAAACTAGGTTAATCTACACACCAAGCGGCGCCTGATATGGATATCAACACATCTTACTACAAAACGTCGACCCTGTTATACGCAGGATGTAGGACAGGGCTGTTATATACAAAATTTTCCGGAAGCTGATATCTCTGTTATCTTGAGGCTTTGGTATTACTAGGAAAATTTGTTTGTTGTTGCTTGTACTTTTAAAGTCTGAACTCCAAAGATAACCCCGTATGCCCTTTAAAATTTGGAATCTGAATTAGTTTTTTTATAGGGCTATTGTTGAACAAATAGTTTGTTAGACCCGTCGATTTTGTTTTCGAGGGGGACACAAGTTTGGCTAAAAATCACGTTAGCACGTGCAGCCCCCTAAGCGGGGGTGACAGCACCCCCAAAATCTTAAATAGAAAGGACAGTCGAGTGATACCTTATTTTAAAGGCCTTGCAATTCCCTTTATAGTGATATAAAATTAATGTACTTCAGTTCAGTAGTTTTGAAGATTTATTGATTTAAAGTTTAAATAAAACTAATACATCATAATTTGTGGTGATCAATACATTTGGCAGCAAAGTAATTTAAAAATGAAGAATGAACTGACACGTTAGGCAAGTAAATGTTGAAAATGGCCACCATGACTCTCCATGCAATAATAAAGATTTTGAGGAGTCATTTGAAGGCACTCATTCACAATTCTTTGTCGCAGGTCTTCTAATGATGTTGGCTGAGTAGCATAGATTTTGCTTTTTAAATGACCCCATATAAAGAAATCCAAAGGTGATAAATCTGGCGATCTTGGGGGCCATTCAATGGCACCTCTTCTACCAATCCATCGATCTGGAAACGTCTGATCTGAATATTGTCGAACACGTAATGCGTAATGTGGTGGGGCACCATCCTATTGGAACATCAACCTATTCGCAATGTACAGCCGATCATTCTGATTTTCAATTATGGCTGTTAATGCAGGATCTATCGCGTCTTCCAGTAATTCTAAATTCATTTCACCGGTCAAATTTCCAGGTAAGAAAAAAGGACCAACTAAATGATCGCCAAAAATACCAGCCCAAACACTTAATTTTTGTGGCTGCTGTGTATGAACCTCATGATAAATTCTGAGGTTAGAGTCGGACCAATATCGGCAGTTATGACGATTTACTACGCCATTTAAGAAAAAGAAACATACGTCGGAAAAGCTAGTGTTGAATAGAAAATCACTCACTTCAACTCGGCGTTCCGCAAGGGTCAGTATTAGGGCCACTCCTCTTTTTACTATTCATCAATGATTTATCAGAATTTGAGACTTCTGCGCAAGTTACTATGTTTACAGACATCATTACCGTATCATTGTCCACTGTCACTAGATGAGATTTCGGAGCATTGCAAGCTATTAGGAACATTTTTTAACAGTAACTTTGTTCTTTCTCAAATATGCTAATCACGTATGCAACAATCTGAATGAAGCCTATTACGCCTTACTGTAGCTGAAAGATACACTAAGGCCAGTATCGTCAGTCGTCCCTACAATTGTAGGGCGCGTTTATGGCCTCCTTGATTGTCATACTCCTTTCTCTCCTTCAAAAATTTCTAGATTATACTTGTCCCGTGTCAGCGTCAGCACTCTCCTATTGTGAAGATATGTTTTCTTTTTAAATTGTAGGACATTTCAGGCTAATAAAACATGATGTAACTCAAAAGCAAGCATAATTTGACGCAAATAGATGTTTGTGACATAACCTCAAAATAGAGCGCTGATACGGAGAAGTAGAAAACAACAACAATCAAGGAGGCCATAAAGGCGCCCTACAATTGTAGGGACGACTGACGATACGGGCCTTTTAATAACAAGGGACTGCTCTGTGTCTACTTCGCCCATGTACATAGTCACCTGTTAAACAAAATCATGATATGCAGTAACTCCATCGAAAGTGAGTATTATTCAATGCTCAGAAACGGTTGCTGCTGAGACCAGTATCTAGCATAAAGCCTACCGAGTGCTGGAGAGAGGTTTTTAAGCAGTTAATTATCGCACTTCCTTCTGTTTATATTCTCAGATGACACATCACTTCAGAGCCAAACATTGATAGCTGAAGCATCAACGTTAAACTCAGTGAAATGCATTCTACCTCATACTGTGAAATGTATCTTTTCCACAATGGTGCCATCTCATTAATAAGTCCACCTTACAGGATTGGAGCATTCAAAAGCTACAATCAATTCAATGCGGCAGTTAAATCTTTCTCATGCGTTAATGAATGTTTAAATATGAAGCTATAATTTTTTTAATGATGTTTTTTATTATGTGTTGTCTTATGTTACTTCTGCTTAGATTGTTGTTATGTATTCCAGTCGACACTGTAATGCTGTATTTTAACCTCATTTTTCCAACTGAAAGTATGTTTAGTGCATACGTTGCATCTTTGCCTCTAGCTCACATGCCACATGTACACTATATCTTGAGTGGTCAATAAATCTAATGCCTAATGGTATAAAAAGAAATTGATGAATATTTTTTCAAATTTCTGGATTTATTGGAAAGGTTGGACTTCACACTTAACAGTGAAACAAAATTTCAATCAAACGACTACCACTGCTGGCCCAGCAGCAACTCATCCTATTGACCCAATTTTTTAAAAAAACCAAAAAATTGATTACTTTCTTAAGGACCAGTTTGTCACCCTTTGTGAGTCAAATTTTCTATTCCAGTCTTTAGAGCCTTTAGAGGCAGTATTCTATATTTTGGTTGAACATTGATAAGAGGTATAAGGACGTTATTTGAACCTAAGCTTGCTACCGCAACTTTCGAGGTTTTTGAACATTATTAACCAAATTATTGCCAGATAAATGTTGGGATAAATATACGTGTATGTTTATTTGTTTGAGCTTTTCCATGAGTATGTTCCAGAAACTTTTCTATCAAAATAATTCCCTCGCAAGACAGCTAGAAAAATACATTTTCAACATTCAAAACTCATCCAACATTAATATCGATATCTTTCTACTGTTATTTTTTTAGGAAAGGCACCATAAAACAAATGAATTTCTTCGGATTTTTGCATCTTCATTGCTGCAAAAATAAATTACAAAACTGTTGCGAAATAAATCTTTTCCATGACAGATTAAGGTCTGATTACGTATCAAGGAATGTGCGTCTCAGTAAGAACCCAGATTTCTTAGACCATTGCGAAATTAATTCACTGTGAGTCGCCAAAATGTCAACGTGATTTACAATTATATAATCCTTACATTTTTCATTGAAATAAAATTATATTGAGGTGTGAAAATAACACTTTTATTGTCGACTTTGAAGGATTATTATACTATTTTCCATGAAATAAATGAAACGTTCAAGATGTCAGTTAAGTCTAACATGTTTTATACATGAGAATGGTATTACCTAGATTCATGTGTGGGAACAATAACGAGCATTACTTTGTCACTTAGAGTAATGTTTGTGCTGATTTGGTCATGCCAAGGATAACTGAATTTAGTAAGGTAGACTAAGATTACTAGCATTTAGGAGACGAGAATGATAATATGATGATGATAATAGCATACATGCAGGGCCAATAACTAAGACTTAGCAGGAAGGAGAGGACAGAATTTATGCGAAAATATTTGGCTTATACAGGGCGAGCTTTTGAAATAAATGTCTAAAAAGCAACTTTATAGATAAATATACGTTCCTCACTTAGAAAATATGCCGCGCACTGCAGGATAATGTAACAACACAAACTTGAATTTTAAATTTCGAATACCCTGTTTATTCTTGTATATTCTTAAAGGCCTCTTAAAAGGAAGACCTTTAGAATTTGTAATTTTGAAAATAAGTTTTCATTGGTTGTAAACAAGATGGTTGAACAATAAGTAGAAACAGTGGGGAAGAATGTGTGTTATACACATTTTTTTTTAATACATACCAAGATTATGGGAAACTCTATAGAAGTAATTTATCTTTTTTGATATTTTTGAAATAATGTATTCTTTAATGCACGTGAAACAGTACTTTACTATCGAGATATTTAAATGATTCGACTGCTTCAATTTTTTCATCATTAATCAGGAGACTAATTGTATTGTCTAAATTCATAATTTTTTTAATATAACCATTTAACAGCTCTAAAGCAGTGTCCAAATGTTTATGTTTACTATATATATATATATATATATATATATGTACAGTATTCATAGTTAATTGCCTTAACTGTTAGGAGAAGATATCCTTTAATTTCTTGGGGTAGAAGGAAACGTATTGCAAAAGTACACTCTTATAACTTAAACTCTCAAGCTTTCGAAGATCTATGTCTTCATCGTCTGGAGCTGGAAACAATTATTGACAATAGCACCAAATAACAATTAGGAGAAAAATATTTATTTACTAAATCGGCGAAGTGTGTTGCCTAATAGTATGACGTTTTGTAATATATAGTGCAAGAGGTTGCGCTATTGTGGACCGATGAATTTTCAAAACCCGATAGAAGTTGCTTTGGAAGGAGTGTGATTTGGATGTTATCCTACCAAACAACTAAAATATCCGTAGGGAATATTCACACTTGAAGACAAAAACTTTGAGCTTGCACTTCACAGGACGACATAATGGGTGACCTTCCAATAATTTTCAATGTCACACTTCATACGCCGCTGTAGAATGTCAGTCGGCCAGCACGTGTTGGATAATGCGGAGGTTATCAGTGGAAAAAAAGATGAAATCTCGGGGGAATTTTCTATAGTTGATAGTTTTAAAATCTCCAAATTTCTTCCAAAATCAACCAACGCTTATTTTTAAAAACCTTTCAAAATGATTTACCATTTAATAATAAAATAATTCCGTCCTAATCGAACCTCATCAGTCCAGTCTTTTATTCGTCACTGTTGTTTTTAAACGATTTCAACAACAATCTCGCCGACTTAGTAAGTAAATATCTTTCTCCTAATTGCTATTTGATGCTATTGTTCGTAACTGTTTCCAGCTCCAGACGATGAAGACATAGATCTTCGAAAGCTTGAGAGTTTAAGTTATAAGAGTGTACTTTTGCAATACTTTGCCTTCTACCCAAAGAAATTAAAGGATGTATATATATATATATATTTTTTTTGAGACGTGGTCATTGTCGTCTAGACCAGTTAGGTGAAAAATTAAAGCTTCCGCCTTTTGTTGGGTACTTCGACAAAATTTAAGCAAAGAGGACTCTTTATACTTTTTTTAATTCTCTCTAGCTTTCAATGGACTTTGCCATCATCATCAGGAGCTGCAATTACAATGATAACAGTAGCAACAAAAGTGTAAAATGAATTTAAATTGAATCAACTTACAGTAGTATGTGAGGATGTTGCTAATTGTTGTTTTCGTATAGGATGAGGGAAACGTCCAGTAACATGGTGAGAGCTGGATACATGGTACAAGGGTTAAAATTATATAAAATATGACAATACAAGTTAAAGACAGATTAAAAATTATTTAAAAAACATTTGAGCATTACGTCGTGAAGCCACTTGATGATTGCACAAAATGGTGGTTATGGAACAATGAGTGAGATGAACCTTTGACAGAAGGCCGAAGGTTGTCAATGTCTGTGTTGAAAGATGGAACGAATTGTGGGCGTGTGCCAACACGTTGCCAAATCACATCAGATGATGTGATTTTCAGAATGTTATGTAAGAAATTGTTAAACCGACCAGAGGCAGTTGAATAAACTATATTTTAATTAATGGGAATTTTAAATTAACAATTATTAATAAATCGTGAAAAGAGAATTATTAGATTTTGAGTGGAATGAAATTTGTTGGTGGAATCGGCCAAAACACAGATTATATTTATGGCTGTGAAAAGTCGAAATTTGGGGAGATATGTAAGTTCTCCAATTTTTCGCAGTTTAGCAAATATGAGTAAATGACACTCAGTTGTTTAATATCTGTCTTTTTGTTGATACAGTTGTTATTCATGAAAATGTGGGACATTTCCAGGAATAAAGTCCATTGAAAGCTAGAGAGAATTAAAAAAAGTATAAAGAGTCCTCTTTGCTTAAATTTTGTCGAAGTACCCAACAAAAGGCGGAAGCTTTAATTTTTCACCTATATATATATATATAGGTGATATATATAGGTGAATATATATATATATGTATATATGCATCGTCCGCAAATATTTGAATTTTCTACCGTTCCAAAATGTCATTTATACAGAGTGTCCCGAACAAAGTGTGCAATATTTTACCAGTGGTTTCTAGAGCTTAAAATAGGAAGAAAAGTTTATATTAACATAGGTCGACAAACGTCCCCTAACGGCGCTACGGTCTTTTAAAGGGGCTCCCATGAAGATGGTTTTTATATATAAATAATAAAAAAGTATATTTTCGATAGACTTGGTCAGCTTATACCAGGCGAGATGCAATAGAACGGTATTGAGAGGTGTTGTGACTTCTTAATTATTCCAAGTAACTAAAACTTAACTGTGATACTGGAAGGAAGCTCATGTTTCTGTTATTGCATTTTATTACGTGGAAGCGTTTCAGGTGAACAATAAAGATGACGACAATTTTACCATAAAATGTCAATGATATTGTTATTACAGGTGCTTAATGACGTTTATAACGGAATCTTGGTGAGGCAAATAGCTTAAGTACGAGTATACCGTTTTGCGGAACCGATTCAGATTAAATTGCGTGGACAAAAGGTATGCGGTGTATTTGCTTTGTTTTATTTTGCGAGCGATTTAGTCCAGTCTTCGGTAGTCTTGTAGCATGAAAGTCCTAGAACAGGTTGAGATTCAGCATGGTGGTTGTTTCTAGCACTGAGCATGAAATCTCAGACTAATCCAAAGTTATCATTGAAAGAAAGTGAAGCTGTCGTCCTTTGTTTATACGGAAATAACTGTTCGCGGTGAAAAAGTTAGCGTTTCGCAAGAATTTCGTAAATTTCTCCATTTCCTCGTCGGTATTCAATATGTAGGTATATCGAAAGTTTCGGTGTTCCGCGTAAAAGACGGATATTAGACAAATCAAAATAAATGGAAACGCAATTTTATTCAACAGTAATTTTGTAAAACCAGTTATTCCAAAACAGTCTTTATAATTGCATATCTCTGGAAGACTGCATACATACAAAAAAGAGAGATCTTGCTTCAAGAACAACTATCTTCAATTGAGGACCGCGACTTCGGTACGTTTTTAGATCTTTAATTTAATTTAATTTAATTTAATTAATACCTCACTTGTAAGCGCTACGTTTCTTCAAAACAACGAAGATAAATATAATAAAATTATACCGGGTGTTCCTTAATGATATGCGAATATTTAAGGGTTTGAATCTACATGAAAAACTAATATTAGTTTGCTTTATAAACTATGGTCCAAAAATGTTTTCTTACCAAAACTCGGGGTGTTGAAGTTTTGGAAAAAATATGGAAATTAATTAATATTTTCAGAACCGCTTCAGATATTTCACTGATATTTAGTACGTAGTGAAAGTTAATAAAGTTGCATATTTTTCAATGCAAAAATAATTTTTAGCTTTAACAGTGGCGTGCGTACGGGTATTGACTTCGGTATTTTTTAAGAAAAAAATGGTACGCCAATGGTTTTTTCCCAAATAAAAATTATTTTTGAATTCCCCGTTGAATTTAAAACAAATGATCTCTCTTGAATTGTTTTCCTTCGATTCGCCATTTTTGAGTAAAGAATAAAAACCGTTCTATTGTGTTATTGTTGTGTTTGTGTTAACAGCTGTTGTTGTTTATTACCCCCAATGTTTTAAATTTTTACAATTAAATTTATAATAATTTTGCAAGTTTAAATTGAACGGGGAATTCAGAAATAATTTTTATTTGGTAAAAAACCATTGGCGTACTATATTTTTTTAAAGTACCCGTACGCACGCCACTGTTAAAGATAAAAACTATTTTTGCATTGAAAAATATGCAACATTATCAACTTTCACTACGTACTAAATATGAGTGAAAGATCTGAAGCGGTTATAAAAATATTAATTAATTTCCATTTTTGTCCTAAAACTTCAACACCCCGAGAAACATTTTTGAACCATAGTTTATAAAGCAAACTAACATTAATTTTTCATGCAGATTCACATCCATAAATATTCACATATCATTAAGGAACACCCTGTATATGTACATACACATACAGTTATACGAGTACCTTAAATTGACACTGAGTAAGTAATATTCGCAATTCTTCATCACTATATTCTGATTCTGAGTTGAGTTTTAGGTGAAATCGCATTCATTTCCAACAGCTTGTAATGATTTTTTGGTTTTTTAATGAATTGTAGCTCCTGAAAATTATGCTGATAACCTAGCGAAACGAAAAATTCAAATAAAAACATCGGTAGTTGTTGGCAATGAACTTAATAATTTCGATGTGGATGAGAAGATTATATCTCGGTAGTGGACAGAATTGCCGACTTGAAATTTTCTACATGTACTAATGATATAAGAGCCCCTTCCCAGTTCACTTGGCCCACTTCAAGATTTGTACCAAAATATGCCTTTATAGTCACTCTAGTCGTAAAAAATACATATTTGAAGTCGCTTAGACCTATAACTAATATCGCATCTGAACAAATAAACAATGTGCGAATAAATTCGCGAAGTTAACAAAGCAACAATTGAAAGATTACCATTGGGTAACATCACCTTTATTTTTATTACGGCTGAAATTCTTTGAGGCATAGTGTTAACCAAGTTTTGGCAAAAATTTGGGGTAAAACAATCACATATTTCTTGAAGCTTTTGTCTCAGTTCGGTGATTGTACGAGCAGGATGTTGTCGTAGAACCTCTTTCATCTCGTGCCACAAAGTTTCAATAGGTGACAGATCTGGACTCCCGGAAACCCATTTCGAAAGTGGTACATTATTTTCTTCCATCCATTTTATAGGCTTTTTTGAGGTATGGCATGCTGCACCATCTTGCTGAAATACAAAATCTTTGCCGGATGTCAAACATTCTTCCATCACTGGTAAAAGCGATTCTTCTAAAATTGCGAAATATTTGTTTGTATCCACATTTCCATCAATAAAATGAAGTTTTCCTACTCAACATGGAATGCTTCATTTTTTTTGCGAATAACTCTACTGCGACTGTCACCAACACAAACTTCGAATCAGGCCTCATCACTCCATTGTATTGCACACCATTGTTGAGGTGTCCATTGTCTATGTTCTTTAGCCCATCTAAGCCGATTTTTCTTTTGCAGTGGAGTTAATAGTGGCTTTTCTTTGGCCTATAAACAAGTTGTGCAACTTTAGGGTTTTTACTTCACCTTTTTTATAAGAAAACTTACCTTGCAGGTGCTAAATCCCAGTTTGTGAGTTGTGGACCTCGAAAATCTCCTTCCAACAGCGTCACTCTACAAAGCACTTAATTGTAAATAATTGACAAGCCTGTTTTTCACGATTATTCTTCTTAATGCTCTTCGGTCGGCATTTGTGATATTACTTTTTTCACATATCGTGGCAGTTACGTTATATCTTCTAACAATATTTCTCACACTGTACCGCGATAAGTCTAACAAAGTTGCAATTTCTGAGTTTGATTTCCTAGAATTAAAAAATTTAATTATCAGTAACACAATTTTCTCACTAATAACCTTTCCTCTACCCGTTTTAAAAACCCTAACTACCCAAAACTATTTTAAACGTATTCTGACAGCTGTGATTAATAAAAACAATTGTTATGGCTTTTATTTTTCACAGCCACCTATGCGTTATAGACTTATTTTGCATTGAAATGAAAATACATAGGTTGATATGCTGCAATTGCAACATGTGTTATTTTTATGCTGCAAATTTGATTAGGGAGTGATAAAGTTGGTGTTTTCTACTATATATTATCAAAATATTCAATTTTAATACTTTAAACCTATGACACCTTGCTACATTTTTATTATTTGTGTTTGATAAGAAAAAAGCTAAGATTCAACTGAAGTGGGAAAGGGCTCGTAGTAGAAGAAATAAACATGCTATTGCCACCACCGACCCCATTTTTCACGAAGGCACTTGATTTTATGCGAGATGTCTTTTTCGAGAAACTTTGGTGAAACTCTATCTTTTTGAGAAAAATTGGCTTACATATTTAAGGCAAAAATCGTATAGAAATTTGAATCCGCTCTACTTTCGAAAATTCGCTGGAAGAAGTAAAGTGAACTACAGCGTCATTTGATCAACATTCATATTTTGTTCTTAATTAAGACTTACATTCTGAATCTTGGTAAACGTTCGCTTCCAGGCTTGTGTTTTGTATAAATTTAGGATTGCAAAAGTTATGGCAGAACATATTTTAAATGTCGATAAGTTTTAAGATTCAGAGAGAACTAAAGTTATAGTTTATAGAGGAGATTTTAAGATCCTAAATACATTAATAACTATGAGGCCGTTAAGTGATGACGCAACATTCCAGTAAAAAAGGAATCAGTTCTTTCTGCAAAAGTTTAAGAAGTGCAGAAGATACTTCAACAGAAACGGCTATTCCGACTTTCAGCAGCCATCTTGTACCTAATAACCGACATTCAAATTACTTTGCGTAGCATCCGCGCCTTATTAGCATTTTTTAATTGCTTTCTTATGATAACAGCTGAATCGATTGTCAGATGAATGAATACCTCCAAATACTATATCTCGGCAAAAAATGGCGTTAGGTAGGTCGACCCAGCAAATCCAACGCAACGCCGTTATCAGTTCATACATGTTCAAAACTAGTTGGACCCTCAGAGATTAGCTTTAGGTCCAAGTTAGTCCAACAGTCGCATACAATTGGTCCATAGACATGCTCTAGCAGTAGTGCCGTCCATCTGGTAACGTGCCTCCCCCATACCTAAGCACAAGACGCATCAGACACGCTAGCGCGGCACTGCAGCAGTCATAATAGGACACTAATCGAGAGCGGCATGCCTGCTGGTGAACCCAAAGAGCAGAAGCAGGGTCGTGTATCGAAAACATTTCACTCTAGGTTTTGAGGCTAAATCTAATGAGGAAGCGTATAAATACGTAAACATCAAAAAATTTAGATATATCTTCCCCCACCCCTATAACCCCTAACCCCCATTTTTAACCCTACATTAAAATTTTTATTACACATATTTGAAGAAAAATTATAGAAACAAGAAAAAAGGTAAAAAGGTAATTGGCTTTTTAGAGTATAATCATGCTAAGATACGGTACAATGTTTTTCATGCGTACGAAAGCAGTTTTTACTAGTTTTAAGGGCAAACACGATTACTGATAGAGATACACTTTACATGGAACAAGATTGTAAAATTACTTACCAGAGCTTTGCAGTATAAAGTAACAATAGTTTAAATTATGAAGCATTCATAATGAATTAAAAGTAGATGCATCTTTTTCAAAGGTTTACTATATCAAAACTGCATCTATTCAAAAAAGGAGGAAAAAGTTATCTCTATTAAACATAGTTCACATTTGCATAAAAATAAAATAAAATGAATACAGTAACGTAACAAGGATGTGTGTGTGAATATAAATGAATAAAATAAACGATTCTATTCAGAATCTGGAACATATACGTCATCATATGTCAAACTATCATAAAAATATGTCTCGACATAACTACACTTATCGGTTCTCATAAAGTATACTCTACTACAAAATGATCATAAGAAAGCCATAAATCAGCGCGTAAGAACATTGTAACTGCATTCTCGCGGAATCTTACGAGCAGCATCATTGTAAGGAACTTTACGCTGCCAGGAGTAATATTTTATATGCAAGAATATTGAGAAGACATATACCATATTTTAATGTAACCGATGAAGGACGATAGACACGTATGATCTCTACAGCGGCGGGATTGTATTATATACAAACTATTCAAATTGCTACAAACTGAACATCGCCAAAATGTTACGACTATAGATTCATGTATGGACCGTTAATTATTGTGAAAATCAGTACGTAACCGGGCCATTCCTACGAAATTCCAAAATTAGGTAGATAACAATTTATAAAAATGTATTTTAATTAATTTGTATTTTCATCGTGATACTTTTGTAGTACTGATGTTACTAGGTTTTATTATACAGGGTGTCCGCAAAGTTGGGGTTTTCCTTTACACGACGTGTAGATCTTGAAAACATAAGCAATTTTTCTTAGTACCATATACACCAATGTCTTTAGGGAACCGAGATAAAGGGCTCCGCAACATCAAAAATATCTGAATACCGTCCTGTAGCCGCGACCCGCGACATCACCGAGTGGTACAAGGTCACTGGCTCAACCCGACGACAGAACTGGGTCGGGGTCAGTGTGTCAGGTCAGTATTCAACCTTCAACCGACGGTTACGGTCACGCATGTAGAGGTAAACGAACCCGTATAATCGATTGCGTTTCAAAAAAAATAATAATAATGGTACACTCATACACCAATAATGAACCCGTTGGTATGTTGTTAATTTATGGCGAATGTCTTCAAAATGCTTTCCAGCAAGAGTGCGGTTTTGTGAGTGGTTGTTGCATCAACATGACAATACTCCGGACTTTTTGAAGTGCATATTGGTGACAGACGAATCTACGTTCACGCGTAATGGGGTGAATAACTTTCGGAACACTCATGTTTGGTCAGTAGAAAATCCGCACGCTGTCCGTCGGGCACATTTTCAACAAACATTTCCGGTGAATGTTTGGGCTGGCATGGTGAACGGTATGCTCATTGGACCATTTATTCTCCCAAATCGATTGAACGGGATGCAATACCTAGACTTTTTACGCAACATTTTGCCTTCCTTGTTAGAAGATGTGCCATTAAGTGTAAGACAATCAATGTGGTTTCTGCACGATGGTGCACCGCCCTTTTTTAGATGCGAAGTGCGTGAGTTTTTGAATGAATTGTTTCCGAATAGGTGGATCGGACGTACTGGACCCGTAGCGTGGCCTCCGCGATCTCCAGACTTAACACCATGTGATTTTTTTCTTTGGGAGAAATGAAACGCTTAGTGTACAAAAGTGAAGTGCATACGGTTGACGAACTTCGTCTCAGAATTGAACAAGCTGGTGCTTTCATTCGGGGGAGGGACTCCATTCTCAAAGCCTGCACCGATGCTTGGCTACGCCGTGCACGCACCTGTGTTTTTGAATCAAACGGCGATAACTTCGAACAGTACCTATAAAGTACGTTTACCTAAAAACTGTAAACGCGGCAACGCCGTCATATTTGTTACCTCTGTTCGTGGGATTTCATTTTTTGTTGGAGCGGTATGATTTCGGGCAGAGACGTACTTAGCCCTTCTCGTCAACTGGAGAGTGAGTACTTTTTCCTTTATTTTTTTTTACTTGGTCGCCCTCGTTTCACTACACATTACCTTTGTTATTTCAAGGGTAGTTGTTTCTGAAAAGGAAAACCCCAACTTTGCGGACACCCTGTATGTGAACATTGTCGTCACGAAAATAAGCGCATTCCTAGCAAGTGGCAAGAGTATTTTGAAAACTTGAAAATAAGCGAATAACGACTGAGGGGAAGCGATGATCTTCATACGCAAAAAAGGTTGTTTATTTTTTATAGAAATTCATTTATTTTCAAAATATTTCCATGAAATTCCTGGAAAACCAGTAGTACTGATATTGCAGTCCGAAAATGACATTGCGTATCTATAACAAAGTAGTTTTTTTATACGAGGATTTAGTTCCAACCATAAACTATGAATGGAAAATTAACCAAAATATTCAGTCTCAAACTTAATAATATAATAAGCTGTTCAATCGTCAATCTACAGTACAATCTTGCGTGCAAGTCTAATGTCAAATCACAGCTGCAACAAAGTACTTTTTCAATGTTTCCCACTTTTGTTCAAGATTAAAACGATCCACCGCTCACAGCGGAAGTTTGATACAACACTTTTAAGTTATATCTATGAGTCTCTAGATATAACCTGACTCTCTTCTCTCAACCAAAGTCGTGATTGTATTGATCATAACCTTCTCGTTGAAAAGCTCAGAGATACGGGATTCATGTCACCAGTAGATGCATGGATAAAATCTTTTGTATCGAACAGAAAAATAAAAGTAAGAGTGAGCGATACCACTTCAGACACATTTGAAATAAGCTTGGGGGTCCCTCAGGGATGTATCACCTCTCTTGTTTCTGTTGTTTATAAATGATATGAGTGGGAGCTTGGTTGGTGAGGACGTCAGAGTAGTACAGTACGTAGATGACACAACTATCACTATAAGCGGAAAGTAACCCGAACAACTCTAAGATAAGGCAAACATTATTTTACTAAAATTTTTACACTGGCATGCGGAAAACAAGTTGATAGTAAATACATCGAAAACAAAGTATATAGTGATCTATAAAAGGCGAACTCTACCTGCTCTGACGCTCACGCTAAATAGTACTACCATAGAGAAGGTAGAAAGCCACAAATTTCTGGGTCTCTACATGGACGAAACACTTTCCTGGGAAACACACATAGAGTATGTGGCTGGTAAGCTTAACTCAGCATACTTTGCATTAAAAAACCTACGGGGTCCAGTTAGTCGTAGGTGTCTCCTTAATACTTATTTTGCAATGGCGTACTGTCACATGAAGTACTTGGTTATACAGGGTGTTTCGGTTCATTGTTGCATAACTTTAAGATTCGATAGAACTTTTAAAATTAATGCGTAAAGTCTATATAAACATGGGTCAAAAAATGCGTGGCTTCCGAAATACAGGGTGTTTAAATTTACTTTCTAAAATAGTTCCTTTTTTAAATATTTGGAACAATATTTGATGTATAACAGTGAAAATTGGTAGACAAGGGTTTTTTTGGTACGACAAAACGAACCATGGGCATAGTTTTACTGTAGCCGCTAGAGGGCGCTCTCTACTGATTGCTCGCACTTTTCTGCAAAAAAAAAGCTCTCTTGTGAGTTTTCGTAATAGTTAGCCGTTTCTGAGATATTTCGATTTTAAGGTTCGATGCATTTTTAATTATTTATGATAAAATAACGTTAAAAAGTGAGTATCTCGATAATTTTTAGAAGTAGGCTGTGCCTGCAAATATTTTTGAAATTGAGTTTTGTTGTCTGTTGGAACCTCAAACGTTTTTTTGCAATTGTGAATACACGAAATTTAGTTTCTTTTACATGTTTTTGTTTGTAAGTTTTATAAAAATGCCATTTTTATTCTCCAATCAAGAGTTAGCGGATATTCATTTTGTGTATGGCTTTGTAAATGGAAACGCAGCAGAAGCAGCCAGAGAATACGAACGAAGATTTCCAAACACACGACATCCAACTCGCTCAGTATTTGTAAGAGTGCATCGCGAAATAATTGAAAATGGTTTTGGAAATCTCCAAAGGGATCAAAACATAAATGTTCGTCAGCGCAGATTTACCCGTATGATTCTGCGTGAGTTTGATAGAGATCCGACCACAAGTGTTAGGAGAGTTTCTGGTGCCTTGGGAATTTCAGCAAGACATGTTCACCGTGTTCTTAGAAATGACCATAGACGTCCTTACCATTTGCAACCTGTGCAAGGACTACAGCCGAAGAACGAAGAATCACATTTTGTCAGTGGATTCTTGATAGAACTGATAATAATAGGGAGTTTTTAAGTAACGTTTTATGGACCGATGGGTCATGCTTCACTAGACGTGGAGTGGTAAATTTTCATAATCAACATATGTGGTCGCATGAAAATCTGCATGCAGTTCGGGAAAGAAATTTTAGCATGAATTTAGTGTGAACGTGTGTATTGGTATCTACCGTAATCGACTATTTGGACCCTACCTTTTGCCTGCAAGGTTAAATGCTGCGACCTTCTTGGAATTTTTAAAGGCTGAACATGCAAATATGTGGGATGATGTTATGTTAGATTTAAGAAGATTGGCCTGGTTCCAGCTTGATGGTTGTCGAGCTCATTATTCGAGAATAGTTAGAAACTGGCTGGACGGAAATTATCCAGAAAGATGGATCGGCCATGGAGGACCAGTCGCCTGGCCTCCACGATCCCCTGACGTAAATCCATTAGATTTCTTTGTGTGGGGATTTCTAAAAGAAAAAGTGTACCAGACTCCCGTAACCACAAGAGATATGCTAATATACAGAATCAGGAATGCATGTGATGGAATAGGGCCTTATTTGAATAATGCTATACCACGTTCGATCATTCGTAGAATTGAATTGTGTATTGAACAATTGGGTTTACATTTCGAGCAACTACTTCAGATTTTGTATGTTTGTCCTAACTATCCAATTGCAGTTTAGTTGTAAATAATTAATTTAATTTGTTAAAAATAATATTGGAAAATTAAACAAATTAATATTCTGTTTTTTTTTGTGTTTATTTGGAGTTAGGAATTATTGTTATGTTTAAAAACACAATCTAAACGATCATCTTAATTACTTGTAATGCCCAAATCGAAAATGTAAAAAAATATTATTTTCCCATAAATAATTAAAAATGCTTCGAACCTTAAAAATCAATATCTCAAAAACGGCTGACTATAACGAAAACTCACAGGAGAGCTTTTTTATGCAGAAAAGTGCGAAGAATCAGTTTTTTTATTCAAAAAGCAAAAAATTGCACTAAGAAAAAATTTTCGGTCATTTTAATACACTACAGGTACAGTAGAGAGCGCCCTCTAGCGGCTACAGTAAAACTATGCCCATGGTTCATTTTGTCGTACCAAAAAAACCTTTGTGTACCAATTTTCACTGTTATACATCAAATATTGTTCGAAATGTTTAAAAAAAACTATTTTAGAAAGTAAATTCAAACACCCTGTATTTCATAAGCCACGCATTTTTCGACCCATGTTTATATAGACTTTATGCATTAATTTGAAAAGTTCTATCGAATCTTAAAGTTATGCAACAATAAACTGAAACACCCTGTATATTGGGGCATTTCTTGTGGCATACAGAAAATATTCTGCAAAAGAGGTTGATTAGATTGGTACTTGGTCTCAACCCACTGGACAGCTGTAGACCAGTATTTAATATTTTAATGTTACCGTCGTTATTGATTCACGTTTATTTGTTAAATAATACACAGATTTATTCCCCCAGCGCAGTGAAATACACGCCTACAACATATAATACCCATATTTATATTCAAACTTTTAACCTCAGCACTTATAAAAAGAGGCCGATGTATTTATGTAGTGCCATGTATAATAAATTGCCTTTAGATATTAAGCAGATTACCAGCTTATCTTTGTTCAAAAGTAAATTTCGGAACCCCTTGCTAAATAAGGCATTTTATAATACAAATGAATTTTTGTGCGAGTAACACGTTATTTTTATGTGTTTCTGTATCCCAATTCTTTTTATTTTGACGTTTTGTATCCTATTTACAGGCTCACACAAATAAAGCATTACTCTATTCTTCTGTTCTAATATATCTGTCAATATGTTGAGCATGGAAGTGTTACGAACTGTCAAAATAATACCAACTTAAAGAAAAACAAACGATAACCTACCCTTTATATGCCTCCTGAAAATCAAGCTACACCACTGTTGTAAGATACAGAGACAATATGCAGTGTACGTAACACCTTATGCTATCACTAGTGAAGAATCGCATATTATTTGCAAATTTCCATTTTTATAGAATGTCTCACCGGCGCAATTATGCATCGATGTTACCGCTTTCCATGCACACGAGACAATCGACTAATTGCAAAATCTCATCAAACGGCTGCACAGAAAAGTTGATTTTTAAACAATGCTAGACTGTAGCTCGAGGTGAGCTGCGTTACCTAACAACATCGGACGCGTATTGTCTCCACACGCTTGGGCGCGAATTTAATTGAAGACACGTAATTGTGCTTTCTGTGCGTGTCCCTTGTGAGGTGAAATTCGAGCATAGTGCCATAACATGATTATCGCATATTCACACAAAGCACTAATTTGTGAGCCAATAGTTCAGGCGACGATATCATATAATAATAATAATAGTAATAATAATAATAATAGTAGTAATAATAATAATAATAATAATAATAATAATAATAAAGCTGATCATTCGATGATAAAAAATTATAATGATAGACGACTTTTATTTCAGACGAAGTTTAGCTACAAGCTATTTTTTACTTTACTTTACCCTTGAAAATATCTAGCACTAGAATATTGAAAACAACTGGTAACAAAATATTCTTCAAAAAATTTAAACAAAATTCACATACGCTTGTGTACAAAAAAGAATTATAAACGATTTATATAATATGCAGAAATATGGCTGAACTACATACTGTGGGCTTCAGATTTGAGCATCAAAGATAATTTGTTCAGTTTGCTTTTTGAAATTATTGAAATTAAGAAGCTTAGCAGTCGGTGGTAATGCATTACAGTGGACCTTCGGTAATCCGACAAACACTATGCAGGGCAGTGTCGGACTATCGAATCTGTCGGATTATAGAGCACTGCCTAAGACCCCTTATAGACCGGAATTTTTTACAAAAGAGCACTTTGTAATCCGACAAATTACATATCCAATGGTAAGATTATATATGTTATGTATATGTATGTACTTTGAAGTACAAATCATACCTAGTTTATGTACGTCGAATTTAGTAAATTAAATAACAATAGAGAGCTTACGTTTTATTATAAAATTAAGCATAAATGCACATACATACGTATCAAAATAATCAAAAATTATTAATCAAAATCATTAATGAATTTATCAAATTATGAACCTTGGAAATATTCATCAATTTTTTTTGTTTAAGGTTGTTATAACGCGAGATCAGAGCTTTGTTCCTCAGTCTTCTCAAAAGTAAAAGTTCGTTGTAGGATGTACCATTCTCTTCAGCCTATTGTAAACCTAGCTCAAGGGTGTTAATTGCGTCTTGCGCTGTGAATTGTGGAGCAGTTGAAACCACGTCGTCGTTATTTTCCTGATCGTTTTTTGTATAATTAGAAACCTCTTTTATAATCTCTTCGTCAGACATTTCATGAAAAACATTTTCCTCTTTATCCATTCCACGGCACCAGATTTCCAAATCTTCCGGACTTATCTGTGTTTCAGTAGCGACTTGTTCTATAACTTCCGAAGTTACACTGATTTGTGGTACGTTACTAGGAGTTGTGACTATATCTGACCATAACTTTTTCCAAGACGATTTAATAGTTGATGACGGTAACGCATTCCACGACTGATAAAGAGCAAACACCAAGTCTTTCATATTAAATTCTTTTAAAATTTTTTCTATTGGTTGGTCTTTTGATACGGGTCTCAGAAGTAGGTTTTCCTTATAGTCTTGCTTGACAAACTGAATGATATTCTGGTCCATTGGTTGAATCAGTGCAGTGAAATTTGGCGGAAGAAACATCGCAGTGATGCATTTATCCTTAGTTGTTAGTTCTTCTTCAGACGGATGACCGGGAGCGTTATCAAGAAGCAACAACACTTTTTGAGGAAAATTATGATCTTTTAACCATTTTCTAACTTCAGGTATGAAGCATTCATCAAACCACTTTTTGAACAGGTCTTTTGTCATACATGCACTTTTTTGTCCATAATAGTGTATAGGTAAATCAATGTTTTTGAATGCCCGTGGTTTATTAGATTTCCCAATGACCATCATCTTAAGCGCGTGTGTGCCCGCAGCGCTAGCACATGGTAGTATGGTTACACGCTCTTTACTTGCTTTTCGTCCAGGTACGGATTTTTCGTTACAAGAAACGAAAGTTTTGTTAGGCATCACATGCCAAAAAAGCCCTGATTCGTCTGCATTGTACCCCTGTGACGGGTCAAGATTTAAATCGTTCAACTTTTGCAAAAATCTTAATTTAAAGGGCTCTATGCAGATGGCATCGTTAGAAAGTTTCTCTCCTGTAATAGTCATTAAACGTATGCCATGACGACTTTTAAAACGGTCTAGCCATCCTTTGCTGGCCACAAAATCATCTTTTTTTTGTTATTTCCTTATAAAAAACTTAGCTTTCATGGCCAACATGGTTCCTGAAACTGGTGCATGCCTATTTCTTTCCTGAAGAAACCACATGTACAAAGCTTCTTCCACTTCTGGATGTTCAGCTTTCTTGATTGTCTGTCTCTTGACTGGCCCGCAGTCAGTGGTTGACACGCACTTCTTGATCTTCTCGTGGTTTCTTTTAATGTCATAAATTGTAGATCGGCCTACGCCGTATTCACTTGCTCAACTACTGAAAGTTTCTTTGCGATTTAAGCGGTCTAAAATGTCACATTTTTCTTTAATTGTCAATGTTTTGTGCTTTCGCTTCTTAGTTTGTGATGACATTACTAGGTACTATACTTAATACACAATGAATAAATACTAAACAAGGAACGCACGCTAGGCCGTACCGGTAGTCAAATTTAAACTAAGTAAAACAATGCGTACGCGTCGAGCCCGATAGCGGTGGCGCGTACAAGTTGTAACCTGTTCAAACCTGCGTGATCTACATTAGCGAAGATTGTCAAATACGTATGTATGTAATACATATTCAAAAACATGTCGGATTACAGGGGGTGCCGGATTAGACAGAGGCCGGATTTTCGGGGGCCACTGTATATATATAGATTGATGGTATTATACGTAAAGCATTATTGAAATAAAAAGATTTTGTGAAGAGGCATAATTAAAGTGTCAGTGAGTCCAATGTTTTTACTCTGCCACTTAACCCTCCAAAAAAAAAAAAGAAAAACTGAAAAAACCATACAAAAAACATAAACACATTGGATAAATTAGAAGATCACAAATGTAGGTGTATAAAAAAATATGGCATATAACATATATAAGTGAAGGCTATTCAATATTTCATGATTTAAAAGTATAAAATTGTAACAGTTATACAAAACAAAGCTATATTGGAAATATTTTTATGTGGGATGACGGAAAATTTTATCAACTAATTTATATACTTCTATTCAAAATAAATTTCTTCATATGTCTTTTAAATTCATCATATAATAGCAATTTTGTGGATCGAGGTAGAGCATTGTAAAAAATAAGTGCGTTGTAGGTGAAGCATTTACGAAAGAATAATGTCCTGTGAAGGGGCATTGTGAGTGTTTCAGTGAATCGAATGTCCCTAGAATGGATATTGCTTCTAGAAATCAGCTTATTTCTCAAAAACGGCGGAACGGATGACAATAAAAGCCTGTGGGTGTAAGTAACTAGGTGTAGCACACAGTTCATTTACTCTCAACCACTTCATGTCATTGAAAAAAGGGCTGATATGAACATATTTTTTCAAATTATTGATCAACCTACAAGATGCGTTTTGGATTTTTTGGAGACGCGCTAGAGATATTGAGTCAAGAAATGGAAGATAAACTAAATCGGAATAACTAATTTTGGACATTACCAAAGATCCACACAAAATTTTAGTTGTAAAGTCAAGAAATTGTTTATTAAGATATAATTGCCGTAAAATTGAAAAACAACTCTTACTGATATTATTTACATGCGATATAAAATTTAGACATCAATCTAAAGTTACGCCCAAGTTTTTTACTGACTCACTTACTTCTATAGTCTCACCATTTAATTTTACTTTAAAATTTCCTTTGGCATCACTTCTAAATAATTTTGGTGAAAAAATGATGACTTTCGATTTTAAACGGTTCAACTGAAGGTTATGATTTTTTGCATACATACTAATAAATGTTATATCTTCATTTACCTCAGATGCAGCATTTCGAATGTCGTGATATGGAAATGACTGTAGATCGGTGAATCGTCGGCAAAGAATTGGATATTAAAATATTTAACAACTGAATGGAGATCAGAAATATACAACATGAATAGGAGTGGCCCAAGTACAGACCCTTGAGGCACTCCGGAGGAAATGAGGCACTTTGAAGATAGAACCATCTCAATGTGTACCCTTTGATATCGATTTGCTAAGAAGCTCTGAATCATTTTTGAGGCATTGAGAAATCGATTTATTTTTCTAAAATGAAGGATTTGAAGTATGTGGGAGTTTACGAACATAGCATACTAAATGAAACTTATACAACTTTGCAACCTTCAACCACTTCACCTGGTCGATACATGATCATATCTTCTTAAGTTGAAAATCAATCTACAACATGAATTCTGAATTTATTGTAGACGTTCAGCTGAAACCGGATCTAGAAACGGATGGTATACTAAATAACAATATGTGATTTTTGATATTATTAAAGGCTCACACACTTTTGTCGATCTGAAATCAAGTACTTGTTCATTTAAGCACAGATGCAGTAAAACAGAAAAACTTTTTTAGTTACATTATTTGCATGATAAATAAATTTCAGATAATCATCTACATATAAGCATCAAAAAAGTGTTTAACTTATTCTTTGATCCGAGTAGCATGGCCATTTAGAGTAGTGTTCAAATTATTTTCAGTAAGGGACCTTAGATTTTTAGGAGAAACAAATTATAATTCTCAATAGAATTTAGGTCCTCTACTATTTGTGTTTCTGAAATTTCTTTGATTGAAGCTGTGATAGCGTCAGCAAAAACTGAATACTACAAAATTTCACAACCCTGTTCATATCTGCTGTATACAAAATAAAGAAAAGTGGTCCAAGTACTGATCCTTGAGGCACTCCTGAGGAAATCAGACGTCCTGTAGAAAATTCTGAATCAATAACAACCTTTTGGAATCTATTTATGTTGTTTTTTTGAACCCCGTGAGGAATCTCCGAGACCATAATGCTTGCATTTGGCAATTAAAAGAGAGTGATTTATTGTATCAAATGCCTGTGTGAAGTCCAAGAGAACTAATGGTGTAAGAAATTGGTGATCTGACGCTCTGACGATATTATCAGTAAGACCGAGAAGGGCAGTTGCAGTACTGTGGCCTTCCCGAAATCCACATTGTTTCTCCGGTATAATGCTATTTCTAAAATATTTGGAGGTACGTAGTTTTTTCCAATAATTTTGAAAGTGTAGGTAAAGTAGATATAGGCCGTAAGTCTGTATATGAGTTTGGATTGTTAATTTTGATAGTGGTAAAATCAGAGCTTTTTCCATGAAATTGGAAATATACTCCTACAACAATGATTCATTATATACAGGACGTGTAAGGCGATAGCAACGTAACATAATTTTACCATTCTGAGAGGTACATCATCAGTTCCTAAGGCATTTGATTTCTATAGATGTAATATACTAAGTGACATATAAATCCGAACACCCAGTTTAAATGGTTTTATTTTAATAAAATTTTGTATAAGTACTTAATGAAGCATAATAAGTAAATGATAAAAATTTCAAAATGATTGCACTGCTTTAAAGCGCTTTGACCTTTAATAATGTGTGGATGCACCCTGATGTGCTACGCATTCTCCAACGCGCCTAGGCATGCTTCTGATCAGGTGGACAATGTCCTCCTATGGTATCTCATTCCAGGCAACCACCAACTCCTCTCGAAGTGCTTCTAGAGTCTGAGGAGGACGTTGCAAATTGAGCAATCTCCTACCCACCATATCCCACACGTGCTCAATTGGGGATAAGTTGGGAGATCTTGGTGGCCATGGTAACAATGTGACATCATTATGTTGAAAGAAGTCTATTGTGACTCTTGCAACATGTGGTCGGGCATTATCTTGTTGGAAAGTTGGATCTGCCAGGGTGTCAAGATAGGGTAAAAGATGGGGTTCTAGAACTTCGTGGATATAACGCAGCGCGTTCGTGTTACCTCTGATGAAGATTGAAGATGACCTGAAACCATAAGCTATAGCACTCCAAACCATAACTCCAACAGTGTGATGAACATGTCTTTCAACAAAAAACTGTGGATTCCTCCTTTCACCACGTCGCCTTCTAACCCTGGCACGACCATCGTGCATGCCTAAACAAAATCGATACTCGTCACTAAAGACAATACTGTTCCATTCCTGATCCCAGAGTGGCCGTTGTCTGCACCACTCAAGGCGATTACGTCGGTGTTCTCGAGTTAAAGGGAGGACCCAGTGTGGCCGGTATGAAAACAAGCCAAAACTTCTCATTCGTCGGTAAACACTTAGCATGCCAATAGGTCTTCCGTGTTCTGCAAACGGTGGTAGTGGAGAAACGGTCCCTTAAGGCCAATAATCTTAGGCGGCGATCTTCACGGTCTGTTGTTCTACGGCGGCGTCCAGTGCCCCTTGCTCTTCGCGTACGGCCTTCTCGAAACCATGCCTGACAACACCTAACCACAGTGTCTACACTTCTTTGCACTCTAACTGCAATTGCCCGAAAAGAAAGTCCAGCTTTCCGAAGTCCCACTATACGGCCCCTATCAAACTCACTAAGTTGACGAAATCGTACAGGTCTCCGTACTCTAGGCATCGTAACCGATCGTAAAGGATGTCAAGAACCAAAATCCGCCAACGTTGATTCTTTACTGCAGCTGAGATATTCATTTTTAGAGCGTTAGTGAATTAAAAAAAAGCAGTAAAAAAACCGGAATGTCCAACTGATAAGGCTGAAAATTTTTTCACTTGTTATTTACAGTAAGATAAATACATTCACCAACTTTTATTAAAATAAAACCATTTAAACTGGGTGTTCGGATTTATATGTCACTTAGTATAATAAAGAAACTTGTGATTTAAATAGTGATGTTTCTCACAGTGTTACATTTTTCCTTTGCAGCTGTTTTGCTTCAACTATAATTTTTTTAGTATCCTTTTTGACTTTTGAATTGTTACAGTCTGTCGCTATTTAACAATGAAATCAATGTGTTTTTTTGTAATTCTATGAGTATATTAAAATATGTGTAAAATCAAGATTGCGGATCTTGATAAAAAATTTCATTTTTGAAATTTCAATTTTACGGGCTACGGCGTGATTGACTTTCACTTTTGAGGTGTCCTTAGATTCGGCTCGATAACATCCGAACCTCCAACGTTTCTAACTAGCTTTCAAGACACTCCCACAGAAATTGGTGTTTCGATTCCAAATACCGATCTAAATACAGATCGCGTTCTGGCTTAGGCCCGATTTCGTCAGTATGGAATTCTAACGGATCGCCAAACCAAAATACGAGCGCTAACCGTTACTGTAATCAATGTTTTGTGCCTTTGAAAACAAGCCACAAAATACTTGAGAGGGCCTGAGATACAGCAAAACATTTACATTTACAATTTTAAAAAGACGCAGACTAGCACCTCTTCAAAATGTGGGAACATCTAGCGCTTTTTAAATATAGTGTGGTACATCATTTTAGAGCTAAATTGTAAGTTTTACCATTGTTTTTAGCATTATACTATTTTACGAGATTGTTCTAGAGAATTTCATTTGGAATTAATTAGACTATCCTGATATCAGACGCATGTCTATATTTTGTACATGTAGGCTATGCTTGGTCTGGTGGAACGTGACTTATTTATATATTTAATTGGATACCAGCACCTTTTGAAACAATACCAGTATATTTATAATATATGACGTATGTACCTGTTAATATCATTATCACCGTCCGTCTACTTAATTAAATGTACAGGGCGTCCCGCTATAAACTGAAACCCCTCAAACTTTCTCGTAATGTCATTTAAAAACAATGTTGCTTACAAATCTTGTAGTGTTTACGTGCAGCAGATGTCTTATATACGGGGTATCTACCTTAGAAAAGTGCTACAGAATAAAGCTCTGTTTCTGTATACAGGGTGTAAACGTTATGGTAGTCATTATTGAAATCGGTAATACGGGGAGTCAAAACAAGTCAAAAAGTTCATAAGACTCATGATCCAAAAGTCAATAGATTTTTGTCCAAATGGCTTTACAGTTTACAACTTTTAGGCCCAATTTCACCAACAGCAGTCCGTTATTCTCCACCTATAGGGTAACAGACCGTCAGATACAGCGAATGAGGTTCAAGTTCAAGTCAACAGATTTTAGCAACCAATAGCTATGAAATGTTGAAAACAAAATACTGTCAAAGTATGAGATGACACTTGTCATTGAAACATTACCAGCTTATTGAATATTAAGAAATTACATATAATTCAGTCAAAATTTTAAGAAATGTCTAATTTTTGAATTAAATTCATGTTTTAATTACTATTGTTGATTTTTTATTCATGTTTATATTATTTTCTTCAATTGATATGTGATACTGGCTGTTTTTTCCTATAAATCTCTTGCAGATACCCATTAAGCTCCTACTTGATGACAGGCTCTACCAAAAGATATTGCTCGTTTCCAAACATTCATTCATTTACTTGCCGTTCATCAGAACCATTATGGCACCTTAGATTGATATTCCCAAAAACCATTCAGGTTTTTTGATATCCATACATCCATAAAGTTGAATATTTTTCGTTGTTCAGGAACTGAACAAACATCCACACTATATTCACAGCGATTAAGAAATTCCCAAATATATGCCTTAAAGCTACCAGCAAACCTAAAACATGCAAAAAAAACTACAAATTTGCCATATTTATCTTTTTTCACGAGTACACATTCTAGCTTATATTTATATTAGACGTTATTTTAATACAGCTGAATATTGAATTTCAAGG
The DNA here is from genome assembly GCA_963669975.1 of Acanthoscelides obtectus. NCBI lineage: Eukaryota > Metazoa > Arthropoda > Insecta > Coleoptera > Chrysomelidae > Acanthoscelides > Acanthoscelides obtectus. The sequence continues at coordinate 14,707,950 of CAVLJG010000001.1, read as the reverse complement.
AGTGACACATGCGTGGGATCTGTCAACTCTTGGTACCAGTCACAAAACATAATACTATGAAGGTTCAATTCCTTGCTATTCAATCACAACACGGTGACTTGTGTGGTTTTCAGCGGCCATTTTGTGAGGGTGCGACAGGGTTGCCAGGTTGTGCAGTAATATCCCGTTTCACCCTCCTGGTCCCAGTGGAGTAAGTTCCGCCAACTGTTGAAATATACTCTACTATGCTTTATAAGACTATTGGTGACATTTTTCCCAAAATCATTGCACAACACTTGAAAAAATGTAAATGTAAATTTAAAATTATTTCCATGACGCCGCAAAATAGCTCCGTCGGTACCTTGGGTTATACATTTTGACAGTAGGGATGTTCGATACGATCCTATATTTAGAAGTATCAATACATTTCACGAGTATCGTCATCTTTCGATCCGGACTGTGTCAGAAAGAGTGACTGCCATTTGGCTGCCACATTACCCTGCAAAATCAGACATATCTTTCATCATTTTCAAAGCAATTGTACAAAATCTTCAAACTTGTGAAGTTAGCGAGTTTCACTTCATACGTTCTTACCAGACATGCCCAAATCATCAGTTGCTGCCGTGATATTCATCCCGACCACTGCATCCCCACGGCTAGGCGACCTGTATGTTAAATTTGTATTGATAGGGCAGCGGGTTATGCTATAAATCATGTGTCACAGTGTTTGTGCACTGAGTGCAACGGTTAGATGATACCAAAAATAAAATTCATTTCGCACACTCCACCACGGGACGTGATCGTCGTTAGACTTGGCAACCCTCGAGTGAAAGATCAACGACCGCCAGTCAAAATCACAAACAATAAACATTACTAGTTTTGATGATTTTTGGACTTAAAAGACATTATTGTGAAACATTTTTCATAATTTTTTGTCTATGTCCATAGTAATTGAATCGGTGAGTTCGAAAACCGTACAAGTCCAAAATCATCGTTTTGAGATAATCGATAAAAACATTCCAACTCGAAAACTACTTGATATAGAAATTTGAAATATATACAAAAGTTTTAGATCTAAAGGTTTACCATGATGTGTATATAATAATAGTTTTTCCGAATATAAAATGGTTTAGCAATACCAGATAGAAACATCTCATGGACTTGTACGGTTTATAAAGTCATTCTGCAAATCAAAAGAAACACATGCATACATTTATCCAATTTATTTATCATTAGTTTACGTCAGAACAAAAATTCAATATCAAAACTGTTAGGTCGACCATGTAATCATCGTTTTCCATATTTGTTGTTTTCCATGATGTTATATGGTAACAGAACTCTAAAATTTCACCATGAGTATGACACATGACTTTTTTGATGTCCAAGATCTTCTTTTCGTTGATGGGGATAGGTTCTTTATATGCCCTATCATTGTGCAGACGTGGACTTTGTTTGTGTTCTTTCAGTAGCTTAAAGGTGTGGGAGTGTAAACCATTTATAAATTCCCATGTTGTAATATACCCAGGATTTGAACTTTCATATAGAAACTGTCTGTAGTTGGAAACAGCAAAAGTTTCTTTCTTGGAAGCAGCACCTCGTGTTGAAGTACTACACGTTTTTTTATAGTAGTCAGGCCACCATTTTTTAAAATCAATAATATCAGTGTATCTTATTTATTTTACAGTGAATGGTTGTTTCTTTCTGGAAGTTTCTATCAAGTCTTCATATTCTTCTGGAGTATAGATTCTATCATGTTTTCTGAAATTCCGTTTTGCGCAGCCAAAATCCCGGTCACAGGGTAAGAACGAATGTCCTCTTATCGGGAAGTAATTATATATTTTAGTGAATCTCTTGGTTGCTTGTAATCCTAGGAGAAAACAGACTATAGTTTGGTTTCGGTTCTGCCCTGCACATCCATCAGAAAACAAGTGAAGCTCAGTAATATTGGAAGGTACATGATTCATTATGTAGTCGTTAAGGAACGTGCACACTTCATTAGGCCCTTTTTGACCTTGCCCATCATGATAGGTATAGAAATGACCATTATTGTCTTTAAGATTTTTGATTTGGAATGCAAATACCCAGAGCTGTCTCAAATAAAAAATATCTTGGACAGGAATATGCGGTAGTGGCATATTTTGCATGTAATCAAAAGCCAGCCGCATTACTTCTGGTCGTTCCGAACACAAAGCTTGCACTTGTTTGATTTTGTTATAAAATTTCTTTGCCCGTCTTTTATGGACCATTAATTCTGCAGCAGTTACTCGCTTTGCGTTCTCATTAACCTTCCAGTACTCGCGCGGGGTATCCAAATACCCCACTAGTAATATCTCTATCTATACTGGATTGGGGGAAATGACGATCGGCATATAGTTTCGTCTATTCCTCGAGTGTAGTATACGCAGGCTGGTGTTAAGAGTTGGCTGCAGTCGAGATCACGTGGTGCGTAAGCTAGGAGTCGAAATTTGATTGGGGTATTTAGATACCCCTCGCGAGCATCGGAGTAACAAGGAAGAAGGGTATTTTTGTTTGTTTTTTGAGGTTTTTTGCAATTATTGGTGTTATTGCAGGTAATAATATGGCAAATTTATCAAGTAGAGACCCACAGCAATGGCTGAAATGGTATAATGAAATGCTTGACATTGACGACGAAGAAGTTTATGGTCAAGACGATCCATCAGAGCAAGAAACAGATAACTTGGAAGTACAAGGTGAATGTGCAGATACGGAGCAAGAGTCTGAAGAGGGAGCTGATATTTCGAATATAACTGAAGAAGATTGTGTAAAAAACGGTGGTCCATATTTTTTGGGAAAGGATAAAGAAACTAAATGGAGTAAAAACAAACCACCAACGTCAAGAACAAAGGCTCATAATCTTATATTGTAAGTTCCAGGGCCAGTAGGCAACGCAAAAAACGCCAAATCCTCGATGGACTGTCTTAGCCAATTTATTGATGATTCAATGATTGAAATCGTTGTGAAATGTACCAATCTATACATTGCAAAGATTCAAGCAAATTTCGATAGAGAACGTGATGCTAGATTGACTGACGTGTGTGAGATAAGATCTTTTATAGGAATACTTTATTTTGCGGGATCTTTGAAATCTGGGAGGCAGAATATTCGGACATTATGGAACACAAATGGCAATGGAATTGAAAACATATATATAACAATGAGTTATAATCGCTTCAGATTCCTGTGTAGAAGTATCAGATTTGATGATGTAAATACCAGGGAAGATCGACGTATGTATGACAAACTGGCAGCGATTAGGGACATTTTTCAGCGATTTGTGAACAATTGCCAGTCTTCAGTGATACCAAGCGCTTTTCTAACCATCGATGAACAACTGGTTGCCTTTCGAGGAAGATGCGCCTTCAGGCAATATATACCTAATAAGCCCAGCAAATATGGAATCAAAATATTTGCATTGGTCGATGTCAAAGCCATGTATACATACACGTTAGAAATATATGCAGGTAAACAACCGAACGGGCCGTATGGTTTGAGTAACAGTCCTGGAGATGTCGTAAAAAGGTTAGTTGAGCCTCTAAAAGGTACAGGTCGTAACATTACAATGGATGATTGGTTTTCCAGTGTACCTCTTGCTAGGGACTTATTGAAAGATAAATTGACTATGGTTGGTACGCTCAGGAAAAATAAAAGAGAGATTCCATTAGAATTCACACAGACTGCTTCTAGACCAGGACAGAGTAGTATGTTTGCCTTTCAATCAGATCTTACCTTGCTGTCTTACGTTCCAAAAAAAAGGCAAAAATGTGTTGCTGATTTCATCAATGCACCACGATGACGAGGTTGATAGGGAATGCTTGAAACCTGAAATAATCCTGGAATACAACAGAACTAAATCTGGAGTGGATGTCGTAGACAAACTTTGTGCCCAGTATGACGTGGCTAGAAATAGCCGACGTTGGCCTCTGACAGTTTTCTTTGACATTCTAAATATTGCTGGTATCAACGCACTTTGTCTATTTGCTATAAATTTTGAAAAACCAAACAGAGAACATTTACTGCAAGAGTTAGCTGCAGAGTTAGTACGGCCACAAATAATGAAAGGAATATATATGGATAATATCCCAAGAAATATAAAGAAAAGGGCTATCGCTTTACTGAACATTGAGGAAACTACTCTAGCAACAGACAACGCTACTACAAAGAAACAAAAACTTGGAAAGGGTAGGTGCTATTTATGTCCCAGATCAGCTGATAGAAAAACGCCGATTACATGCGTAAAATTCATCAAAATTTCGTATGCCGTAATTGCCTTGATAGCAGAGAAATAGAAACCAATTGTGACAGCGAATAGATGCTTTTGCCATATTATACCTTCAGAGACCTGATTTGTTAGTTAGGATTTTATATAAATATTAAGTGAATATTTTTTGTTCTGTTATAAAGCATTTAGAAAAATTGTGTGAATATATTTTTCAAAGAAAAGCTCCAACTATTGTTTTATTTAAATTAAAAAACACAAAAACAGGTTGGGGTAGCTCAGTACCCCACGCGAGTACCTACGTGATTTTCCCCGCGCGAGTACTGGAAGGTTAAGGTTAGCGCCTTTAAGTCTCGTACCATATCGTTCACACTCCGAGCATACGTCAACCTGCGGTCTTCCAAATCTAAGATTGAAGTATTCATTGAAATATTTGAGATAGAATTCATATTTAACAAAGTTTTCGAGATCTGGATATTTTTCGATAAAAAGATTATGCATTTTCTTAACATCTAAAGATGCATCTAAATAACGAATATTTTTAGAGCAATAATGGGAAACTTTTACTGGGAATGCCTCAATGTGCTCTTTAATTTTCTGAGTCCATTCATCGCATATGGTGCGAGGTCGGTTATTATGCTTGCCTCTCAAGTCCCTTGGACATTTGGCAGCCACAAGCAGAGTATTCAGACGTTGAACTTGCCAATGCGATATGGCATGAAGACGTATAAATGCTTTTTTGCATACAGAAATGCGATTTGAGCCTTTCCTAACAAAGTAAAGAAAGTTAGATTTTCTTTCTTGCTTATCTTCTGAACTTCTTTTGCGATGTCTTTGGATTGATTTTACTTCCATGAGTCCCTGTAGATATGTATCTTGCTCGTTTTTCGACGAGCCGCTGAGTAACTTGGATAAAATCTCTTTTTTATCTTCCTCAGTAAACTGCTGCATGCATTTTTTTCTACAGCTGAAAAATAAAACAGATACAATGAAACTCAATCCGACCTTTTTAAAACGTAATAACTTACCTACACTCTGGTCCTATAGTCCTTGCCATAACATGTTTTCCTTTTTTAGAAACATATGACTGTCCTTGCAAGCGTGCTGTTTTTACTTTGTTGTGATTCCAACTAGCAACATGTCTTTTTCTTTTTCTGCTATCAGTACTAGTATTATTTTGCCCTTCACTATCACTGGCTGACATAATTTTAATTTAAAGCGTAGGAAAATTGAAAATATGGAGCTGTTTTTACCAACACACATATACACGAAGCGACCACTGTGCTAATAAACAAACAAATGCCCAATGCTTTGTCGTTGAGATTGAGAAACGTACTAGTCGCGGACATGTACGGTTTATCTTCTTATTTCACGAATGGAATCAGCTGTACTGCATCAGCGGCTAAGTATTTAGTACGGCTTTTATCCTCAATCGATGAAAACACACATATTATCTGTGTTTTAGGATGGAGAGGAGATAATGTTTTTATTGCTTTGAAGAAATTCATTAACCCATAAATTAATAAATGATTACTATTATCACGTAAAGGAGGATGAGGAATTGGATGGAATGTACATATTTTATATTCTATTTTCTTGCAAAATACAGACAAATCCACACTATTCAACAGGTATATAATGATAACTTTCAGTATATTGAAGTTGGTAAATTCGAGAGTGCCATGCATTAACAAACGTATAAATCCGCTGCCAAATTTAACAGCTAGAAAATCGACCTATTATTTGCCGCATTCCCATTCGCTGAGGGGAATAACGGATTGTTAAATTTAAACCTATAACATATATCAAAATACATGAATGTTGTCCTGTTTTTTCTGTACAAAAGCATCATGTTGGAATCAAAAAGTGGTCTTGTTTATAATACAGTCGAATTTTCACGATTTTATTCAATATTTCAATAGAAATCACTAATATTCAGAGACCTTTGACAGCTTGTCAAATTGCATTTCGATAAAGTATTTTCCCGTTGGTCCATAATATTAATGTTGGTGAAATCGGCCCTAATACAGTGGAACAGGAGCATAAGATTAGTAAACAGACATCCTTTCCCTGTCCTACCGGCAGTTACTGCCCATCTGGCAACGTTGTAACTCTTCACACCTGCGCGGCATGGTTCGCCTTGCGGTGAGCCTGGATAGCAGAAGTGCGCGGATCGAAAACACTTCTCCATCATTCTAAATCTCAAAAAGCAACTATACGGCGCAATCTAAGATGTAGGAAATATGGCTAACAGGTACATGCATGTACCAGAGCTGAAAGCGTGTAAGTATAAAAGTTTTCATACACTTTACCAGTACCAAAAGTTTTTCTGAAAATTAATGATTAGGAACCTCTGAAATGTCAAAAAACATAGTTTGAGGGATTTTTATGTTTTTGTTTTTAGATTTTTGCTCCGCCATCACCAGACATATTTTCAAAAACTACAAAGCCCTGTCGTCCTCCGCATAGTAGCAATCTTGTGTGAAATTTTTCGTGACAAAGACATTTTGGAAAATTTTCGCGATTATAATACTTCCTCGCCCAGTGGTGTAGGAAGTAAAATGTTTGATATTCTAATTTGTAATTTATCCTTGGTTTTTAATATGTTCCGACATCCGATATCTTTGTCTTAAGTGCTATAAATTTCGTAACACAGCGTGCATAGCAATTTATTCTACATAATTATAAATTATTCTAATACGTTCAACGGTGAAATTCTATCAATAAACGATACCAAATATAAAAGTATTGAGAGAAAAAAGAGAGTTCAAGGAAATAATGGACCGATGAAAGTATAAACCGTACAGCAATTCTGAACAATACAATGCGGTCTAGTTGACCCTGTACTTTTTAGATTCACGGCTGCACCGCTTGTTACTCTGATCGTCTGTACGGTTAGAGGCAGATCCGTCTCCAAGTAATAGATTTTTCATACATGTCATCGGTTTTCTTGTTATTACTAGTGGAACCTAAATACCAGGGAACCGCAGCTGCTATGAGAAGCTTAAGCAGGTATTGTTGATCTGAGCTTTGGACAGGCTAAGGTTAGTAAAGTCAGGTAGATTGTTCTACAATCTCGATACCGTAGGCTCAAAGGAGCGGTCGTATTGTCCGGTTCTGGATGTACGAAATTCGACAAGGTTAGGATGGGAGGCTGAAGTCAGGTGGGTTTGTCGGCCAGATAGTCGCTGCTATCCTTTTTTTCTCCAGCTCACCATCAGAGATCGGTTTGTCATTTTGGATTCCTGCTTGCAGGGTGCTGTCATCATAAAAGCTATGGGTCGGATTGATCGCATAGGAAAAGGAGTGTTGATATACAGGGTGGCGCATCGAAAACGAAACAGACGCATTTACTGGCAGCTAATTTTTTTTGGAAAAACGCTCAGACCCGTCGATTTTGTTTTCGAGGGGACACAAGTTTGGCAAATAATTACGTTAACACGTGCAGCCCCCTGGCGGGGGTGACACCAACCCTAAAATCTTAAAAGGAAAGGAGGGTCGAGTCATACCTTATTTTAAAGGTCTTTCAATTCCGTTTGTAATGATGTAAAATAAATGAGCTTCAGTTCAGTAGTTTTAAAGATTTCAGCCATGTTAGGGAAATCGATGTATTTAAAATGACATGCGCAGTTATATTATTTATGCTCTCGGTCCTTTGTTTCTTGTTAGGTTCGTTCGGTTTGTGTTCAAGAAGGTGTATTTCAAATTATGGCATGTGGATTGTAGCTAGCTTCTTAAAAGAAAAAAACCCTTGTAGATATGATATACGGTGAGCTTCTAGGATATGACTGAATGTATGAAAATAATCACATGGCGCGAATCATTTTTCACATCCGTTTTGTACAGAAAGCAAAAAAGTTAACTTGCTTCCTTGATGTTTGAAGTTACCGTCAAACACGTTCAGATTCGGGCCTTACTTTTGAAGCCACCGAGCACATTGTACCGTGAAAATCTGCTCTGTTCAGTTTTAACACTTCTAATATAAACATACTCCTGAGTAACCCCTGGGATATCTAACCTTGGCTGATTTCATTCAATACCCAATACAGAATAGTGGATATAAGAAGAGCAGGCATACAATTTAGGAATTCATCAAGTTGGTATTTTTATATACCTACTACTTGTTCTACTATTGTACAACCGTTGAGCTGTATTTTATCGCAAATAATCATGTAGAGATTCGAAATTTCTCGCTAGACATTGTGAACATTAAAATTTCAAATGATGTATGAAAATAACCTTGCCAAACAAAAAAAAAAAAAAACAAAATAAACAGATAGTGCCGTTGAAATTCGGTAGATCAAAAGCTTTTGGGTCACGCAGCGCCGTCTATGAAGAGTATATTTTCGTATAGGGCACACAAGACATATAGGCTCTCGTACACAGGTTTTTTACAAATATAAAGCAAATGCAAATTAAGCTTCTTCAAAAGAAAAACTCGACAACGAATTTTACATATTTCTTACAAGAACAAAATATAATGCCATCCATCTTTAGCTATTATACATGTTGTATAACAGGCACATCTGAAAAATAATCATTGCGATATAGGAGAATGGTTAAAAATCCGGTCTGTTGTTACGTCCATCATTTTTAATTAATTTAATAGATTACTAAAATTACCAAATAATACCAAGACTACTTGAATTTTCAAATACTTGACAGACAGACGTAGAAACTAATTTTGACTTGATATTAACCTGCTAATATCCAATATTTGACTTGAGTTTGACTCAATGTCATACAGGTCGTTTAGCTTGAAAATCAACTCAGGTCGTGAATCTCTATAAGCATTTGCTCTTCAAGGACATAATTTGTTCCAACAGAAATTTCTGGTTCTTCAGAAAACATCCCTCGATAAGACTCTGGAACTACCTCTTCTTTTGGTGTGTTCAGTAAACCGTCGCGGAATGTATAAAAAAATACTTTGTAAAACGAATCTTCGGTCCTGTACCGTGTGCCTCTTGCTCCATAACATAGGTATTTGAATTTGTGAAGCATACCGTTAGATATCGATTGGATACGTTTTCTAGTAAGGCCGAGGCTGCTGATGGAGATTAAAATGGTGCGTAGTATTTCGGGTAAAAAATACCAGTAGCTTCAAAGTATAGCGAAAAGTAATAGCAGGATCACTGAGTCGTTTCTTAGTAGCCCCTACCCACGAGGCAGCTGATGCACGCTATGACTTAATTGGCAGGCGAGGAGAAAACTACTGACAGAACAAAACATTTCCTTTTCTTGGATTTATTTGGTTCCTCTTGTATCTAGTGACGCATTGGTCTAATACGCTGAAAAGCTGACCAAAAATGCCATTTCTACGATATTTATACGATTTTCGGTACAATGAAGTTTTTTGGGTCGCTGATTTCAAATCTGGGGGCATTTGAAGGTCACTTAAAGGTCAAATGCCAAGGACATTTTCAAAAGAAGTCGAGCAATCGATCTCAACCGCATGCCCTTTGGGTTCGAATCAGAGGTCGATTGGTCTCTTTAAGGATACCTGAAAGTTGTATCAAGGTCACCTCAAGGACAAATTCAAAAGTTGTTTGAGTCTAGACGCGTGTCGTATAAGTTCTCGTGGTCGTTGATTTCATGTCATTTGTCTCTCGGAAGGCATTTGAATGGAATTTTAAGGCCACTCAAAGGACAAATTGAAAAGTTGAATAACAATGTCTGACCACCTGCCATGATACGGTAGGTGATTTTTCTCAATAGTCATCAAAAGCTGTTACTATATTTTGTCACCCAGTACTTCAAGACTCACAAATATCATTTATTCCAGATGGGGCAAGGGGCAAATACTATTATAAAGGAGTCCAGCTAAAAACAATAATAGTAATGGTAATAATGATAAAAATAATAATAATATAACAATAGTAATGCATATTGTAGCACACATCACCCAGAAGGCTGAGGATTGGGTTGGCTATTTTTCACCGTCGCTTACAGCCGTTACAAAGAGAATCAGAAGGTTTACATTGTTCTTCAAGTTAACTCTAGTTTTTACATAATGTTATGAAATTGAGGTACCAATGTAAGCAAAATACAATAGTAAGCTGCAGGTTAATAATCTTTAGCTTCAAAAGCTTGTAACTGAAGAAGCGCCTTCTTAAATTGCTTTTTAAAGTTATGAAGAGGTAATTTGTAAAAGTTCTAAATATTTGTTCAACATACAAGGTGCTGTGTGAGTGAAAGCTGTTTTGAATTTAGAATGTTACATGGCCTGGAACATTATAGCTTCTTAGAAAAACATAGCGAACATAGGATCTCTTCTCTTAAATATTATACAGATGATTTGGAGATCTCAAAACTTTATATAATAGAGCACCATAAAAAAGCAATGGACGATTCTTATATTTCAAAATATACTGTCTCACATAGTAACCAATGATGTGTTGTTGTCTATCTATATATTTATAACGAAATATTCTGTAAAATTAGATTTTTTTGTTTTGTTGGCTCTGTCACTGTGACACCATAGACCCGATGTGTAAAGATCAGCGCGCTAATTTGATATCACCTGCGAATTTATGTTTAGGTATATCTCGAAAGCCTTCAATATCTATTAAAACATAATTTGAGTTTATTAATAACGTGACGATCAAAACTTTAATTTGTACCTAATATAATAATCCACTCAATTCGAGGTTTTCATGAAAACAATAATAATGACGGATTCCTGTTACATCAAATGAAGATTCGTGCTCCCTTTATTATAATCCATACTCAGGTGGATGACACAGAAGCTCTCTACCTTTGCCATAAAAAGCTTTGATCTCATGGCCAACTTATTGTTTAAGATTTTTCCGCCAGTGACCTAATTATTCCAAATCTGTAAACCTGGGAACACAAGATTGCCAGTTATATGATAATGTGAGCCGTATGCTAATTCTCGCTGTCTTTCAGCAGGACTCACTGAAGGAAATGATGGATAATGGAGGCCGTCTCAGGGTTGTTTTGGGAAAAAATTCATATTTTAAATTTTGTTTACATCTTCCTAGTTTCTTTAATGGTTATGTGTAGTCTTTATTGTTATTACGAGCCCCTTCCCATTTCAGTTGGCTCACTTCAAGATTTGTACCAAAATACGCCTTTATAAACTAAACATAACGAAACTATTTACTTCTAAAACAATTTATTTTCTCAAAAACGTTTTAGATTCACTCTAGTCGTAAAAAATATATATATTAGACCTAAAACTAATAGAATATCTGAGCAAATAAACAATGTGCGAATAAATGCGCGAAGTTAACAAAGCAACAATTGAAAGATTACCATTGGGTAACATCACCTTTATATTTTATTACGGCTGAAATTCTTTGGGGCATAGTGTTTACCAAGTTTTGGCAAAAATTTGGTGTAAAACAATCCTATGTTTCTTGTTTTTGTCTCAGTTCGGTGATTGTACGAGCAGGATGTTGTCGTAGAAACTTTTTCATCTCGTGCCACAAAGTTTCAATAGGTGACAGATCTGGACTGCTAGAAACCCACTTTAAAAGTAGTACGACAACTATGACGTAGAACGAAATAATCGACTAGGCATAGATGAAGTAGTATGACATCACCAATGATTTGTCAACCACAAATCGCAGCTGATACGGTGTAGAAGCAAAATTATTGCAAATCTCGATAATGCGTGGGCTTTGGTAAATTTGTATGCCTAAAACTTTTGTTGTATGGAAGTGTTCTATTGATTCATCCAATGATCTGATCAACAGGCTGTGACTAAGCTTAATAAGTCGTGTTTTAGTGGTGTTTAGTAGTCGATCGTTCGATTCATCGAGTTTTTGCCGTCTCTGTCCGGAAGTACTTTGAGGTTCGAAACTTTCTAAGAGACGTTTTGCTGATCATCTACGTCCATTGAAGCGACTTCGTATCTCGTTTACAATTTCCTCGATCCCAATAGTGGGGGACGAATTTGAAACAACCATATTGCATTATATCTAGAATAGGAGAAAAACAATTCAAATGATGGAAGTCTTTCCTGCTTTGATTATTTTACAGGCAATCATAATATATGTTGTAGTGTAGAGAAAAAATAAGGTTTACATTGATATATAGCTTATTAAAAAAAACACGTAAGAGCAAGTAATTAACAATAAATCCTGATAACCCACACATTGCGGTTGACAAATATTTTTTACTGTCCACTACACTATTATCTTAAAAATAAAGTTAGATTTACCCATAAAACATGTATTTGGGGTACTGGCTGCATGGACTGTTTATGTCCTAATGCCAATAAGTGATAAAAAAATGTCTGGAATTATTAATTACAGGTTATTGCGGCTAATTTTTTTCTGCTGTAATTTTCTAATACAATATAATGTATCATTCACAAAAATGAAGTTCTGTGAAGAGACCGATACCTGCAGATTTAACCAGACGGATATATACTAAGTGACATATAAATCCGAACACCCCGTTTAAATGGTTTTATTTTAATAAAATTTTGTATAAGTACTTAATGAAGCATAATAAGTAAACGATAAAAATTTCAAATTGATTGCACTGCTTTAAAGCACTTTGACCTTTAATAATGTGTGGATGCACCCTGATGTGCTACGCATTCTCCAACGCGCCTAGGCATGCTTCTGATCAGGTGGTCAATGCCCTCCTGTGGTATTTCATTCCAGGCAACCACCAACTCCTCTCGAAGTGCTTCTAGAGTCTGAGGAGGACGTTGCAAATTGAGCAATCTCCTACCCATCATATCCCACACTTGCTCAATTGGGGATAAGTCGGGAGATCTTGGTGGCCATGGTAACAATGTGACATCATTATGTTGAAAGAAGTCTATTGTGACTCTTGCAACATGTGGTCGGGCATTATCTTGTTGGAAAGTTGGATCTGCCAGGGTGTCAAGATAGGGTAAAAGATGGGGTTCTAGAACTTCGTGGATATAACGCTGCGCGTTCATGTTACCTCTGATGAAGATTAAAGGTGACCTGGAACCATAAGCTATAGCACCCCAAACCATAACTCCAACAGTGTGATGAACATGTCTTTCAACAAAAACTGCGGATTCCTCCTTTCACCACGTCACCTTTTAACCCTGGCACGACCATCGTGCATGCCTAAAAAAACTCGAGACTCGTCACTAAAGACAATACTGCTCCATTCCTGATCCCAGAGTGACCGTTGTCTGCACCACTCAAGGCGATTACGTCGGTGTTCTCGAGTTAAAGGGAGGACCCAGTGTGGCCGGTATGAAAACAAGCCAAAACTTCTCATTCGTCGGTAAACACTTCGCATGCCAATAGTTCTTCCGTGTTCTGCAAACCATTCATTTGTAATGGACCTGGTAGTGGAGAAACGGTTCCTTAAGGCCAATAATCATAGACGGCGATCTTCACGGTCTGTTGTTCTATGGCGGCGTCCAGTGCCCCTTGCTCTTTGCGTACGGCCTTCTAGAAGCCATGCCTGACAACACCTAACCACAGTGTCTACACTTCTTTGCACTCTAACTGCAATTGCCCGAAAAGAAAGTCCAGCTTCCCGAAGTCCCACTATACGGCCCCTATCAAACTCACTAAGTTGACGAAATCGTACATGTCTCCGTACTCTAGGCATCGTAACCGATCGTAAAGGATGTCAAGAACCAAAATCCGCCAACGTTGATTCTTTACTGCAGCTGAAATATTCATTTTTAGAGCGTTAGTGAATTAAAAAAAGCAGTATAAAAACCGGAATGTCCAACTGATAAGGCTGAAAAATTTTTCACTTGTTACTTACAGTAAGATAAATACATTCACCAACTTTTATTAAATTAAAACCATTTAAACTGGGTGTTCGGATTTATATGTCACTTAGTATATTACTGTTATCCACACTCAAGATATTTCCCTCTCCCTCTGCATAAATTCGAGACTCAGTAGTCAGTGGTTATCCCACAAACATATATGTATGAAAAATATGACAGTTAGAGACAATAAGCATACCACTTGTATGAGGAAATTATGTCACCATGAAATTAAACTGCAATAATGAAGATCTAAGAATGCCACGGCATTTTAGTGTTTCTGAACTGCATCATATCACCTAAAACATAAACTAACTTCTTAGATGACCAGATGTTTTCAGTTTAATTTGTAATCACCCGACGAATTGCTTAAGTACGTTCACGATATCAAAATGTTCTGTAACAAGATGACAGATGATTAAAAGAAACATTCGCAAAAAATAATGTTTGTGCAACTTGTTGTCACCACGAATTTTTATTGTTGCGCTTGGTAAGAGATTCTGATGAAATTGTTAAATATTTACCTTTAAAGCTTGAAGTTTATTTGCGACAGCGATTAGTACAATTTGACGGTTTAAGCGCCCATCAATCTGCTCTTCATCCTGACTTAGTACTTTCTACGACATTTGCATTGCCATTTCAAATGCGCATATATGAAAATAATGATAATAATAATCGTGTTTATTGACCAAAATATGGGCGAGATCTAGCAGCTGCTATTCCACCATCTAACCCTGTACAAAAAAAAACTTAAAAAGGAACAAGTTATACAAAAAAAAAACAATGTGAAAATAGAAGAAGCAAGTCACAAAACAAGAGAATGAGTAATGCCAATTTAGCTCTAAAAAGATAACTGATAAAACATAAAAAAGTACTTCTTAAGCTTGGGGCTGTTCTGCAATTCTTGTAAGTATATGTTTAACTGTACTTAGACCTAAGATATTATAAGAAAAAATTGCATTATGGGTAAAAGTGTTGTGCGATGTATTGGTAGGATTAAGGTGTAACTGTTAGGAACCCGAGGACTTGCAAACAGAAGCCTGAGGGATAGACAACAATTTTTCAAGACTTTACTGAGATGGGAGTTAAAACGTGAGTCAAAGTTAATGCCCACATCTTTAACTTTTTCAGAAAAAATTATTTTCTTCCCATTAACTTTGATGTGAATTAGTGGTTTAAGGTTCTCACGTAACATTTTATTGCCAAATAATATCGCAGAACATTTTGAGGGATCTAGTCCTACGTTGTGATAGCTACAATATCTATTAACACTATCAAGATCTGCATTAACTAGCATCGTGGGCTCCTGGACATTATCGGCATTAAAATCACACTTCATCTGCAAAAAATTGAGCATCGAGCAGTGTAAAGTAAAAACATCAACGGTCTCAGTACTGAGCCTTGTGGTACACCTGACAGAATGTATTTTGACGTCGAAATTTGATTATTGATATTTACTTTTTGCCTCTGTTCCCTTGAATATGAAATACATATATCGAAGCCCTAGTGGTGACACTTGGCAATAAGTAGACGATGGTTAACCGTATCGAAGGTTTTGGAAAAGTCTATCAGTACCAGCAAGCTCATGTTTTTACTGTCGGTGGAAGATATGATGCTATCGGTGAGATAAGACCAGGCTGTAGTTATACTGCGGTTTTTATGAGATTATATACTAAGTGACATATAAATCCGAACACCCAGTTTAAATGGTTTTATCTTAATAAAAGTTGGTGAATGTACTTATTTATCTTACTGTAAATAACAAGTGAAAAAATTTTCAGCCGTATCAGTTGGACACTCCGGTTTTTATACTGCTTTTTTTTAATTCACTAACGCTCTAAAAATGAATATTTCAGCCGCAGTAAAGAATCAACGTTGGCGGATTTTGGTTCTTGACATCCTTTACGATCGGTTACGATGCCTAGAGTACGGAGACCTGTACGATTTCGTCAACTTAGTGAGTTTGATAGGGGCCGTATAGTGGGATTTCGGGAAGCTGGACTTTCTTTTTGGGCAATTGCAGTTAGAGTGCAAAGAAGTGTAGACACTGTGGTTAGGTGTTGTCAGGCATGGCTTCGAGAAGGCTGTACGCAAAGAGCAAGCGGCACTGGACGCCGCCATAGAACAACAGACCGTGAAGATCGCCGCCTATGATTATTGGCCTTAAGGGACCGTTTCTCCACTACCAGGTCCATTGCAAATGAATGGTTTGCAGAACACGGAAGAACTATTGGCATGCGAAGTGTTTACCGACGAATGAGAAGTTTTGGCTTGTTTTCATACCGGCCACACTGGGTCCTCCCTTTAACTCGAGAACACGGACGTAATCGCCTTGAGTGGTGCAGACAACGGTCACTCTGGGATCAGGAATGGAACAGTATTGTCTTTAGTGACGAGTCTCGATTTTGTTTAGGCATGCACGATGGTCGTGCCAGGGTTAGAAGGCGACGTGGTGAAAGGAGGAATCCACAGTTTTTTGTTGAAAGACATGTTCATCACACTGTTGGTGTTACGGTTTGGGGTGCTATAGCTTATGGTTCCAGGTCACCTTTAATCTTCATCAAAGGTAACACGAACGCGCAGCGTTATATCCACGAAGTTCGAGAACCCCATCTTTTACCCTATCTTGACACCCTGGCAGATCTAAGATCTCCCGACTTATCCCCAATTGAGCACGTGTGGGATATGATGGGTAGGAGAGTGCTCAATTTGCAACGTCCTCTTCAGACTCTAGAAGCACTTTCGAGAGGAGTTGGTGGAGGACATTGACCACCTGATCAGAAGCCTGCCTAGGCGCGTTGGAGAATGCGTAGCACATCAGGGTGCATCCACACATTATTAAAGGTGAAAGGGCTCTAAAATAGTGCAATCATTTTGAAATTTTTATCATTTACTTATTATGCTTCATTAAGTACTTATACAAAATTTTATTAAAATAAAACCATTCAAACTGGGTGTCCGGATTTATATGTCACTTAGTATATTATGCGCACTGAGATGATCTAAAATCTGTTTATAAGTAACTCGTTAAAAACATCAATGGCAATATTATGCTTATTAGTAGAGGAGTCACCAGAGCTGCATTCCAAAGGTAGGAAAAGAATCCAGTTTCCAAGTAAATGAGCAAAATATGATCGACGTTTACAAGCAGTTACTCAATTTTGTGATAAAGGTGATAAATCTGGTGATCTTGGGGACCATTCAATGGCACCTCTTCTACCAATCCATTGATCTGGAAACGTCTGATCTAAATATTGTCGATCACGTAATGCGTAATGTGGTGGGACACCATCCTGTTGGAACATCAACCTATTCGCAAATGTACCGTTGATCATTCTGATAATCAACTATGGCTGTTAATGCAGGATCTATGGCGTCTTCCAGTAATTCCAAATACCGGTTAAATTTCCATGTTAGAAAAAAGCACAAAGGATCGCCAAAAATACCAGCCCGAACATTTAATTTTTGTGGCTGCTGTGTATGAACCTCATGATAAATTCTGGGATTAGAATCGAACCAATATCGGCAGTTATGACGATTTACTACGCCATTTAAGAAAAAAAATCGTCGGAAAAGCAAGTGTTGAATAGAAAATGTTCATCGTTTATAATTCGTTCACTCACATCTTCACAAAATTGTAATCGCCGATCAAAATCGTCTTCATTAAGTTGTTGAACCAGTTGAATTTTATACTGATGAAAATTATGGGCCTTTAGAATCCGTTGGACAGTACGTCGACTAACACCACAGTCTCCAATTTGCGGGTACTCAACGTAGGATCTAAATAAACTTGCCCTAAAACCCCCACTTCTATTGCTTCGTTCCTTATGGGATTTTTAATGTTGCGTTTTTTATTGGCGACTGACCCAGTTTCCAGAAATTTAGCTACAAGTTCTAGAACATGTTTTCGATGCACGTTACTGTTCTAATGTCGCTCATTAAATATTTCTGCTGTTCTATTAGCGCACAGATTATTTCCGAACAATATTTCGATAATTTCAACTCTTTCTGCTGTGGAATATACCATGGTTAATTTATGTAAT
This sequence comes from Acanthoscelides obtectus, assembly GCA_963669975.1. Lineage (NCBI taxonomy): Eukaryota > Metazoa > Arthropoda > Insecta > Coleoptera > Chrysomelidae > Acanthoscelides > Acanthoscelides obtectus. Next base: position 14,689,949 of record CAVLJG010000001.1, on the reverse strand, counting down.
AAAGCGTTACAAGTTATTTTAGCAACAAAGTTTGGTCAAATCAATCGCAAACTATGTACTTAATTCCTATTTGAAATAAGTACGAGATATTTCCTTATCTTCCTTCAAGAAATAACTGTTCTGCCACAAAAAACGCTCCAATAGCTATTTTCAACAACAAACCATGGGCGTAGTAAAGAAGCATTTACTTATTAAGTAAATTCTTTTAGTCAAATTTCTTCTAAAAGTAGTACAAACTAATCTGATGTACCTATTAAAGTCTACTTTAAGCTTTAAATCGATAAATCCTACTGAACTAAAGTACATTAATTTTATATTATTATAACGGGAATTGAAAGACCTTTAAAATAAGGTATCACTCGACTCCAGTTAAGATTTTGGGGGTGGTGTCACCCCCGCTTAGGGGGCTGCACGTGTCAACGTGATTTTTGCCAAACTTGTGTCCCCCTTGAAAACAAAATCGACGGGTCTGAGCGTTTTTCCAAAAAAAACTGAGCTGCCAGTAAATTCGTCTGTTTCGTTTTCGATGCGCCACCCTGTATAAAAGTTTGTGCTGTATACGACACAACGGATAAAACCGAACTTACCCAATTTGTCCATGTTGGAACAAACGTTAGTCTGCCATGATAAAGGTAGCGTAAAAGCAGTTCTGTTTCCATGACAAATTTATTGTTTAAGATAATAACTTTGAAATACGTTTAATAATGTTCTTTAGTTTCAACGTGCCAGGGACGCTCCTGGGTTAGAGCTGATCCGTTATTTGGTTCGCTCTTGTTTTCATGTCTTACCTCTAAAACCCCATTATATAAACTAGTAATTTTAAATATTGCGACGAACTTTTCCCTACTTAAAATCCACTTGTCCATAGCTCACAACCCATTTCAAACAAATAATACCTTATGCACACCTCGACATACATGCAAATATTGCTCGATATGATATTTGAAAAATGGCAGCCGCTAATTAGTCTATACATACTTGAATATGTGAACTGCATGTCATATTCGTATTTACGTTTTTTCCCAGTATTTTCCCCCAGTAAGTGGCCAATCACCAAACTTTCCCTTTCAACCTTAATTTCGCACGGAAAATTTTTATTCAGTAGCATATCATTATAATAATTTCAATAATGCTAATACAATAGAAGGGTATACCGTGTTAAAAACTTTGTTAACAACAATGTATTTATCTCACGTCGGTCATGTATATAAGGATATGGAAACAATTGGTAGGTGTGACGTCGAAGATGTTTAAGAACCTTTATCAATTATTGAAAATGGTTCTTTTGCGTCACCACATCGGAAGAAACCGTGTTGTGGTGGGAATAAAACTTCATTGTGAGTTATAGAACTTTTTGAGTCAAAATTATAATATTAATATTGCTCCAAAATACTACCGTCCCAAGAGAACGTTTCTCTTGGTTATGGATGTTGTGATTATCCGTAGGTGATAGACGGTGTCTGACAGTTAAATGAGGAGGTACCACCCGGCGTATCTCTAAGACGTGGCCAGAATGTTTACATGTACGGTACCCAGGCCTTAGACCTTCGTAATGATCAAGTATATATAAAAAAATCAATATTGCTGGAAAATATTAGGCTGGCTTATTTCATAAACACATATGAAGGGTACCGGGGAAAAACGGCATTAGTCCATTATTTGGCTAAATTGAGCTTTCAGTTTATTTTGGTGGCATTTTCCTGATGCTATCTTGTAATCAGCTTCTTAAATTGTAAAAAGGGCCTAGGTTCGCAAAACAACAGCTATAAGATTCCCTGTGCCGGGGAAGAATGGCATGAGTCCCTGCGCGTTTAGGGAAGACCGGCATCAGTCCATATGGAAACAGGAAAACAAAGAGACGTAATGAAAACGTTGCGCGCCGCTACCCACGAACTTGGATCTGATTTTTTGTGGGAAAGTTTCCGCTGTTTTACTACTATTCCTGAACCTGAACGCTGTGGACTTCTTCGTGAATTTAATGAACTAGGAAACACTGATGCACAAAACGGTTATCTTAGTGGTCTTATCACTGTTCTTCCTGACATCCGTAGACGCCCTCGAAAAAATGAAGCAGAGTCAAGGCTTTAAATAATGCTTCATTTAGTTATCGTATCCGATTGGTTGAAAATGGAATTATACGTGGTGTTCCAGTTTGCCTTTTTTGTTTTTACACGGAATTACACTTTGTCGAGTTCGGTACATAAGAGACTCATTAGTTGCAACTGGGAAATCGCCCATCGACATGCGTGGAAAACACAACAGACGACTTCACAAACTTTCAGCAAACGCAAAACAGAAAGTGACCAAGTTTATTAAGAACCTCAAATGCGGCAAATCTCATTATTATTTGGCAGATTCACAAAATGTTTACCTACCTGAAAATCTAAATATCGCAAAATTACACAAATTGGCAAAGTTGAAAACAAGATTTCCTATGAATCCTTCCGAGAAGTCTTTGAAAACAACTTCAATCCATGAAAAGATACTTGTAGTACGTGTGATTCCCTAAAAGCTGATATATCTTCGCTTACCGCTACCTTAAATTCCCACACGGAACAAACTAGGCAGTCAGCAAGTAATAATTTGGAGAAAAAGACACTTGAGAAGACACTACATCAAACAAGGAGTGAGCGATTTTACAGTCTAAAGAGAACTTATCGCAAACCTGCCTCGAAGTTCCCCGCTATCAAAAGTATCTCGATGTATTACCAGAAAAACTTGTGCCCTGTCCAAATATCACGACAAATGATGTTTACTATAAACTGCAACTAAATTTCATCAGTTTTAACATCCACATTGTCAAACTCAAATTCTATCTTTTTTTGCCTACGATGAATCTATTGTTAAGAAAGGAGCTGACGATGTCTGCCTATGCTCTATCACTTTATAACATCCTGCCTATGGAAGTAAAAGCACTTAGCATTTTCTGTGACTCCTGTGCAGGGCAAAATAAAAACTTTACAGTTATTCGGTTTTTGCATTACTTGGTTACCAAGAAAAATCGTTTTACTACTGTAAAAGTAATATTCCCGATCAAGGAGCATTCATACCTCGATTGTGATAGAGATATGAGTCTCGTGAACCAAAGAGCATACACTGAGGTACCGGATGACTGGAGAGATGAAATGAAAAATTGCCGTGTGAAGCCTACACCATTTGAAGCCATTGATTGTGGCAAAAATTTTGATTTTCAAGATTGGAGTACGTTTTTATCGCCGTTTCGTCCACGAAGTGCCCCTTTCCAACCCAACCAGTCAGGATGCTCAAGTTTTGTAGACAGAATCGTCGCGAAGTGTTTCACTAATCGACATAAATGGGTCTATATACTAGTTCTATATTTGTCGATGACCCGCCAATAGACGCTTAAAGCAGGGGAAAAGTGGTACGAGTCCAGAGTTGAACATCATCTTTTGTTTGTTACGTTACTAGTTTTGAATAAAAGTTCATTTTGTAAAATCTATTTTACCAATAAACACACTGTTTAGCAAAGATATTCTTTACGACTCATGTTTTTATCAATTTTACTTTCCAACAAGTAAGTAAACCTCAATTACTGATTTTCCCAAAATCAGTCGGTATCCTTCATATACGGATCAGCTGTTACTATGCACCAAATGCGCAATAAATTTTTGACATGGGGCGAACGAAATTCACTCACATATTTATCTAAAAGGTAAGAATTGCGTAACCAGCTGAACCGAAAAATAAAATGAGAGATAGATAGTGAAGGTATTACGTGATTTCTCATTATTAGGCAGTTAATGTTTTGCTGCAGTTTGTGCAAAATAAAAGCGAAGAGTTGCTAGATAACAGTGAGAAATGAAGCGAAAAAATTGCAGCAAAAAATGTTACAAACAACGAAGGAAAACAAATTGTATGTCCCGTCATTGTTGATTTGAAATGCTATGTCAAGGATAAAAATTAAATAAAAGTTAGAAGAGTCAAACATCTGTACATGGGGAATAAAGATGAAGCCGGGCAGACGTGTTCATTTATAGAGACATATTTGTTAGATGTCGCGAATCATCTTGGCCCAAAATATCAGTAAAATGTACGTTCTAGCTAAAACTAATATTTTAAGCGACTATAATAATAGTATATACAAAATATTATGTGGATATAATACACGAGGCCAATAAAAGCATTTTGTACAGCATTTTTCCTCTACTATGATATACCAATACTATTTGATTTGACTGATAATTTCCTTAAACTCCAGCAAAACTATCAAGTAAAGCCGAAGCAATGTCTGCATCACAGATCCGTTATCAAAATCATGATTTCCTTGCCGAAAAATGGCCAGAAAGCGGAAAAACCGCATTTACATTGGCTTTTCTCGATTTTTGATATTCTTAGATTAAGATATAACGACTGACTCAGAAACCCAATGTACACATGTGTTTTCTAGGCTCCATTGTCAAAAATTGTGATTCGACGACCGGAAAATTGTAAAAAATAGTATTTTCTCTGATTTTCTTCAATTGTTGACATTTTTGACTGCGTTTTTAGGTAAACGAAGTTATGATACCCTAATAGTCTCCAAAATTGGAAAAATCGGTAAAAACGCGGTTTTTCCGTTTCTTATCGATTTTCCGTACAAGAAATCATTACTTTGACCAAGAAAGTGAGAAGAATGCGAGTTAGTACATATGCAGGGTGTTTCAGTTTATTATTGCCTAACTTTAAGATTCGATAGAACTTTTAAAATTAATGCATAAAGTCTATATAAACATGGGTCGAAAAATGCGTGGCTTCCCAAATACAGGGTGTTTAAATTTACTTTCTAAAATAGTTTTTTTTAAATATTTCGAACAATATTTGATGTATAACAGTGAAAATTGGTCAACAAGGGTTATTTGGTACGACAAAATGAACCATGGGCATAGTTTTACTGTAGCCGCTAGAGGGCGCTCCCTACTTTACCTGTAGTGTATTAAAATTACCGAAAATTTTTTCTTAGTGCAATTTTTTGCTTTTTGAATAAAAAAACTGATTCTTGTGAATTTTCGTTATAGTTAGCCGTTTTTGAGACATTTCGATTTTTAAGGTTTGATGCATTTTTAATTGTTTATGATAAAATAACGTTAAAAAGTCAGTATCTCGATAATTTTTACAAGTAGGCTGTGCCTGCAAATATTTTTGAAATTGAAAGCAGAGTAAGGACGTCAATTAGTTGACAGTTTTGTTGTCTGTTGAAACCTGAAAATTGTGAAAAACCAGTAAGTTTAAGTAAACAAAGTTATAATACCCTACTCTAATAATGTCTAAAATTGGAAAAATCGGTAAAAACGTGGTTTTTCCGTTTCTTATCGATTTTCCGTACAAGAAATCATTATTTTGACCAGGGAAGTGAGAAGAATGATAACTAGTATATATATATACAATGAGTTACTGCTTTAACCAAGTATTCCTTTCCTAGTCAAAAACGTCAAAAAATTAAAAAAAAATCAGCAAAGATGCAGTGTTTCCTATGTCCGTAATTTTCCATGAGACAAATCAAAATTATGACTATGGAAGCTGAATTTATGGACAAAAGTGCATCTGTTTGTCGAGTTTTTAAGTTAGCCAACTTATATCCTACTTTTGGAATGTCAAAAATTGGAAAAGATCGGTGAAAATGCAGTTTTTCCTATTTTTGGCGATTCATGATTTCGTTAGTGGACTTAAAAAACACGCAAGGAAGCAACGGTGTACAGTGAATTTTAGCGTCGGCGATTTTTCATGATTTCTCAAGCAAAACTGGCCTTAAGAAATTGTTTTTTAGTTTAATTATTGAATAAGATGATTCTGCCCAATATGCCCCCATTCAAACTGATCCAGATTTAGATACCTTGATTAATGTAATGAGACAAAATTAGAAAAGTAAACTGACGACCTTGGTTAAAAGGACACCTTTAATTTGGAATTTTACACAGCGTCTTTTTATCGCCAGTTTGTCAGTTGCGTTTTGCCCCTTATAGCGTACGTTCATACAACAGCGTTGAAAACAAAATTCCACATTGCGTTTCGGCAACTACGAGGGCGGTTAAATAAGTACCCGTGTTAAAACTGAGACACCGTTTTTTTCAAAAAAATTCTTTTTATTTTCCAACATAGTCCCATTTTAGAAAGACACACTTTTTCCAACGTTCCTACCATATTCTTCGTTCGTCGATCAGCGAGAATCATGTCGTGGACTTTTTGAATGATTTCCTCGATAACCACGTCTTCCCGGCGTCCTGGTCGATCCTCATCAAAAACGGAGGTTCATCCATATTTAAATTCATTGAACCAATATCTAACTGTGGTCAAGGATGGCGAAGTGTCCCATAAACAGCATCCAACTTTGCTTTTATCTCCTCGCATCTTAGCGAAAATCACGAAACACGTCTTACTCGAATGGCTGCCAAATCCTACCTAACCTATCAATCAGGCTGAAATTTGTTGTGCCATCGATTGATAGATGGCAGCACACGATGATAACATTAGGAGCGCCCTCTGTCGTGAAACACGGGTACTTATTGAACCGCCCTCGATATCCTTTGTTACCAAGATCCTCCAAATTGAATGTGATACACAAAGTTCGACGATATAAAATTATTATTAGAAAAACCATTACTTATGCATGTGCGGCTTGGTGACGCACAGCAACTCTTTAATGCGTGACTCATTGGACTACCCAGTGGAGCAAGTTCGTGAACATTCAGGACCACGGCTCGCACTGATAAAAATTAGCGCAAACTTTCAGTAAACCCAAAATTACACACTAACAAAATTTGTTCACCTCAAAATTAATCCGAGAACCAAATCAAAAGGCTTAGGTGTTTCCTCTTAACCTGACGCACTTCCGTTTTTCTTTGCTCTTCTCCTTTCGTCTGCTCGTTCCCTTTCTCTTTTTTTTAACATTGTCTGGTTTCTGCGGACCGCACAGACAAGCTAATGAGCGAACGTTGTACAGGACAATAAAACGGATTCTATGAATGGCTCATTAGTATGATGCTACAGAGAAAGAATACTGTATGTATTTCACAAGATTTTATTACAAAATACCTGAGGTCAACGATCAGTTGGCCCTCTCATAATAATAAAAATAACGGTTATGGGTACAGCTAAATTAAATTACAAATCATAAAATTAGAATTACAGGTGGGCTCACCTGATGTTGTGAAACGGCCTGGGTATTATAATCAATTCACACGTCAAAAGAAAAATACAATTGTAATGTGGGATGTAATGCATTTTTGATTACCATATGATGAGTTTTGTATCAGCGTTTATCAATGTACAAGCATCGATATGTTTAATGGTAAACTTTAACGACTTTTCCAGGCAGCCATTCTATAAGTTGTTCCCTTTTGAAGTGTATAGATTTCAAAATATGATAGAGAGGAGAGTGATCAGAATTACAGTTGTTGATTCAGTATTTTATATATATTTGAATCATCACAGCTCCGATTTCGCTAAAGATGAGTAATGCCGGGAGAGCTTTTTTTGGGAAATAAGTAAGAGCTAAAAATTGCTTTCAAGCTTTAGAGTGCAAAATTAAATTATACAAGATTTTTAGCCTATACAAGCTTGTCCATTTTTTTTGCTTTTTTTGCAACAATGGTCAATTTTAAACTTTCTTAACCTGGAGTGGTGAAGTATGCTTATAAAATAGAAACAAACTGTTCCTTTACAAAATTGAGTAACTGCTTGTAAACGTCGATCATATTTTGCTCATTTACTTGGAAACTGGATTCTTTTCCTACCTTTGGAATGCAGCTCTGGTGACTCCTCTACTAATAAGCATAATATTGCCATTGATGTTTTTAACGAATAACTTATAAACAGATTTTAGATCATCTCAGTGCGCATAATATACTAAGTGACATATAAATCCGGACACCCAGTTTGAATGGTTTTATTTTAATAAAATTTTGTATAAGTACTTAATGAAGCATAATAAGTAAATGATAAAAATTTCAAAATGATTGCACTGTTTTAGAGCCCTTTCACCTTTAATAATGTGTGGATGCACCCTGATGTGCTACGCATTCTCCAACGCGCCTAGGCAGGCTTCTGATCAGGTGGTCAATGTCCTCCACCAACTCCTCTCGAAAGTGCTTCTAGAGTCTGAAGAGGACGTTGCAAATTGAGCACTCTCCTACCCATCATATCCCACACGTGCTCAATTGGGGATAAGTCGGGAGATCTTAGTGGCCATGGTAACAATGTGACATCACTATGTTGAAAGAAGTCTATTGTGACTCTTGCAACATGTGGTCGGGCATTATCTTGTTGGAAAGTTGGATCTGCCAGGGTGTCAAGATAGGGTAAAAGATGGGGTTCTAGAACTTCGTGTATATAACGCTGCGCAGCTTGGCTTTCGAAAAAAACACAGTATATAACGAGTTATAATTCAGTTCGTTTATAAATTATGTCGCTTTGAATGGCGGCCACAAATGCATGGAGCTCTTTGAGGATTTGTAAAAAGCCGTTGATCTGGTCGATTAATCCATCCTCGAGGAATATTGATTACTAGGCAATATCAATTAATGGTTATCTTTGTCAGAGAAAACGAATTGTTGATATATCTGACGTAGTGGAAATCGGTATTGGTGTTCCTCAAGGGTCAATTTTGGGTCCTTTACTTTATCTTTATACACGTTAACGATCTGCCTCAGATTATGCGTCATAAATCTTACAATGTATGCTGATGATAATACATATTTGTGTCATCAGCATACAATCTTGGAAATGCGGCGGGTGATTAATAATTTTAGTCTTATTTCCTCAAAATTAATCGAACGTCTATTAAACAGGTAATGATACAAAATTTCGTGGAGATTATATCGATGATCATCTGAATTGGGAAATGCATGTACTTTTTTCATCGGCACGGTTTATATAGGGTAAATCGGGGTGATATGGTGAATCGGGTGAAATGGTGAATTAATCTATTTCTTTTCCGAGTACACAGATGTCTCTGTAGGTGTGAATGCCGACAGTTTATAATCATATGTTCAGCGAGCAACTGTTAAAAACCAGCCACGTTTTAAAAACCGTAAGTAATTTGTACAAAACTGTTTCCGATGCTCAATAATTTTTATACGATGCATGTGTTTGTAAATGTTGCTTCAAGCAGCGTAGTCCGCGAGGTATTTTTTGATATATTCTGCCACCTTAGACTGTTTATATACTACATAACCTAAAAATCGTATCCTATAATATAGTGAACTTCTTCCAGTGCTCTTCACCGTTTCACCCATGTCAAATGGGAGAAATGGTGAACTCGAGCATGGGTGATATGGTGACCGACTTTTCTTACTTGTAAGGCTAGGCTTTGTCAATGCATGAATTTTTAATGTTTCTTATCGTAAGCGGGATTTATTCGACGTGCAGTTGAAGCGGTTGTGGCATAGTGGGAGTTGCGGCGGACCGTCACGTTTAAGTTTTTTAGCGGTGCGGGTTCAAACCAGGGCAAGTCCAAACTTTTTTGTTATTTTTTTTGGTCGGGTTTGGTTTGGTTTGACAGTGATTAAAACAAAACACACACTATATTCTTGTGTTTCTCGGACTAAGTAAAAGTTCTAACTGTCACCTTTGTTATAGGCAAAGATGCCTACATTTTATAAAAGGCAAAGAGGATCCAGTCGGGCTGACTGGGCAGAGGAGCAACTTAAAGATGCCATAAACGCAGTGCAAAATGGAATGAGCCTGAATCAAGCCTCAAAGGAGTTTGGTGTTCCATGGTCAACGCTGAAAAGAAGAATAGCAAATGGGTGTTTCACGAAAAAAGCTTTAGGTGGACCGCCTGTCTTAACACAAGAATGTGAGAAGAAGATGGTGAAACATATTATAAAATTACAAAAATTTGGATTTGCACCGACAAGAACAGAAGTACGTATCATGGCATATAAACTGGCTGAGAAATGTAACCAGCACCACAAATTTAACCGAGAAAAGGAAATTGCCGGTATGGATTGGCTGCATTTATTCTTAAAAAGAAATCCAGAACTCTCGGTCCGCAAATCGGAGGGAGTTTCACTGGCACGATCAAGGGGATTAAACAAGAAAAACGTTTCAGACTATTTTTCATTGCTGCAAAATATCTTGATAGAGCACAATCTACTTGATAAACCGGGAAATATATTTAACGTAGATGAGTCCGGACTTCAACTAAATAACAGACCAGGGCATGTGGTGGCAGCAAAGGGATCTAAGAGCGTCGCAGCAATAACATCAGGTGAAAAGGGAGAAACCATCTCCGTTATTGCTTGTTGTAATGGAGAGGGCATGTTTCTACCACCAGCATGTGTTTTAAAGGGGAAGAATGAAAAAGCTGAATATAGAGACGGTATGCCGCCTGGTTCCATTATTTTCATGTCACAAAAGTCGGCGTACGTGACAACTGATATTTTCCTTCTGTGGCTAAGGAACCATTTTGCACCGAGGAAGCCTGAGGGAACGGTCGTGCTCATTTTGGATGGGCACAGCTCTCATTGTAGCAGTGTGGACACATTAGAGTTTGCAGAGGAAAATAACATAATTCTGCTCTGTCTACCCAGCCACACGACGCATTATCTGCAGCCACTAGACAGAGCATTTTTTAAAGCTCTAAAATCCTATTATTACAATGCTTGCAACTCCTACATTAAAATGAACCCAAATAGAAAAATTTCAAGACTAGTGTTCGGAGGACTGCTTAGTAAGGCATGGGTACAAGCGGCTACGACAGATAATGCAATATCAGGGTTCAGAAGCACAGGAATCATCCCATTTAATACTGATGCCATTCCCGAATATGCCTTTTTAACATCAGCTTCCGATCAACAGGAAAACAACGAGCGACGTGAAAAAATATCTACTTCACCTCAGCCAGGTTGTTCGCACTGGCAGGAAATCCCAAATCCCTCGGCAGAAGCAACTGCAGAAGTAGATAACAATCAGAGAATTGAACACATGCAAGCTTCACCACAACTGGGCTGTTTGCAACGGGGAAAAAATCTACAGAAAAACATTCATTTCTCATCGGAGGCAACAGACCTGACTTCAATAGTGGCAATAGAAGAATCTCAAATAACCCCTGGGAAACTTTTGGATAATATCTCGCCGATACCTATGGTAAATAAAGTTGCATCTGCCAGAAAAAATTCTAGAGCTTTAGCTGAGATTTTGAATTCTCCAGCAAACATTGTTAACCTACGAAACAGAAAATGCCAAAACAAAACATCAATTGAGTCAGTGAAGAGTGGAGAAAATGCTAAAAAGAAGGCCAAAGGAAAAACCATAACCAAAGAAACTACCAAAAACAAGCAACGTAAGAAACGTAAAGCGTCTACCACTGACACCGAATCTGACTCATCGCTGGATATGGACTTGGAAGATGATGATGATGACGACGTGGACGATGAAGAATGCTGTTGTGTAGGATGCGGCGAACTGTATAGATGCACTAAAAAGGACGTTGATTGGGTCAAATGTATTAGCTGCCAACTTGGCTTCACGAAGACTGTTCAAGATATGAATCCATGTGTCATATCTGTGGTGAAAAGCAGGAGAAGTAAATTCACCATTTCACCCAAAGTGCAATCGCCATTTCACCCGTATGCATGGGTGAAATGGTGAACTTGATAAAAATAAATAATTTGTTTTTTTAAACTTTTGTAATGCCTTAAAAAGGATATCATCCTGTGAAGTTGTTGCCTATATATTTTGTAAAAGAATAGCGTTTTTATTTTGTTTAAATAAACGATTTCTTCTTTTGTACATATCTCATTTTTTTTGTTCGCCATATCACCCTGATTTACCCTACAGGGTGTTTCAGTTTATTGTTGCATAACTTTAAGATTCGATAGAACTTTTAAAATTAGTGCATAAAGTCTATATAAACATGGGGCGAAAAATGAGTGGCTTCCGAAATACAGGGTGTTTAGATTTACTTTCTAAAATAGTTTTTTTTAAATATTTCGAACAATATTTGATGTATAATAGTGAAAATTGGTATACAAGGGTTTTTTGGTACGGCAAAACGAACCATGGGCATAGTTTTACTGTAGCCGCTAGAGGGCGCTCTCTACTGAACTTGTAGTGTATTAAAATGACCGAAAATTTTTTCTTAGTGCAATTTTTTGCTTTTTGAATAAAAAAACTAATTCTTCGCACTTTTCAACATAAAAAAGCTCTCCTGTGAGTTTTCGTTATAGTTAGCCGTTTTTGAGATATTTCGATTTTTAAGGTTCGATGCATTTTTAATTATTTATGGGAAAATAATATTTTTTTACATTTTCGATTTGGGCATTACAAGTAATTAAGATGATCGTTTAGATTGTGTTTTTGAACACAGCAATAATTCCTAACTCCAAATAAACACAAAAAAACAGAATATTAATTTGTTTAATTTTCCAATATTATTTTTAACAAATTAAATTAATTATTTACAACTAAAATGCTATTGGATAGTTAGGACAAACATACAAAGTAGTTGCTCGAAATGTAAACCCAATTTTTCAATACACAATTAACATCTACGAATGATCGAACGTGGTATAGCATTATTCAAATAAGGCCTTATTTCATCACATGTATTCCTGATTCTGTCTATTAGCATATCCTTGTGGTTACGGGAGTCTGGTACACTTTTTATTTTAGAAATCCCCACACAAAGAAATCTAATGGATTTAGGTCAGGCGATCGTGGAAGCCAGGCGACTGGTCCTTCACGGCCGATCCATCTTTCTGGATAATTTTCGTCCAGCCAGTTTCTAACTATTCCCGAATAATGAGCTAGACAACCATTAAGCTGAAACCAGGCCAATCTTCTTGAATCTAACATAACATCATCCCACATATTTGCATGTTCAGCCTTTAAAAATTCAAAGAAGGTCGCAGCATTTAACCTTGCAGGCAAAAGGTAGGGTCCAAATAGTCGATTACGGTAGATACCAATCCACACGTTCACACATGCTGAAAATTTCTTTCCCGAACTGCATGCAGATTTTCATGCGACCAAATATGTTGATTATGAAAATTTACCACTCCACGTCTAGTGAAGCATGACTTATCGGTCCATAAAACGTTACTTAAAAACTCCCTATTATTATCAGTTCTATCAAGAATCCACTGACAAAATGTGATTCTTCGTTCTCCGTCCCCTGGCTGTAGTTCTTGCACAGGTTGCAAATGGTAAGGATGTCTATGGTTATTTCTAAGAACACGCTGAACATGGCTTGCTGAAATTCCCAAGGCACCAGAAACTCTCCTAATACTTGTGGTCGGATCTCTATCAAACTCACGCAGAATCATACGTGTAAATCTGCGCTGACGAACATTTATGTTTTGATCCCTTTGGAGATTTCCAAAACCATTTTCAATTATTTGGCGAATTCTAAAAATTATCGAGATACTGACTTTTTAACGTTATTTTATCATAAATAATTAAAAATGCAGCGAACCTTAAAAATCGAAATATCTCAAAAACGGCTAACTATAACGAAAATTCACAAGAGAGCTTTTTTATGTTGAAAAGTGCGAAGAATCAGTTTTTTTATTCAAAAAGTAAAAAATTGCACTAAAAAAAAGTTTTCGGTCATTTCAATACACTGCAGGTACAGTAGAGAGCGCCCTCTAGCGGATACAGTAAAACTATGCCCATGGTTCGCTTTGCCGTACCAAAAAATCCTTGTATACCAATTTTCACTGTTATAAATCAAATATTGTTCGAAATATTTAAAAAAAAGCTATTTTAGAAAGTAAATTTAAATACCCTGTATTCCGGAAGCCACGCATTTTTCGACCCATGTTTATATAGACTCTATGCACTAATTTTAAAAGCTCTATCGAATCTTAAAGTTATGCAACAATAAACTGAAACACCCTGTATAATATAAACTAAATTTTGTAGGCTATATGGATGTGGTTTTGTGATTCTATGATACACAACTTTTTTCTAGGATAAAACATGCAATGATCTCTAATAATTTTTGTGGAATTCTTAAGCTGGAACGTCTGATTTTTTCTTTATTAGATTGAAAAACACTCAATTTTCAATCCAATGTACCCCTTGAATTTTGCTGTATGGGTGCCCACTACAACTATTGCCGTTGATAAAAATGTTCTGTTAATATGCGAAATTGAGATTGACAGGGAAAGTTTGGTAATTGGTCAAATACCGGGACAAAAAATGGAACATAATTCACATATATTCATATATTTATGTGTTAATTTATATACAGGGTGACTTCGAAGTTGAGTCATTTATTTTAACAGTGAGTAGATCTGATCAAAAGAAATGTTTTTTTCCTTTACCATTTTCCTGGTAAAATTAAAGTAACAAAGTTATAGCCCTTTGGAAGTTTGAGTACCGCCCTGTCTCAATAACAATATTATGTGGTCGTGTTTGGCGACAATGGATATAATCCGCCGTATCGGTTCATCGCATCGGAAACAAAAAAGCGAAAGAATTTGGAACGATGTTTTTACAGGTATCTCATTCATTTGTATACAGTTAGTGTCAGTGAATAGTGGTATGTGTTGCGTGGCTCAAACGAAATAAAAAATGGCACATGTTTATGCGGATCGGTTTCCCAATCGAGTGCAACCAACCCCTCGTGCCTTTGTTAATGTAGTACAACGGGCTTGTGAATCAGGTGACTTAAGACCTCACAGGGGACCTCACGATCAAATACAGGTCCGCACTGAAATACTTGTCGGGAGGATACTTTATAAAACAAGGTAAAAATTTTTTTTTATTTTTTTTTTATTTTTACACACATATTTTGGTTTATCTTCCTTCTACAATCATTATCTGAAAATTAATGACTCAACTTCAAAGTCACCCTGTATGTCATTTCTTAAATTTTACTTGCGGCAGTATAGGTATGAATGTGAAATGAATTGTTCCACATGGTTTACCGTAATGGACGACTGAATAACAAAGTAGAGAAAGGTTATTTAAAATACTGGTTACAAAAATTAATAGTCGTTTAAATTCACCGCACAATGTGGTTTTATTGGTAATAAATGAATTTATATAGATGGAATATAAATACTTACAATGATATAAAATTGTAGATAACTTAGAAATGCAGAATAAGCATATAACAACAATGCTAATTACTTGTTGTCTCTTTTTTGGCTAAGTCAAATTGTGCAGTGAATTGGATGATTGGCCCCGCTTGACTGCATGCAATGGTTGGATGAATACCAAATTAGGGGAAAGGTTACTTGCAATATATATTTCATATTCGGCTTGCCATATTTAGCATTACTTTGTTTTTCATAAATCTAGGTTACATTTAAATATCTGCGAGCGTTATGTATTTCACCGTATAGCACAAACCAATGCAGCCATTGGGACGGGGTAGGATATTTTAGAGTTCGAATGTGCACAAAACTTAAATAAAATGGCCAGTACTGCCGAACCTAAGTAAAACACACAACAAAAGTGAATGAATATTTTAAGGTTTTAACGGGTGATTTTTTAAGAGGTATAGGATTTGATTTTCAAAAAAAAACACAAAAAATTTGAAAAAATTTTATTTGAGTCGATAGAACGGTCGATATAATTTAATGTTTAAAGATTATTTTATATAAATGTAGGCCGCGGCTCCGCTTTAGATGGCCCATGCGCAAGGTCCAATTTTGGCACACTCTCTTCAACATATCGGCCGGTATCTCACGAATAAATGCTTTAATATTGGCTTCCAGTCCGTTATTGGTTTATCCCTGTAGACATTAGCCTTAACATGACCCCACAAGAAATAGTCCAACGGCGTTAAATCACACGATCTAGGCGGCCAATTGACGGGCCCCAAACGTGAGATAAACTGTTCACCGAACTCACCTCGCAATGGGGCCCTTGTTTCGTGTGCGGTGTGGCATGTGGCACCGTCTTGTTGAAACCACATGTCAGCCAAGTCCAGCTCTTCCATTTTGGGCAAAAAAAAGTTTGTTATCATCGCACGGTAGCGCTCGCCATTCACAGTTACGTTCCGGCCATTGTTGTCTTTAAAGAAGTACAGCCCGATGATGCTACCGGCCCATAATCCACACCAAACAGTGATTTTTTTCGGGATGCATTGGTAGCTCTTGCAATGCTTCTGGCTGGTCTTCACTCCAGATGCGGCAATTTTGCTTGTTAACGTACCCATTCAACTAGAAATGAGCTTCGTCGTTGAACACAATTTTTTGATAGAAATGTGGATCTTCCTCCAACTTTGCCAGCGCCCATTCACCAAATTGGAAACGTTGTGGGAGGTCGTGTGGCTTCAATTCTTGCACCAGCTGTATCTTATAAGGTTTTACACCCAAATCCTGTCGCAAAATTTTCCACGTAGTGGAGTAACAGAGGCCAAATTGCTGCGAACGGCGGCGAATCGACATTTCACGGTCATCACTAACACTGGCGGATACAGCCGCAATATTTTCTTCAGTTCTCACTCTACGTCTGCGTGTTGATGGTTTAATGTCCAATAATGTAAACTGGGTTCGAAATTTTGTCACAAGCTTCCGAATAGCTCCCTTAGTAGGCCGACCAAATTGCCCATAAATTGGAAGCAGTGCTCGATGCACTCTCTTAACCGAGCATGAATTTTGATAGTAAAACTCAATAATTTGCAAGCGTTGTTCGTTCGTAAGTCGATTCATGGTTAAATTATAGACCGAACTGAACAAGTTTGACAATGACACAAGACACGATTCACGCGTCATCTGTCAAATACAGTGTTGCCAAAAAGATACTAGCAAAAAAATCACCCATTATGACTTCATAGAGTGTCATTTGAATGGGGATCATAGCTGTTGCCGAGGACTAAAGCAAATAACAGTCTTTGATTGTGGTGAACCAAAAAGCAGTATGACATGTAACTTACTGCTTTTATACTCTGCAAAAACAAATTAATGTAATGCGTTCTTTCGTAGTTTTCCTAATCTATTTATATTACTCCTCTACTGAAGAAATGCACATCCGTTATTCCACTTGACTCTCAACCATGATAACGATAAAGACTCATTCATAAATGATAGACTTATAACCAAATTAACTGAATAAGTAAAAGCAACGTACTTTAAAATTTACAGGTTTTTTACTTTGATAAATTGATTTACTGCTTTTATGCTTGGGAAATATAATCAATATCAAATGTTTGACAAGTGAAAAAATAATTATTATTGTTAAATACGTCATTAATGATATATCTTGTAAATGTAATAAAAAAATTCATTCGCGTACACATTTAGAAAAGGCCTTAAATGAGTTTTGCTGCCTTTTACCTAAGTACATCAGTGTAGGCCTAGGAAGTATCTGTCCTGACTAAAAGCCCTATAGATAGATCAAATTGGCTTATATTCTTGTTCTTGCTTTTACCGTACAGTGAAACCAGAATGTATGCAACAAAAGTGAATGAATATTGCAAGACTTTATATACTAAGTGACATATAAATCCGAACACCCAGTTTAAATGGTTTTATTTTAATAAAAGTTGGTGAACGTATTTATCTTACTGTAAATAACAAGTGAAAAAATTTTCAGCCTTATCAGTTGGTCACTCCAGTTTTTATACTGCTTTTTTTTAATTCACTAACGCTCTAAAAATGAATATTTCAGCCGCAGTAAAGAAGAATCAACGTTGGCGGATTTTGGTTCTTGACATCTTTTACGATCGGTTACGATGCCTAGAGTACGGAGACCTGTACGATTTCGTCAACTTACTGAGTTTGATAGGGGCCGTATAGTGGGACTTCGGGAAGCTGGACTTTCTTTTCGGGCAATTGCAGTTAGAGTGCAAAGAAGTGTAGACACTGTGGTTAGGTGTTGTCAGGCATGGCTTCGAGAAGGCCGTACGCAAAGAGCAAGGGCACTGGACGCCGCCGTAGAACAACAGACCGTGAAGATCGCCGCCTAAGATTATTGGCCTTAAGGGACCGTTTCTCCACTACCAGGTCCATTGCAAATGAATGGTTTGCAGAACACGGAAGACCTATTGGCATGCGAAGTGTTTACCGACGAATGAGAAGTTTTGACTTGTTTTCATACCGCCCACACTGGGTCCTCCCTTTAACTCGAGAATACCGACGTTTTCGCCTTGAGTGGTGCAGACAGCGGTCACTCTGGGATCAGGAATGGAACTGTATTGTCTTTAGTGACGAGTCTCGATTTTGTTTAGGCATGCACGCTGGTCGTGCCTGAGTTAGAAGGCGACGTGGTGAAAGGAGGAATCCACGGTTTTTTGTTGAAAGACATGTTCATCACACTGTTGGAGTTATGGTTTGGGGTGCTATAGCTTATGGTTCCAGAGGTAACATGAACGAGCAGCGTTATATCCACGAAGTTCTAGAACCCCATATTTTACCCTATCTTGACACCCTGGCAGATCCAACTTTCCAACAAGATAATGCCCGACCACATGTTGCAAGAGTCACAAATAGACTTCTTTCAACATAATGATGTCACATTGTTACCATGGCCACCAAGATCTCCCGACTTATCCCCAATTGAGCACGTGTGGGATATGATGGGTAGGAGATTGCTCAATTTGCAACGTCCTCCTCAGACTCTAGAAGCACTTCGAGAGGAGTTGTTGGTTGCCTGGAATGAGATACCACAGAAGGACATTGACCACCTGATCAGAAGCATGCCTAGGCGCGTTGGAGAATGCGTAGCACATCAGGGTGCATCCACACATTATTAAAGGTCAAAGGGCTTTAAAGCAGTGCAATCATTTTGAAATTTTTATCATTTACTTATTATGCTTCATTAAGTACTTATACAAAATTTTATTAAAATAAAACCATTTAAACTGGGTGTTCGGATTTATATGTCACTTAGTATAGTTTTATTTGAATGGGGATCATAGCTGTTGCCGAGGACTGAAGCAAATAACATTCCGTCTTTGATTATTGTGGTGAACCAAAAAGCAGTATGACTTGTAACCTTACTGCTTTTATACTCTGCAAAAACAAATTAATGTAATGCGTTTTTTTGTAGTTTTCCTAATCTATTTATATTACTCCTCCACTGAAGAGATGCCCATCCGTTATTCCACTTGATTCCCAATCATGATAACGATAAAGACTAATTCATAAATGATAGAATTATAACCAAATTAACTGAAAAGTAAAACCAACATACTTTTAAATTTACAGGTTTTTTACTTTGATAAATTGATTTACTGCTTTTATGCTTGGGAAATGTAATCAATATCAAACGTTTGACAAGTGAAGAAATAAAAATGAAATTATTATTGTTAAATACGTGATTAATGAAGTAATAAAAGAAATGCATTCGCGTACAAATTTAGAAATGGCCGTAAATGAACTGTGTTGCCTTTTACCTAAGTACAGCAGTGTAGGACTAGGAAGTATCTGTTCTGACTAAAAACCCCTACAGATCGATCAAATTGGCTTATATTCTTGTTCTTGCTTTTACCGCGCAGTGAAACCAGAATGTATCCAGATTAACTTCAAGCCAACTTTCTTAAAACTCATTTGTGTTTTCAATTTTCCATGAGTTAAGGAAAACCAACCAACTTTCTTTCTTTAATAAACGTTCATTTTTGGTACTATTAGCTATTTAAATTTTAAATAGGTATACTGCCGGTAATCGCCAGCACTTTCATTAGAAACGGATATTAATCGCAAAACCTTTTAAAGCATGGCTGTTCATTATGAAACTGTTTGATTAAACATTCAAACATTCTACTAGTCCTAAGAACAGACGTCTGCGAACTGAAAATGAGACAAACGTCGGAATCTACGGAACCCACGTATTAAATATTAAACAGTTCGACAGAAGTTGCTAAAAAATTGAAATAACTCTACATGTGTCACTTATAATGTTATTGGATGTATGTATCGATGTCATTGCCATACCGTGAAAATGATCATTTCATAAGATGATCGAGCATCAGATCAATGATAACAAGTCGTTTAACGATACGATCAACTGAACACGAGACTACTTGATTACATGGTGGAATATTTACATAAATTACCGATAGAGGAGCTGGCAGCGGTTTGTTTACATTTCAAAACGGGATCCGTTAACAACAAAGTTGATTTTCGAAGTGAAAATTCTAATACCAAATGAGCAAGAAAGTGAGGTTAAAAGACTCTACGACAAAAGGGTACTAGGGTTCTCGAGAACTATGCGTGTCACGCAACTACCCAACAAAACGTGAAAAGCCGTGGAGAACGTTTTTCAGAGAGGCCAGTACTTCACGCCTAGATTACACTGTCATTTATTTATAGAAGTTAAAATTGTGTGCCAGCTGAAATATTGTGCTTGTCTATTGAACTATATATCGGAAACGAAACAGACGTATTTACTGGCAGCTCAGTTTTTTTTTGGAAAAACGCTCAGACCCGTCGATTTTGTTTTCGAGGGGGACACAAGTATGGCTCCTGGGCGGGGGTGACACCAACCCTAAAATCTTAAATGGAAAGGGCGGTCGAGTGATACCTTATTTTAAAGGTCTTTCAATTCCCGTTATAATGATGTAAAATACATGAGCTTCAGTTCAGTAGTTTTGGAGATTTATTGATTCAAAGCTTAAAGTAGACTTTAATAGGTACATCAGATTAGTTTGTATTACTTTCAGAAGAAATTTGACTAAAAGAATTTACATAATAAGTAAATGCTTTTCTTCACTACGCCCATGGTTGTTCATCATTTAGTTGTTAAAAATAGCTATTTGAGCGTTTTTTGTGGCAAAAAAGTTATTTATTGAAGAAAGATAAGGAAATATCTCGTACTTATTTTAAATAGGAATTTAGTACATATACTAAGTGACATATAAATCCGAACACCCAGTTTAAATGGTTTTATTTTAATAAAAGTTGCTGAATGTATTTATCTTACTGTAAATAACAAGTGAAAAAATGTTCAGCCTTATCAGTTGGACATTTCGGTTTTTATACTGCTTTTTTTTAATTCACTAACGCTCTAAAAATGAATATTTCAGCCGCAGTAAAGAATCAACGTTGGCGGATTTTGGTTCTTGACATCCTTTACGATCGGTTACGATGGCTAGAGTACGGAGACCTGTACGATTTCGTCAACTTAGTGAGTTTGATAGGGGCCGTATAGTGGGACTTCGGGAAGCTGGACTTTCTTTTCGGGCAATTGCAGTTAGAGTGCAAAGAAGTGTAGACACTGTAGTTAGGTGTTGTCAGGCATGGCTTCGAGAAGGCCGTACGCAAAAAGCAAGGGGCACTGGACGCCGCCGTAGAACAACAGACCGTGAAGATCGCCGCCTAAGATTATTGGCCTTAAGGGACCGTTTCTCCACTACCAGGTCCATTGCAAATGAATGGTTTGCAGAACACGGAAGACCTATTGGCATGCGAAGTGTTTACCGACGAATGAGAAGTTTTGACTTGTTTTCATACCGGCCACACTGGGTCCTCCCTTTAACTCGAGAACACCGACGTAATCGCCCTGAGTGGTGCAGACAACGGTCACTCTGGGATCAGGAATGGAACAGTATTGTCTTTAGTGACCAGTCTCGATTTTGTTTAGGCATGCACGATGGTCGTGCCAGGGTTAGAAGGCGACGTGGTGAAAGGAGGAATCCACAGTTTTTTGTTGAAAGACATGTTCATCACACTGTTGGAGTTATGGCTTGGGGTGCTATAGCTTATGGTTCCAGGTCACGGTGTTAGTCGACGTACTGTCCAATGGATTCTAAAGGCCCATAGTTTTCATCCGTATAAAATTCACCTGGTACAAGAACTTAATGAAGACGATTTTTATCAGCGATTACAATTTTGTGAAGATATGAGTGAACGAATTATAAACGATAAAAATTTTCTATTCAACACTTGCTTTTCCGAAGAATGTTCCTTTTTCTTAAATGTCGTAGTTAATCGTCATAACTGCCGATATTGGTCCGATTCTAATCCCAGAATTTATCACGAGGTTCATACACAGCAGTCACAAGGATTAAATGTTTGGGCTGGCATTTTTGGCGATCATTTAGTTGGTCCTTTTTTCTTACCTGGAAATTTGACCGGTGAAATGTATTTGGAATTACTGGAAGACGCCATAGATCCTACATTAACAGCAATAATTGAAAATCACAATGATCTGTGGTACATTGCAAATAGGTTGATGTTCCAACAGGATGGTGCCCCACCACATTACGCATTACGTGTTCGACCACATTTAGACGTTTCCAGATCGACGGATTGGTAGAAGAGGTGCCATTGAATGGCCCCCAAGATCGCCAGATTTATCACCTTTGGATTTCTTTATGTGGGGTCATTTAAAAAGCAAAATCTATGCTACTCAGCCAACATCATTAGAAGACCTGCGACAAAGAATTGTGAATGACTGCCTTTAAATTACTCCTCAAATATTGCAAAATGTGCGGCAATATTTTGAGCATCTTTATTATTGCATGGAGAGTCATGGTGGCCATTTTCAACATTTACTTGCCTAACGGGTCAGTTCATTCTCCATTTTTAAATTACTTTGCTGCCAAATGTATTGATCTCCGCTAATGATGATGTATTAGTTTTATTTAAGCTTTAAATCAATAAATTTTCAAAACTACTGAAATGAAGTACAGTAATTTTATATCATTATAAAGGTAATTGAAAGACCTTTAAAATAAGGTATCACTCGACCCTCCTTTACATTTAAGATTTTGGGGGTGCTGTCACCCCCGCTTAGGGGGCTGCACGTGCTAACGTGATTTTTTGCCAAACTTGTGTCATCGTCGAAAACAAAATCGACGGGTCTGAGCATTTTTCAAAAAAAACTGAGCTGCCAATAAATGCATCTGTTTCGTTTTCGATGTGCCACCCTGTATATGTAAAATTCATGGTAGTTATTTTATTTTCAGGTTATACGTCAAATAAAGCAGACTAGGGTGAGCATGCGAAGTAAACTTAATTTGTAATATTCGATATGTTAAAAAAAGATATTTGAGGGAATGCGTTAATATAATTTTACTTTAATTCTCTAAAGTTACTAGATTTAATCAAAATGGCTGTCGTATTTTAAGAAAAATAAACGGGTCCGTATCATATTCTGGATTTTTGTTAATTATTTTGTGGATACCCTATTTTACGATATGGTCAATTCTTCTCAAGATTCTTCTACTTGCGACTTAAGCGATTTCTGTTTCAGTACATTATTTATTGCCAGAATCTAGTTGACGTTCTAATCAAGGAACCGATACTTAGAATTAAGAAGAACACGTTTTTGTAACCTTTCTACATGCAATTTCAGATTCCAACTAATTATAATGAATATAAAATTTGCTTCCATGAAATATATAGAATTCTGCTATATGTGTGTACGATTTCTGTTAGTCATATGGAATTTATCAATGGATTCAGATACTTGATAATGACTTTTCCGTAATCACCATAATGGATATGGGAATTTAGGTCAGGTGTCTTCTGCAAGCAACGGTGTGTATGAACAACAAAGTTTGCGCGTTTTTAGCGGATTCATTAACTAAAAGGTTCCTAAAATAGTACTAGCGACAACGTATGGATATTACTCGCGTACATAATGGTTTTTGACACTGGAGTAGCCGCGATGTCAAGGCCTAAGTGAAAAGGTAGAGCACACAAAATTATACGCATCCGCAAAGTATCATGATATTAGGCCAGATTTCAAAATAGGTACATTAGAGAATCTACCTGACAGCCCTGGAACACTGTGACAACAGAGAAAATATTAGACGAGGAAAGTCCATTAGTGAATCGACATCAGATCCAGATTTACATTACCGACCGCTTGTTGACATGAGGCAAGTCTGTTGACAAGAACTGTTCTAACAAAGAAACATTTTTACGGTAACATGCATTTATATGTATAATATTTGCCAAATTATACCCGCACCTTTCTAAGACATTAAATTAATCACGGTCTTATTATAGAACCAGAAACACTGACCTTCTTACAGTACAGAGTCAACCTACTATATTTTATGAAAAATCGCCGTACTATAATTGTGTGATGTTATTTAATACAAAATGCTCAAAACCAAAGTTGTCCTTTCTTGCTTCATGCTCTTTAACTAGGAATATTGTGATGTAACTTGGTAGACTTGGTAGCTGTATGATGTGATATCATGGTAGTGGTTTTTATTTTAATTTTTACTTTATATTGTGAAATTGTGATTATGCATCCACTCTACATTCTAGTGACGGACACATACGCTACTTGTGACCTTTGGCAAGAATAAATAAATAAATGAATAAATCAGTCAATAAGTAAATGAATAAATAAATAAAGAAATAAATAAATAAATAAACCAATAAATAAATAAATAAATAAATAAATAAATAAACAAATAAATACATAAATAAATAAATTAGTAAATAAATAAATAAATAAATAAATAAATAAATAAATAAATAAATAAATAAATAAATAAATAAATAAATAAATAAATAAATAAATAAATAAACAAATAAACAAATAAACAAATAAATACATAAATAAATAAATAAATAAAATGTCAGCGACCAATAAGACTGCTCTCATCTAAACTGATCTTTAGACGAAGTTCAATTTATCCCCAATTGGCCGGCTGTATCAGATATAAGGTTACTTTTTTCGCGCGTGGGTATGTATGAGGAGAAAATAATCTACTTCACAGGCTACGGTCCTAATAGATTTGGATTTTGTGATGTGAGGTATACCAATGCCTACCAAAGTCACAGCGTGGTATCAACAAAAACACTCGCACTCATTGAAAATATCACTAAAAGTGTGAATTCAATGATAGAACTGTCAGACTTAAGTTAGTGTACTCTTAGTATGCACATTACGATTAGAATTACAGACAAATCCTTGGATGTCTCCTCCCTAGTCTGAATTTGTTGGTTGGACTTTATGTATTTTATTTTATTCACTGTATATTTTCGTGGGTGTGGGAGAGATCTACGAAAAATATGCTTTTACCGGATTACAAGATATGTCTATACATTTACAGTTGGCATTTTGTCCTAATACTAGTTTTGAAATTCCAAGAATCCATCCCTTGAATCTTATGTACGCCTTTTATATCTTACATAGCCATCCTGATTTACACTGGGTTTCGACGGTGTCATGTGGAAGTCACTCAAAATTTTATGGCATAGCGTCGTAAACCCAAGGGACAGAAATCTATTTCGTTCCCTTGCAAGGAAGAGCCAGTAAAAACATCGATATTTTTTATTTGAGACGGTGCTGGACATGCATCCCTCGAAATGTATGATTTCAAAGCACTGAACATGTGATTCGTTACGAATACATCTCGCAAAGCTATTGGAAAGATAATGTGTTATAGAAATAAGACAGCACTAAGTGACATCTGTGAAAACACCAAGCTGCCAGTTTAATCCAGTTCACAAATTATTCGTTTTTCCTGTGTTCTATAGAGTAGACGTTTTGGATGGGTCCGACTTGGGAAACAAAAAATTGTTATTTAGCAGTTGACAGTTGTTCTTCGTAGTTAAAGATGGAATAGAATACTAGAAAAATATCCAACGATTTCATGTTCTTCCCAAGAAATCCTTTAGAAGATTTTAGCCTCCGAAAATTTGTCAAGCGACGTAAAAATCCCACTAATTCGGGAAAAAACCCTAAATATGACGGCACCGCGATACAGCTCGAATAGACAGCTTGATGTTTTCACTCTCGCAGTGGGTGATTCTGGATAATAGATATAGATACATCTATCTCCAAATGGTCTGACTAAAATTTCTCAAAGACGGTAATTTTTGTAAAATTGAATACTTCTCTCAAAAATGCAGTAAATGTTTCAAAAAAGCCAAAGGAGCAAAACGAATTTTCTTTTACAAAGGTTAGCCCTATCAGTTTCTACGCCAATGATACATCTTGAAAAATAACATTTTTGTGTGTATTGTCCACAGTGTTATTACTGAATGTACAAAATTTTAAGACATAATCTTAATTCACTCGCAAGGTATAACTTTATTTCAATTTCAAAATTATCACTTCCACATCCGGTAACTCGAAGAGGCAGTATTTTGGAATATGGAGTTTTCATGTTATATTTTCGCAGAAAAATATATACATGACCTTAATAGGAAATTAAGCTCTTAAAGGTAAATGGAAAAAGCCCTAGGAAAAGAATATTTTCCGTTTATTCAAAATACGATGAAGTATAGTTCTAGGTGGTCTGTAGGAAAAGATCTTTGATATGTTGAATTCATACATAATACGTTTGCAATTTCGAATCGCAAAAAATACTGAATATCAAATTTAATTCGTAAGGTTAGGAAAGGTTCAGTTTGTTACTATCTTATTTCTTTTGGTATATTGGTAAGTTCTCCAGCGACAAAACCGCTATTATAAATGGTACTTTCCTGGTCCCGTTTTGAAAATGTCTTCTCCTACTACGCTTCTGTAGAGGACGTGAGCCAGTACCTTAAGTTTGTTTTTTATTACAACAAACGCCAAAAGGTAGGTTTTGCAACTTTGGCAAGTTATTCAGCAAAACTTTTACGCGGAATGTAATTTTATTGTAAAAATATGAATATTTCGTGGATATATATATATATATATATATATATATATATATATATGTGCACAAAAAGTATCCACAAGCTACACTCCAAAAGGCTGGATGGGTTTTGACATACGAGAAAGACTGGATATATTAAAATTTTGTAGAAACACACAAACGGATTCATAACGCAAATTTCAACTTGGAAATTATATCTATTTTACGAGCTTCAGCTCAAACGGCTAAGCAGATTTCTTAATTCGAAGCATATGGCCTTCAGTGTCTCTTCCGACCGAACCAAGTAAAGCTTCCATCCTTCAGCTGCAGTCGGTTGTTTTTTTAGAATTTTTGAAAATGTACTTTCCCTATTTAGTCAGTTGAGGTTGATATAAAATTAGCATAAGCATAAGCATATAACCATAATGATGAGTTATATTTTCTGAAGATCAAGGTCAACTTTGTTATACTTCTGACTATGGCCTATGCTTATGACTACGATGTGATAGGTTATAAGAAACCATTTTTGAGAAATATGAATCTCACTCATATCCTTATATTTCTTTATGACTGTAAGTAAAAAAAATTGTATCCAAATGTATAAACTCCACATAATAGCGTCATCATCTCCCCTAGCCAAGCAGTACTAGACCAGCAAAAGACGACACCACTCACAAAACCAAATGACATGTCTTTTGGAAACATATCATCATATCATGTCACATCAAAAAAGAAGCATATAACGGAACTCAGCTTTTGCGTCTGAACTTTCATATTCTGTGCGTTTCGTCTTAGTATTTTTATGTTATCTGTGACAAAATAGGCTAAGGATTGCAGTACAAGTACAACTTCATGGTTTGCTGACGAACCCGATGCTGAAAAGCGCTGTTCGACAGTTAACTTCTGGTAGTAGACATCGGAAATTCTGGCATTTGGTAATGGTGTCTAAAGTGTATTTGCACCCAAGATAGAATGGATGCGTGATTGCCAAAAGCAAGCACGGCGTACAGGGCCGCATTCAGGGCTACCTCCGAATGATGGACTACCACCAACGTGGTGTAAAACAAAGATAACAGTATTTAACGAAATTATCTAATATATAATAATAATAATAATAATAATATTTATTCACTCAATGTACAAAGATAACAAACAATATGAGTAAATAAATATAAAATCAAAACAGGCCCAATAGAAGGCATCGCCTGTACATGGACCAATAATTTAAGTTGAAACTGTAGAATGCAAATGACAAAAAAGGACAAAAACTAGCTACAGTAGATCATGTATTTAGTTGATGTTCGTATTTATGAGTTTATGAATTTCAGTCCTAGATATAGAATGTAGCCACTTTTTTAAATTTCTTTTAAAACAATTTCCGAAACGTAAATCTTTTAAGTCTTTAGGTATAATTTCATAACATTTAGGCGCTAAATAGAGATATGATCGCTGCATTATAGATTTATGCGGTTGAGGAACTACTGTGCCACGAATTTTGTACCTGGTATAATGATTATGTTTAATTTTTTGGTCGGTGTTTACAAATTTATGGTAGTGAGTGATACTGTGTAAGAAATAAAGCTGTCTTATATCATACATTCGAACATCTGCGTGTAATTTTTCAGTGGGATAAAGTTTCGGTTTTTTAAATATCATTTTTAGAATACTTTTTTGAAAAACATCTAAATTATAGATATGTGAGGAACACGCAGCTCCCCATGCTAATATACCATATGTGAGATGAGGCTCAATCAGTGCATGGTATAATGTTCGAAGATATTTTTCTGTCAATATATTCCTAAGGTATTTAATTTTGTAGGATACAAATCTAACTTTCTTTAAAATATAATTGACATGGATGTCCCATCGCAAGTGAGGATCCAAGACCACTCCAAGGTATTTTATGTTGGGCACTCTATTAATTTGCATTGTTTGATCATCAATATTGAAGGAGAAATTTGTGTAATTTAGCAGATGTCTAGCATAAGATCCAAATGGTAAAAAATGTGTTTTAGAGTAGTTAATGCTTAATTTTCTACTGTTAAACCACTGAATAATTTTGATAAAATCATTTTCAATAACATTTTTCAGATCAGACCAGTCAGTGCCTTCATATAATATTGCAGTATCATCTGCAAAACTAGTTATTTTGCCAACACAATTAATTTGGAAAATATCATTTAAATATATATTGAATAACAGCGGACCTAAGACAGTTCCTTGTGGGACACCACACTTAATATACATTTCTTTACTAAATGATCCTGATATCTGCACAGATTGTGGGCGATTTGACAAATAACTTTCGATCAGTGAGTACGCGTTTCCTCTGAAACCAATTCTCTCCAATGCTTCTAATAATAATTTGTGATTAACTGTGTCGAAAGCTTTCTTTAAATCAACAAAAATGCAGATTGAAGCGATTCTGTTATCAATATTTTGATATATTTGATTTACAATTTTAGTTATTGCGTCCGATGTAGCCTTCCCTTCTGTAAATCCATATTGATTTTCACTTAAAATTTTGAATTTGTGAGGTATCGAATCATTCTAGTACATAAAACTTTTTCAAAACCTTTGCTACACTGGATATTATTGATATTGGTCTATAGTTGTTAACATCTGTTTTTGTTCCTGATTTATGTATCGGTATTATATTACCTTTTTTTAAATTTGAGGGATATATGCCAGATTCAAAGCATTTGTTGATTAGGTAAGTGAGTGGTTCTGTTATGCCCTCGGCTATAATTTCAAATGCTCGCTTTTAATACCATCGAATCCAGGACTCTTCCGATTTTTTAAGGACATAACACTGGTGTATACTTCACATTGCTCGACATTATCCAAAATAAATGAGTTCAAAGTTCTTTTTGGAGGCTGAGTATTTTGTACATTTGCTTGTATATTACTTGCTAAATTTTCGCCTATGTCAGTAAAGAATTGTACAAATTCATCGCATATCTGGTGAGTATTTTTTAATACTGTTCCCGATGTTGAATTTAACTCAGTGACACACTCTTTAACTTTTGTTTTCCCAGTAATCTCATCAATAGTTGTCCAAAGCCGCTTAGGATCATTTAAGTTATTATTCAATTTATTTAGGTAATGTTTTCGTTTGGTTTGCCTTACAAGCTCTATAAATTTATTTTTATATTGGTTGTAGCAGTCGGTATTTTCTGTAGTTGGCGTTAGTTTCATTACATTATATTGTCTTTCTTTTTCTATTGCCGATGTTATTAATCCTTTGGTAATCCAGGCATTTCTGCTTTTCTCTTTGTGACTAATTATTACTTTATTGGTACTAATATCTATTAGTTTTTTTATTTTCTCTATGAACAGTCCCATTGCTTTGTCTATATTATTTATAGAGTATAATTGTTCCCAGGATTCTTGTTTGAAATTTGATATTAGTTTTGAATTGTCGATAAAAAATTTGTAATTTTTCTGGTTGTTATTAACGGTAGGGATGTTAGAATGTTTTTCATTTGAAGATATCAGTAAAATAGTGGAGAAGTGGTCAGTAATATCGCTTTGTAGGATTATTGGTATACAAGTAATTATATATAATATAGTGAAGTAGTTATAGTTGAGGGTGTCGCAAGATCAAATTTTTATTCTTGAAGGGGTGCTAAGTTTTTCTACACCCCCAATGTGGCAAATAATGAGCCTTTTTCCTTTGCTTAGAAAGATAAAATCCGCTAAGTACACATGCACGTCTTGTAGGTACGAAGATAGAGAGACATTGTGCGCAAAAATTGGTACCGTGAACTACTTCGATCTATTTACCTACTGGATTTTTCAATCCGGTCGACAGCCCATCTAGGAATGCCCTTCTGGATGAAGTCACAGTTTTGTCAACCGATACCTTCGGAGTAGTGTGCCCAGCGTTAATCCAGGTTTCGTCCAGTTAATAGATCTTCCTGTTCTGATCCCTGAATCATTTAATTTTGGTCAGGTGCTCTCTCCTCCACAGAACAATTTCTTCTCTATCCATAAGTAAGCCGTTACGACCTCGTTTCTTTCATTCGAAATTAAGATGCTTCAAAAGTTTATGAATAGTCGAACGTTTGAAATTTGGTAACATAGCATCCTCGTTAACCTCCCGTAGTACTTTATCAACTGTCGGCATTTCGTTTCTGAAGAAGAACTTGTGCACTTTCCTCCGAATCGCATGCTTGTCAGCATCATCCAACGATCTTATGATACTTTTGCGATTTTACCCGTCATTGGATTGGAAAAGGCATGCTTTTTCTTATGTTCGTTCAAAACATTGTACACTGTCGCTTGGCATACCCCAATTTTATCTGCCACTTTCAGAGCTATTTTCGGGTTAGTTGATGTTTCGTCTTCCTTCCTCTCTATCTTGAATGTATTCAATATGACGTCTTTCATGTCTACGCTAAGATGCCTTTTTCTTGATCGCTTTCTAAGAGGGCTAAGGGAGTAGCCTACAGCCTCGTCAGCAGTTCTGTACTGGACATGTTCAGGCTTGGTTCAAACCAAATAATAACGAGGAATAACAATAAAAAACAGAAACTTAACAATTTACTCAAATACACTTAACAACAACAACAGCAACAACCAAGCAAGGTGAGTACGAAAACACGAGCAAGCAGTGATACACGCGACGGTCGGCGGCTTGAATGCAACTCTGCCTGCACAGCCCCTGCCCCGCGCATTATTCCGCCAGGCGACCGCTTGAAATTTAATGGTGAATTGACCAATAAGAGGCGCTGTCCTCACCTGTTACCGAGAGATCACGCGCTAACTCTTATTATTTACATCTCATCTCGAATTTGGATTCACTTTAGATGTTTAATGTTCGTACAACTGTCATCAACCTGTCAGTAATCGTCTCCAAGATCCCGCTAAACAAATGCCGTTCGTTCTGCTACTGTATTTATACAGAATTCACACGCCCGTATCCCAGACACAGTCGCCAACAAGTCACCGAGCATGGGTTTCCAAACCCTTATCCACTTGCATTGGAAGAAAGATAAACTCCAATGACAGCGTTGTCCGATCAAAATAGCGCTATCTACGTCTACCTTCCCAGATTATCCCCCACCACGCTGTACAGTTTACATGATTAATGATATTTTTTTTTAAAGTATTATAAATGGGGATATATTAACATATCAACTATTTTACGGACTAGTAAAGACGCGTTAAGCGATTATCAAAATAGAACGGAGTAAATGATATTTCAGTTTAACAGCCATAATTTATAGTTTCCCGTTTCGCACTTAAAACATAGCAACTGCATATCTAATATCATTTCGTCTTTTGTTAGTAGCCAAGACGGATATTTTGTAAAACCGGAGCGACACTTTAAACATGCTGATCCAGTTCCCAGCAAGGTCTCATAAATAAACTTTTATGATAACGCTGGTTTGAAGTAAATAACGGAAAAGTGAAAGGAAAGTCTGGTTATGTTGTTCTCGTTGCTCATTCCAAAAATTCGAGGTCTACGTGGTAAACGGTTAGATCATTTTTCTAGAAGCAGTGGACAATTCCTTTTCGACAAGTGTATGAAAACTTGCAATGTTGGGCCGTTGACAGGCCTGTAACGCGGATATTCCGCTCAAGTATAATAAACTGGAGACGTGGTTGAAAAGTACGCATTTTTTCGATTGGCCAAACTATTTGTATGACTACATCAAATACAGTTCTAGATCTGTTTGTGAAAATGTTAACTTACATATTCTATAACTTAATCTTGAAGTTACTGTTTCAATGAATTTGCAAATAGATTAGTTTGTTGTCGAACATATCGTCAGTCGTCCCTACAATTGTAGGGCGCGTTTATGGACTCCTTGATTGTCATCCTCCTTTCTCTCCAAAAATTTCTAGATTACACCTGTCCCGGGTCAGCGTCAGCGCTCTCCTATTGAAGACATGTTTTCTTTTTAAATTGTAGGAAATTTCAGACTGATAAAACATGATATAACTCAAAAGCAAGCACAATTTGATGCAAATAGATGTTTGTGACATAACCTCAAAATATAGTTCTGACACGGAGAAGCAGAAAACTATGACAATCAAGGAGGCCATGAAGGCGCCCTACAATTGTAGGGACGACTGACGATACGGGCTTTAGTTGAATAAAAGACCTGAAACAGGCATTTGTTTTTCTATAAATGTGTATGATTTTCCAAAACACAATACTTTAAGCTATTCGCTTTAGGTTAATACTTCATAAGGCGATTTGGTTGGTATCCATGTCCTCTACAGTACCTTATGTGGGCCGAACATATACAGTATGTTACAACAATCACTACACAGCTAAAGCGTCGTAAGAAGGGAAAGTTGCACTCATTGACACGCCTGAGCATCGTCCTGATAAGGTGGTCGATATCTTTCTAATATGTCTGAAAGTATGTTTAACCTTCATAAGCTTGTGGTCAAAAACTTACGTAAAGTACCGAGTGGGGTGCAAATGTACCCCAAAACTTTTTTACCTTATTTTTTTTAATTTGTGATTAATGAAAAGCAAATACATTCTGATTTAAAAAAATATATCTTTACATATATGCTGTAAACATTGAAAAATAAACACATTTGGAAATAATAATATGAAATCATTATAATATTAAGAAAAAAGTGATATATCAGAATCTGTGACATTTTGAATAATAATCTAATTATTAGGCTTATTACAAACTGTTAAATTTTTTGAATGTTCAGCACATACGTATTGATTGCACCGAATACAAAGCCCTCTGGATTTCCTGTCTTTACGTCTGTGGTATAAGAAACATCGCTGCTGTCTGCCAATAACGGGAACAGGTTATTCATTACTTACATTTAATTCTGACAAAATGGTTAACATGGATTGTTTTATATTGGAATGTAAAAGCTTGTCATTATGGTACCTACGAATTATAGTTTTCCGGATGAATTCTTGGCCCAACTTCAACAAAAACATTCTTCTATCCAAATCATTTTTTCCAATCTGGATTTTTCAACGCCCATAGCTTATAAGAGTTGATGCCACCAATGTCCAGTAGATGGAAAAATATTGCCATCGGCCACCGATTACTCTTTCTTTGAGTCGTGATTTCCTTTGCCAATTTATCTGTTGTGTTCACTTCACCCTTTGGTTTGTTATAGTGTAAAATGTTACATTCTGAGCGTGGTGCAGCTGAACTCCAAGGTACAAAACTCATTATAACTTGTAACAATAAATAGCAATTTCTTTAAACTTGTCTATGCGAAATTAGAAATATATTTAAGAAACATTCCTCGAAGGAAATTGAGTCAAAATAAATATTTTATAAAATACCCTCAAAAATTGATGTCCGGGGTACAACTGTACCCCGCTCGGGTTTATGAAGGTTAAATTGAACCAGGCGGGTACCTAGGACGCATTTGTTTTCACTTTTCTCGTGTTTATTGATACAATGACCAGTGGCGACTCGTGGCAAAATAAAACAGGTGTTCTACAAATCCGAACTTACCTATTTTTTATATGTCAGTTCGATCCTGAGCTGCTTCTTGGCAGCAAATTTGTCGATCACCTTCCCGTTGAAATTTTCCATGGTCGAAATAAATTCCTTTTCAATGGACAGCATCGACAACGCTGTAAGGCGATCCTGGGTCAGTCTTGATTCTTTTCAATGTTGAGAAATTTCGCTCAGCCTCTGATGTTGACATAGGAGTTGAAACAATAATTTCCAATAGCTTTTTGTTTCTTTTAGTATTTCCTCCAAACTATTTTGTATCAAAAATTTCAAAAGAGACAGAGTTCCATGTAAATCTCGGCAATCATTCCGTGCATAAATAACAGACAACTCTGTCTTTAAACGACTTTTTTCTAGTTCGGGATAAGCCAAGCAGGTAGTTTCCAACTTATCATCAGGAAACTTACCACAGTATTCTCCAAAGTGTTCGGGGAAAAAAAGGAATGCGGCTACCAAATGAACTTTGAATTGAAATATGTCATTTGCAGAATTCACTATATTGTCTCATACTTCTAATGCGGCAACTCGGTGATCGTGACTGCTATTATTACGTCGTCTCCTTTTGTTGCCTTGGGGTTCAGTGCAAATACTTTTGGCTCCATTTATTATGTCATCAATTTTATTTCTCACATCGACAATACATTTTTCAAAATTATCGATAGCCGATTTAACTTGCGCTGGCTCGGTTTTTCATACGGCGAATACCGCAAGCTGCCTTGCAAACGGTTTCATTAGCGAATTTTTCTTCTATTTCTTCCATGCATTCAATGAGTGATTCTTTGTTCTCAAACACTACACTTATTGTTCGAATATTAAAATTCCAATGAGGTGTTGGGAATTTTTTTCCCCACAATTCTGTTCAGTTCCTCTACGCGTTGAGGAGAATTATTAAAAAATCCCGGAATATCTTTTAAATCTCCTAAGAACACCCGAACTTGAGCATTCGCGAAAGCAGCTTGGGACATAATCAGGTTTAACTGATGCGCATAGCAATGCACATAGTGAGCAAATGGATATCTTTGTTTATTTTTTGCCTGTAGTCCAGCATTATGTCAGCTCATTACCGCGTCTCCATCATAGCTTTGTGAAATCAGTTTGTAAGGTAAATTTCCTATTAATGGATCTACGCCGCTCAAAATATGTCTTGTGAGAGTATCAGCGTTCGGGATTCATATAATTCCAAAAACGTTCTACTGGTTCGCCGTTAAATACGTATCTGAAAATTGTTACCAGTTGGGTTTTCCCCGTAATGTCCGTTGTTTCATCTGCTATTATCGCCAAATAAGAGGCTCTGTTAATCTGTTTCATTATTTCTTCATGACAAATTTCAAGAATACAATCCAGTAGATCGTTTTGTATTTCTTTCGAAGTTCCTTTAAATATTGAAGCATATTTTGTGTTCGCTTAAGGTTGTATCAAGCTCAGCAGAAAAACTAATCAGTCCACGAAATATTTCCGGGTTTTGGGAGCTCTCGGTTTCGTCGTGGCCCTGTAGCGCCAATTCAAATGCTTCGCAAAATTTTATACCATCGATTATTTTTGATAGAACGTACCTGTTTTTTGTAACGGTATCATTATGCTGTTGTATATTTCTCCAATATGCTGAATCTAACTGAGCTCTGCTGTTAACAGTCCCCAATAAAGCCAATTCCATCGAATTGTGAAGATGTGTTTTAAAGCTTTCATGCACCGACCGACCAATCAGATATCGTACTTCGCGTTAGATCTGCACGGATCTGCATAAATTGCAGCACATGCTTATGCTTAAATCGCGCATTTGATTTTGTAGAGAGAGACAAAAGTAAGCGCGTGCAGCTTGTGTCGAAATAGTGCACAGACCCTTTTCAAGTGGCCCATGAATATGTTACGCTGCTGTCGCGACGAAAATGACAAGTACACAATTGGTCGATTATAATGCTGCAAAACAGACTCGACGCCGTGTCTTGCGCGTGCAGGCCGGTATTGTTTCTATTTGTGTGATAACATGGAAAATAAATAATGATCAAATTACTACTGCTTTTTTCTGTTAAGACAAAAGTTTTGGCAGTTCTGCAGCTGTGCATAACTTGAGGGCCAGCCGCCCCTGACAATGCCGCATCATAACTCTGAGCTCAATAATAAATGAAACTCTCAATCCCCACTGGAGACATTCTTGCGTTGTACAAATAGATACTTGATATTCCACAGTTTTCAGGAATACTAAAAAAGACAGATGACATATTCTCATAATGCTACAGATCAAAAAACACGCAAAAATGAGGGTTTTGGGATAATGACTAAAAATGTCGATATCAAATTATTGTGGCCTACTTAAGAAGTCTCAATACATAATGAGTCACTTACAACATAACCAATGAACGATGTATGGGTCACCGCCTTTTATCTTTAATGTGAAAAATGTACACAATCTACTGACACTTATCTGTCTGCGCCTTGATTGTTTCAAAAGCAAGTTAGTTAATTAAAAGGTGTCCATAAATTTAATAGAATAGGTTACCCCGAAAACAGTGGTACCGTTAAAACGGAATGTGAGCGCTGCCAACGTTTATCTTGTTAATTAACATCCCAAGGTAAATTAAGAACAAAAAGTTACACACGCTTTATGAATTACACGTTTTTGTTTGTCGTTGAATATGTAATTTCGTTTGAGCAAAGTTAATAAAAAGCGTTGTGATAGTAGCGTAAGGTCACTTTGAAGTACCGATATAATATAAAGTTGACGCAACACTATCCGTGAATAATTTTGTTGGAACGATCAACAAAAAATGAATCTAACCAGCTAAAAGCTGAGCAACTATCTTTTAAACACCAGAATCGGTGGCATCTTGCGGCCAGACTGGTAACCCGGCTGACAAACAAATTGGTATACAATTTTCACTTTCCAAGTAGTCGATTCTCGCAGACCGTGGCACTTTGTGCTGTTTTATTTCAATATACCGTATGCCCTGGTTAGGAGATAGTTGTTCAGTTTTCGTTCGTTGTCTTGCCTAGACCATGCTGAGGAGTTGCCAAATAACACGAAACATCTGTCATTGGTTAGTGGTTGGTGGAACGCAAGCTATATTTTTACTTCATAGGTAGTTCAAAGAACTTAAAGATAAGCAAATAGCAAATCTGTTGCAAGTGTCAGATGTATCAGATTATGAAGTATTAAGAGTATATACAGGGTGGCGGGAAAATAGATGCGGAGCCGGTGGGGGGAGATAGTACAAGCCAATCTGAGTCGATTTTACTATAGGAACTACTGTCCGAAAATTAGCCGTTTTCGAATTATATTAATTTTTAAGATTTCATAAAACTAACGTCCTTTATACGTTAACCAAGTCATAAAACTTGAAAATTGGGTACTTTATTTGATTTTTTCTTGGTTTTACAATAAAAATGTTCTAAAATACGAAAATTGATACTCAAATGTACATTATTGACGTTATCGCATGCAGTAAGCTTCAAATTAGTTCGATTCTGTTAAAAAAAACTTCGTTCATCTCAAAAGCTTCACTTTACTAGAAAAAGTCGCATACAAATTTTTCATACAAAATAATT
Organism: Acanthoscelides obtectus; assembly: GCA_963669975.1. Classification (NCBI taxonomy): domain Eukaryota; kingdom Metazoa; phylum Arthropoda; class Insecta; order Coleoptera; family Chrysomelidae; genus Acanthoscelides; species Acanthoscelides obtectus. Next base: position 14,652,515 of record CAVLJG010000001.1, on the reverse strand, counting down.
AGAAAACATCTACGTTTCATTACCTTTCAAATGATGTATAAAAATCACAAATCTATTAAGAATTGACAAAAATATGACTATTACAAGAGAAGGAAGGAAAAAGCAATAAAAATACTACACTTACAAAATCATACCTTGATCCAGGATAATTTGTTTGAAATTACATTTTTTTATTTTTGTAATACGTTTTCAATATGGCGCCCTCTATTTCTAATGCACATACGTGCTCTTCTTAGGACAGCTGATTTTGCTACCTCCGAATTCCTAAGAGAGGCTTGAATTTCTTGTGCTGCATGTATTATCCTGTTTCTGAGGTCTTCTATTGTGGGTACAGGATTTTGATCAGAGTTTTCATGCGTTCCCACACAAAAAATTCCATAGGTGTGAGATCGGGCTGTGTGCTGGCCATGTGATTGGTCCGCCTCTACCGATCCATCGATTCGGAAACTGTTTCCAAGATTGAGGCATTGTATTCCCTGCTCGCACTCCGCTATTGTTAGATAAATAGTTCTGCGTGAATTGTTTTCATTCTGGAATATTCGATAGATTTCAGGTTGTAGATACGTTTTATTATTTCTAATTCATAGGACATCTTAAAGCGAAAACTTCAAAATAAATAAATGTCAACTGACACTAAAGTCAGGAAACAAACTTTTGTTTCCAAAGGGCAACTTGATATTATTTTGTGTTTGTTAAAACTAAAGCCAATGAATTTTGTGTCACAACTTTTATTAAATACGTAAGTAGAATGTAAAGTACATGTAACTGGTAAAGTCTATTGAAAGTCCTTTGAAGTCGACTACGCACATTCAGCACATTCCCAGTTATGGCTGATGCTGGGTTCGTTGCATGTCCATATAATGCTATTGTAGTAACATAACTCGTAAATGCTAAATCTTTAAAGATTTACAGTTGCCAAACAGCTGATACGAGTATATGATCTTCTGGTCGCTGAATAGATTGCTCTTTTTAGCCTCCTAGCATGGTCGGTCATCGTACGGCGGTTTTTTTACCAAACAAGCCTAATGAATGTACTTAGTGTAACGATCGGGGATTTCGATGTTGAAAAATTGTGCTGGCTGGCTAATTTAAATATAATGGCGACCGTAATTTGCTTATCTTCTATTTGAACAGCTATTCTTCTATTGAATTCTGACCGAGATCCCAACGGTCGCATCGGATAGCGCTGGCTATTGTTCATTTTTTCAAAACGAAAGTCATTTTGCATACAAAACTTCCAATTTGTTTGATATTAGATATGTAGATAGATATTTTACTTGAAGCGAGGTTTGTATATTATTGAGGTTAGAAAGATTCTGACAATTCTCCTTTGAGGCGAAACAAAACCAGCTAGGACAATTTACAGTTTTTACCAATACCTTCTCTTTTTATGAAGTTAAAAGTTACACCTTTCGTGAATGATATTTTCCGACTTTATGAAAACAGAAGCTATTCATTAAACTTATAAGTTTTCCCCTGGCTAATTAGATATGTGGCAAATGAAAATTGTTAACTTGGAATTCTCTAAAATCATAGTGATTTCTGTAAACAGCGGCGCCATCTGTCGAATGGATAAAAAATTTTAACTCAGGCTATTCCAACTCAAACTTTTGAATAAAGTTTCTCTTTGGTTTTTGATTAGCCTACAGGAGCTAATGAAAATTTCTAAAGAAGAAATAGTTTAGCTGGATACAAGATAAGAGCTAAGAGAATGTCAACATGAAACGCATTTTGAGAGGCGGGCTGTCAAAGTTGAGCAGTTTTGTACATTGATAACTATACTGACATATAAATCCGAACACCCAGTTTAAATGGTTTTATTTTAATAAAAGTTGATGAATGTAGTTATCTTACTGTAAATAACAAGTGAAAAAATTTTCAGCCTTATCAGTTGGACATTCCGGTTTTTATACTGCTTTTTTCTAATTCACTAACGCTCTAAAAATTAATATTTCAGCCGCAGTAAAGAATCAACGTTGGCGGATTTTGGTTCTTGACATCCTTTACTACGATCGGTTACGATGCCTAGAGTACGGAGACCTGTACGATTTTGTCAACTTAGTGAGTTTGATAGGGGCCGTATTGTGGGACTTCGGGAAGCTGGACTTTCTTTTCGGGCAATTGCAGTTAGAGTGCAAAGAAGTGTAGACACTGTGGTTAGGTGTTGTCAGGCATGGCTTCGAGAAGGCCGTACGCAAAGAGCAAGGGGCACTGGACGCCGCCGTTGAACAACAGACCGTGAAGATCGCCGCCTAAGATTATTGGCCTTAAGGGACCGTTTCTCCACTACCAGGTCCATTGCAAATGAATGGTTTGCAGAACACGGAAGACCTATTGGCATGCGAAGTGTTTACCGACGAATGAGAAGTTTTGGCTTGTTTTCATACCGGCCACACTGGGTCCTCTCTTTAACTCGAGAACACCAACGTAAGCGCCTTGAGTGGTGCAGACAACGGTCACTCTGGGATCAGGAATGGAACAGTATTGTCTTTAGTGACGAGTCTCGATTTTGTTTAGGCATGCACGATGGTCGTGCCAGGATTAAAAGGCGACGTGGTGAAAGGAGGAATCCACAGTTTTTTGTTGAAAGACATGTTCATCACACTGTTGGAGTTATGGTTTGGGGTGCTATAGCTTGACACCCTGGCAGATCCAACTTTCCAACAAGATAATGCCCGGCCACATGTTGCAAGAGTCACAATAGACTTCTAGAAATTAAATATCTTTAGCTAGGACAATTTGCAGTTTTTACGATTACTTTCGTGAGTGATTTTTTCCTACTTTATGAAAACAGAAGCTATTCGTAAAACTTATAAATTTTCCGCTGGCTAATTAGATATGTGCCAAAAAAATGGTTAATTTGGAATTCCCTAAAATCGTTACTCTGCCTTAGTGATTTCCTTAAGGAGCGCCATTTGTTGAACGGATGAAAAAAAAAATAGTTTAGCTGGATAGAAAATGAGATCTAAGAGAATTTTAACACGGAACGTCTTCAGAGGTGGGCTGTCAAAGTTGAGCAGTTTTGTACATTTTAATAAAAAAAAACCCTTGTGTGGTGGATCAATCTTCTTTTAAAATAAAACGCGTGCCATTTGATTTAAAAACAAACAAGCTGGATGTTACGTGAAATACTTTCAACATGTGCCTTCACCCACATAAACATCTTTTAAGAAACTTTTGAAGGAATGCCCCGACAACGCACTATTGGCCCACCCTGTATGAAAAATCATGCTGCTTTTCGCAAAATATAGAAAATCAATTTTCAACAAAGAAAAAAAGGATCATTCAGTTCTACTAAGATCAATTTATGATCAATCGATTCATGTCAAAGAAAGAAAAATCGATTTTTGAATAGGTATCCGATCTTTTTACTTTACTGGCAAGGAAGTACTTGTTGTAATTTCTGTATTGTCTGTTTGTTTGTCTGCTAATGATTGACCTCGCGATAACTTGGAAGGTACCAGTCAGATTTTGATGAAAATTACACACCATGTTACTACTATGCCAAAGATAAAAAATCTTTATATTTTTCGAAAATGAATCCAGTGGCTAGTTAAAGAAATGTATAAAAAAATAAAAAACAGCTAAACTTCGCTTTTTGAAGTTTCAGAGGATCCCGTTACAGTTTCTTTTTATAGTTGACTAAAAAGTTACTACATTTTTACAACGTTTTTCTTATTTAGAATAATAATTTTATGACAGTTCTTAAACATATCGAATTTCATCTTTATGACAAAACACTTCTCTCAGTCAATAATTTTAAGGTAGAAAATCATACTTTACTCTTCATCTCGTTGACGGCCATTTTTTATAATTATTTATGTCTACCGTAAATACGAGAGCTGAATGTGACTTGGTGCTGATTCCGGTGCTTTGGTGTAGGAATTCTGCGGCCCACTACCCGATTTTGTGAAACACTTTCACACGCAGAGTTGCGGTTTTATAGGGTGAGGAGCAGTTTCCCATTTTTGTGAAACCTCATTGTTGGAGGGTTCTACCTTTGGGTTCTATGTTGGGGTTCCACCTGCGGGTTCTACCTTCAAGTTTTATTTTAATATTTACCGGAAACCATTTATCTAGAGGGTAATAGAAATTAATTATCTTTAGCTAGGACAATTTGCAGTTTTTACGATTAGTTTGTTTTTATGAAGTTATAAGTTACCCCTTTCGTGAGTGATTTTTTCCTACTTCATGAAAACAGAAGCTATTCGTAAAACTTATAAGTTTTCCGCTGGCTAACTAGATATGTGACAAAAAAAATTTGTTAATTTTTAATTCCCTAAAATCGTTACTATGCCTTAGTGATTTCTGTAAGCAGCGCCATTTGTTGAACGGATAAAAAATTGGAACTCAGACTGTTCCAGCTCAAACTTTTGAAAAAAGTTTGTCTTTAGGAGCTAATGGAAATTTCCAAAAAAAAATAGTTTAGCTGGATAGAAAATGAGATCGAAGAGAATTTCAACACGGAACGCATCTTCAGAGGTGGGCTGTCAAAGTTGAGCAGTTTTGTACATTTTAATAATCGAAACCCTTTCGTATGGTGGATCAATCTTCTTTTAAAATAAAATGCGTGCCATTTGATTTAAAATCAAACAAGCTGGATGTTACGTGAAATACTTTCAACATGTACCTTCACCCACATAAACATCTTTTAAGAAACTTTTCATCAGGAGGAATGCCCCGACAACGCACTATTGGCCCACCCTGTATGAAAAAGCATGCTGCTTTTCGCAAAATATAGAAAATCAATTTTCAACAAAGAAAATACGATCATTCATTTCTCCTAAGATCAATTCATGATAAATCGATTCATGTCAAAAAAAGAAAAATCGATTTTTGAATAGGTATCCAATCTTTTTACTTTACTGGCAAGGAAGTACTTGTTATAATTTCTGTATTTTCTGTCTGTTTGTCTGCTAATGATTGACCTCGCGATAACTTGGAAGAAACCAGTCGGATTTTGATGAAAAGTACACACCATGTTACTACTTTGCCGAGGATAAAAAATCTTAATAGTTTTCGAAAACTAATCCAGTGGCTAGTTAAAGAAATGTATGAAAATATAAAAAACATCTAAACTTCGCTTTCTTTTTATAGTCGTCTAAAAATTTACTACATCTTAATAAAGTAAGTTATTACAACGTTTTTCTTATTTAGAATAATAATGACAGTTCTTAAAAATATCGAATTTCATCTTTATGACAAAACACTTCTCTCAGTCAAATCATTTTAAGGAAGAAAATCATACTTTACTCTTCATCTCGTGGAGGAGAGCTGGTGCTGATTCCGGTGCTCTCGTGTAGGAATTCTGCGGTCCACTACCCGATTTTGTGAAACAGTTTCACAGGCAGAGTTGCGGTTTTATAGGGTGAGGAGCAGTTCCCCATTTTTGTGAAACCTCATTGTTGGAGGGTTCTACCTTTGGGTTCTATCTTGGGGTTCCACATTCGGGTTCTACCTTCAGGTTTTATTTTAATATTTACGGGAAACCATTTATCTAGGGGGGTAATAGAAATTAATTGTGTTTAGCCTGCCCTCCAGGATTTCTCTTTAATTTTTTTTTGTTCAATAAATGTCCGTGTGCCGTGAGAGTTTGTGTCTCCTTAGCTCCAGAAACTCACCAGTTGTTACTTTATATTTCATTTTCCAGTTTTGAAAACTAGGTGACGCTCAAACCGCAACCGCTTTGCATCCAATAACCAAGGAACAAACAACCTCACCCTGAGGTGTCATATCTACCGTCTAACCTTGCTTTGGCCCCATTAGTTTTGAAACAATTTGTAGGCGTAAACAATATGGGGGTGGAGATTGTAGAGTGGAGTAATGTGTAATTTAAATATTTGACGTTGGTATACTCACGCGTCTCTAGCCGCATCAATTAGACATATTTCACTCATGATAGATTCTGCTTAACCTTGAAACAGAATGACGGAGAGAGATTTTCGACCCTCGCGTGTCAATCATACGCTTCCTTTATCCTTTATGAACTGATAACGAAGTGCAGATTCAATCCAATTGACGTCTTTTTTGTTGTTTGGTAATGGTTAGGTGATCGCCTTACTGATTGCCCAGCCACCAAAAGTAATCAAATCCCTGGAGTGGGTTCTATGTTGGGGTTCCACCTTCGGGTTCTACCTTCAAGTTTTATTTCAATATTTACTGGAAACCATGTATCTAGGGGGTAATAGAAATTAAATATCTTTAGCTAGGACAATTTGCAGTTTTTACGATTACTTTGTCTTTATGAAGTTATAAGTTACCCCGTTCGTGAGTGATTTTTTCCTACTTTATGAAAACAGAAGCTATTCGTAAAACTTATAAGTTTTCCGCTAGCTAATTAGATATGTGCCAAAAAATGGTTAATTTGGAATTCCCTAAAATCGTTACTCTGCCTTAGTGATTTCTGTAAGCAGAGCCATTTGTTGAACGGATGAAAAATTGGAACTCAGGCTGTTCCAGCTCAAACTTTTGAAAAAAGTTTGTCTTTAGGAGTTAATGGAAATTTCCAAAAAAAAAAAATAGTTTAGCTGGATAGAAAATGAGATCTAAGAGAATTTCAACACGGAACGCATCTTCAGAGATGGGTTGTCAAAGTTGAGCAGTTTTGTACATTTTAATAAAAATAAACCTTTGGTGTGGTGGATCAATCTTCTTTTAAAATAAAACGCGTGCCATTTGATTTTAAAACAAACAAGCTGGATGTTACGTGAAATACTTTCAACATGTACCTTCACCCACATAAACATCTTTTAAGAAACTTTTCATCAGGAGGAATGCCCCGACAACGCACTATTGGCCCACCCTGTATGAAAAAGCATGCTGCTTTTCGCAAAATATAGAAAATCAATTTTCAACAAAGAAAAAAGGATCATTCAGTTCTCCTAAGATCAATTCATGATAAATCGATTCATGTCAAAGAAAGAAAAATCGATTTTTGAATAGGTATCCGATCTTTTTACTTTACTGGCAAGGAAGTACTTGTAATTTCTTTATTATCTGTCTGTTTGTCTGCTAATGATTGACCTCGCGATAACTTGGAAGGTGCCAGTCGGATTTTGATGAAAAGTACACACCAGGTCACTACTATGCCAAGGATGAAAAATCTTAATAGTTTTCGAAAACCAATCCAGTGGCTAGTTAAAGAAATGTATAAAAAAAATAAAGACCAGCTAAACTTCCCTTTTTGAAGTTTCAGAGGACCCCGTCACAGTTTCTTTTTCTAGTCAACTAAAAATTTACTACATCTTAATAAAGTAAACTATTACAACGTTTTTCTTATTTAGAATAACAATATGACAGTTCTTAAAAATATCGTATTTCATCTTTATGACAAAAGACTTCTCTCAGTGAAATAATTTCAAGCTGGCAAATCATACTCGACTTCCACCTCGTTGGAGGACATTTTTTATAATTATTTCTGTCTACCGTAAATACGAGAGCTGAAGGTGACTTGGTGCTGATTCCGGTGCTTTGGTGTAGGAATTCTGCGGCTCACTACCCGATTTTGTGAAACAGTTTCACACGCAGAGTTGCGGTTTTATAGGGTGAGGAGCAGTTTCCCATTTTTGTGAAACCTCATTGTTCGAGGGTTCTACCTTTGGGTTCTATCTTGGGGTTCCACCTTCGGGTTCTACCTTTAAAAAAAAATAGTTTAGCTGGATAGAAAATGAGATCTAAGAGAATTTCAACACGGAACGCATCTTCAGAGGTGGGCTGTCAAAGTTGAGCAATTTTGTACATTTTAATAAAAAAAAACCCTTTAGTGTGGTTGATCCATATTCTTTTAAAATAAAACGCGTGCCATTTGATTTAAAAACAAACAAGCTGGATGTTACGTGAACTACTTTCAACATGTGCCTTTACCCATATAAACATCTGTTAAGAAACTTTTCATCAGGAGGAATGCCCCGACAACGCACTATTGGACCACCTTGTATGAAAAAGCATGCTGCTTTTCTCAAAATATAGAAAATCAATTTTCAACAAAGAAAAAAGGATCATTCAGTTCTCCTAAGATCAATTCATGATCAATCGATTGATGTCAAAGAAAGATAAATCGATTTCTGAATAGGTATCCGATCTTTTTACTTTACTGGAAAGGAAGTACTTGTTGTAATTTCTGTATTGTCTGTTTGTTTGTCTGCTAATGATTGACCTCGCGATAACTTGGAAGGTACCAGTCGGATTTTGATGAAAAGTACACACCATGTTACTACTATGCCAAAGATAAAAAATCTTTATATTTTTCGAAAATCAATATAGTGGCTAGTTAAAGAAATGTATAAAAAAATAAAAAACAGCTAAACTTCGCTTTTTGAAGTTTCAGAGGATCCCGTTACAGTTTCTTTTTATAGTTGACTAAAAATTTGCTACATTTTTACAACGTTTTTCTTATTTAGAATAATAATTTTATGACAGTTCTTAAAAATATCGAATTTCATCTTTATGACAAAACACTTCCCTCAGTCAATAATTTTAAGGTAGAAAATCATACTTTACTCTTCATCTCGTTGACGGACATTTTTTATAATTATTTCTGTCTACCGTAAATACGAGAGCTGAAGGTGACTTGGTGCTGATTCCGGTGCTCTGGTGTAGGAATTCTGCGGCCCACTACCCAAATTTGTGAAACAGTTTCACATGCAGGGTTGCGGTTTTATAGGGTCAGGAGCAGTTCCCCATTTTTGTGTAACCTCATTGTTGGAGGGTTCTATCTTTGGGTTCTATCTTGGGGTTCCACCTTCGGGTTCTACCTTCAGGTGGCGATCAAACTGCAACCGCTTTACATCCAATAACCAAGATACAAAGAACCTCACCCTCAGGGGTCATATCTACCGTCTAACCTTGTTTTGGCCTCATCAGTTTTGAAACAATTTGTAAGCGTAAAAAATATGGGGGTGGAGATTGTAGAGTGGGGTAGTGTGTAATTTAATTGTTTGACATTGGTATACTCACACGCCTCTAGCATCAATTAGACATATGTCACTCATGATAGATTCTTCTTAACCTTGAAACAGAATGACGGAGAGAGATTTTCGACCCTCGCGTGTCAATCATACGCTTCCTTTATCCTTTATGAACTGATAACGAAGTGCAGATTCAATCTAATTGACGTCTTTTTTGTTGTTTGGTAATGGTTAGGTGATCGCCTTACTGATTGCTCAGCCACCAAAAGTAATCAAATCCCTGGAGTGTTGCTAATTTCTAAAAGTAGTCAACGTATTGTGCACTAATTGCCAGAGTCTATAGAGTGCTTTGAACTTACACTTGAATGAAAATTGGAAATGCGAAGCGATGTTCGTTATACTTTCTCCAACTAATTTCTCTTGCAATCTTGAAGGAAGTTATTAATTAATAAGCCTCTAATGCGGATGATCGCACAACGATCGTTATTAATCTATGATACGTGCTTGCTATTGTATTTGTATAGTTACAGTAATATACCTAATAATATATTGAAATCGTAAACAATTCCTCGTAGGATATTGCGCATATACCGAGGCGTAAAAGGTACATCAAAAGTAATGTGAACGTGAATTTTGGTACAATATTACATTGCAATTTGACATCCTTATTGTAGATAGATAATTATTGGAGTGGAGATTTTTAAAAACCAAATTTTAATATTGAAGGTGTGTGAGAACAGTCTCGTAAAATATACCAAAATATGACTCGGCTCAAGAGATGGATATTTAACTGATATTATTTTTACATTTTGTCATTGTCAGCTACAAGATAACAACAAGGGTATTACGTATTTTGAAATGTGACATTATGTCGGTTATTTGGCATTATACAGGGTGTTTCAGTTTATTGTTTTCATCACAAATCTCGAGTAGCTGAAAAAAGCACCTTCTGCAGCAAAATTCAACTATACAGGGTGTTCCACAGGTCGACGTCAAGCCGGAAACGGAGGATAGGCCAAATCACAATAGTTGTCAGAAAAGTATAAAAAAATCTAAGTCGTGTACTTTCATAATAATAGGTTTTAAAAAATAATTTCTTTCTGTTTCAACTTTCTAATTTAGAAACTATGAATATTAAGAAGTAAGCTATATATATGTATATACAGGGTTACAGGAAAAGTCGTGCTAGATCCGTTAAGGGCGTGTAGTACCCATCATTTCTGACTTATTTCATTATGAAACACCCTACCCTAAACTTAACCCTTTTCGAGATATTCAACTTTTAATGTTTTTATTGAAAATTGCCGATTTTTAGGCTACTAAATGTATTTATTTTTATTTTGTGTGTGTTATTATTACTATTATTGCATTTTAACATGTGTAATAAGATGCTTTAGGACGTCAATCATTAAAATAGTCCATAAGTTAATTGAATAGGCTGTAGTAGATAAGTGAATGTTAAGAAATTGAAAAAAATATCAGAAAGTTTATTTTTCTCTAAGGGATATCTAAAAAAAATATTATGGCAATTGTTCGGCAGATGTGTTTTAAAATATCTATGTTTTATCAGCTATCTAACGAGGTATAACAATCTAGGATTTTATTTAAATGCATTGAAAAAACTTAGTTTCATAGGCGACAGTGGAGAAGAAAATTGATACTTAGCCCTAAAAAGTAAAATAAAACAATAGGTAAGCATGAAATATCATTTATTAAATCAGGTTTTCACACAACTTTTTCTTACTGTACAGTTCATGTTCAACATGGCTGCCTCTGTTTCTAATACATTGTCGCATCCTTCTACGGAGACCAGTCTTTACAACTGCAGTGGTCAACGTTGTCCTTAGTTGATTTGCTGCATCGACAATCCTTTCTCTTAATTCTTCCACAGACGAAACTGGATTTGGCTCGCTGTAGACAAGACTTTTCATGCACCCCCACACATGAAAATCCATGGGGGTTAGGTCCGGACTTCTTGCTGGCCATGGCAACGGCCCACCTCGTCCTATCCATTTGTTTGGATAATTTGTGTCCAGCCAGTCTCTGACACTTCTCCTGAAATGGGCAGGGCAGCCATCATGTTGGAACCACATGTCCCTTCTCAAGTTGAGTGGCAGATCATCCAGCAAATCTCTGAAGTCTCCTCTCAGGAAGTTTTCGTAATTTTCCCCATTTAGATTGTCCGGGAGAAAGTAAGGTCCAATCAAATGGTTGGAGATAATGCCCATCCACACATTCACGCTGAATCTTCGTTGGGACCTCGCCACTCTTTTCTTATTGGGATTCCTTAGTACTTTTGGGGCCCAGTAATGGGCGTTGTGATAGTTAGTTATGCCATCGTTATCAAATTTGGATTCATCTGTCCATAAGATATTTCTTAGAAAATCTGGGTCTTCTACGTCAGCATTTAGCATAAATCTGCTGAAGTCCAACCTTCTCGCGGGGTCTCCTTCTTCAATAGTGTGTACCGGCGTGTAATGGTACGGGTATAGGCCAGCAGTATGCACTGTAAACCACACTCTCCATTGCGAAAGTCCCAGATCACGGGCAACACGATTAGTGGAAATGGTCGGATCCGCTCGAAAGCGTTGCACTATCTCATTGTCCTGCAGTTCTTCGTTGTCATAAATTCGTGGTCTTCCCAGGTCTGTATTTCGTCTCAAAACAGAGCCAGTTTCTCGAAGTCTTAGATAAACTCTGTTAAAAACGGCCACATCCGGCACTCGACGACCGGGGAAGCGAGTTCTGTATTCGTTGCGAGCTTGCGCAGATACACAATCGCAGTATCCGTAACAAATAAGCATATCAGCATATTCCTCAGGTGTGTAGGACGTCATCTTCAACACTTCCGTATCACAAGTACAAATCAGAGTCCAGTGAACAAGCACAGTATTCACAAATCAGAAGAAATAGTCCAGAATCGTAGCCAAGTCGAGGAAAAGAGCAAAACGATATCACATCTACTATGTACGAAGCACAAAAGCAGACTGACAACTGACAACCAAAACAACATCCCGTGTTGGATTTCCAGCCCTAACCGGTTATTATAATATGTTTTCTTTCATTCGCACCCACATTAAATCGTCATGTCTCGCTCGCACGGTGCGTCTAAACTTGAAGGAGAATAGGCGTGGGAACTGCTACTGGAGCGTCCCAACTACTTTTTTTCTACGAAATGTAATACAAATCCTAGATTGTTATACCTCGTTAGATAGCTGATAAAACATAGATATTTTAAAACACATCTGCCGAACAATTGCCATAATATTTTTTTTAGATATCCCTTCGAGAAAAATAAACTTTCTGATATTTTTTTCAATTTCTTAACATTCACTTATCTACTACGGCCTATTCAATTAACTTATGGACTATTTTAATGATTGACGTCCTAAAGCATCTTATTACACATGTTAAAATGCAATAATAGTAATAATAACACACACAAAATAAAAATAAATACATTTAGTAGCCTAAAAATCGGCAATTTTCAATAAAAACATTAAAAGTTGAATATCTCGAAAAGGGTTAAGTTTAGGGTAGGGTGTTTCATAATGAAATAAGTCAGAAATGATGGGTACTACACGCCCTTAACGGATCTAGCACGACTTTTCCTGTAACCCTGTATATATACAGGGTGTTTCAGTTTATTGTTGCATAACTTTAAGATTCGATAGAACTTTTGAAATTAATGCATAAAGTCTATATAAACATGGGTCAAAAAATGCGTGGCTTCCGAAATACAGGGTGTTTAAATTTACTTTCTAAATATTTCGAACAATATTTGATGTATAACAGTGAAAATTGGTATACAAGGGTTTTTTGGTACGACAAAACGAACCATGGGCATAGTTTTACTGTATCCGCTAGAGGGCGCTCTCTACTGTACCTGTAGTGTATTAAAATGACCGAAAATTTTTTCTTAGTGCAATTTTTTGCTTTTTGAATAAAAAAACTGATTCTTCACACTTTTCAATATAAAAAAGCTCTCCTGTTAGTTTTCGTTATAGTTAGCCGTTTTTGAGATATTTCGATTTTTAAGGTTCGATGCATTTTTAATTATTTATGGGAAAATAATATTTTCTTTTTACGTTTTCGATTTGAGCATTACAAGTAATTAAGATGATCGTTTAGATTGTGTTTTTAAACACAGCAATAATTCCTAACTCCAAATAAACACAAAAAAAACAGAATATTAATTTGTTTAATTTTCCAATATTATTTTTAACAAATTAAATTAATTATTTACAACTAAAATGCTATTGGATAGTTAGGACAAACATACAAAATCTAAAGTAGTTGCTCGAAATGTAAACCCAATTGTTCAATACACAATTCACATCTACGAATGATCGAACGTGGTATAGCATTATTCAAATAAGGCCTTATTTCATCACATGCATTCCTGATTCCGTTTATTAGGATACCTCTTGTGGTTACGGGAGTCTGGTACACTTTTTCTTTTAGAAATCCCCACACAAAGAAATCTAATGGATTTAGGTCAGGGGATCGTGGAGGCCAGGCGACTGGTCCTCGGTCCACGGCCGATCCATCTTTCTGGATAATTTTCCAGCCAGTTTCCAACTATTCTCGAATAATGAGCTGGACACCATCCAGCTGGAACCAGGCCAATCTTCTTAAATCTAACATAACATCATCCCACATATTTGCATGTTCAGCCTTTAAAAATTCCAAGAAAGTCGCAGTATTTAACCTTGCAGGCAAAAGGTAGGGCACAAATAGTCGATTACTGTAGATACCAATCCACACGTTCACACTAAATTCATGCTGAAATTTTCTTTCCCGAACTGCATGCGGATTTTCATGCCACCAAATATGTCGATTATGAAAATTTACCACTCCACGTCTAGTGAAGCATGACTCATCGGTCCATAAAACGTTACTTAAAAACTCCCTATTATTATCAGTTCTATCAAGAATCCACTGACAAAATGTGATTCTTCGTTCTCCGTTTCCTGGCTGTAGTCCGCTAACTCTTGATTGGAGAATAAAAATGGCATTTTTATAAAACGTTTCAGGTTTCAACAGACAACAAAACTAACTGTCAACTAATTGACGTTTAACCTTATTCTGCTTTCAAGTTCAAAAATATTTGCAGACACAGCCTACTTCTAAAAATTATCGACATACCGACTTTCTAACGTTATTTTATCATAAACAATTAAAAATTCATCGAACCTTAAAAATAAAAATATCTCAAAAACGGCTAACTATAACGAAAATTCACAAGAGAGCTTTTTTATGTTGAAAAGTGCGAAGAATCAGTTTTTTTATTCAAAAGCAAAAGATTGCACTAAGAAAAAATTTTCGGTCATTTTAATACACTACAGGTACAGTAAAGAGCGCCTCTAGCGGCTACAGTAAAACTATGCCCATGGTTCGTTTTGTCGTACCAAAAAACCCTTGTATACCAATTTTCACTGTTATACATCAAATATTGTTCGAAATATTTAAAAAAACTATTTTAGAAAGTAAATTTAAACACCCTGTATTTCGGAAGCCACGCATTTTTTGACCCATGTTTATATAGACTTTATGCATTAATTTTAAAAGTTCTATCGAATCTTAAAGTTATGCAACAATAAACTGCAGGATGATTTCGCACTAGCTGTTGTACAGGGTGGCCAACTAAGAATGCGAGGTATTGTATCTTGGAACCTATCCAACATTGACGGTAGCGGCAATATAGTTATTACTAAAACGGACAAAAGCCTGGAAGTTATTTTCAAGTTCCTGAAATGGCAACTGCAATCTTCAATCTAAGAAAGTGCTTTTCTGTGAATTCCGTTATATTAAACTAGCAAATAAATACCTGACCTCAATAATTTATAATAATCCGAAGCTTTTTTGTTTGACACTTTTTGCAGTGTCTCTGAAAATAAAGTGTTGGTGGGTATTCAAAGGTTTCCGTAAAGAACATCCTGTATGTTCGAAACATTTGAGCCGATCTTAACAAACTTGCGCTAGTTGAAAGCAGCTACGCTTGGGGTACAAATGTTATGATATTTGAAGGTTTGCTAGTTTCACATGTGACCGATGATTTTTTTTTATAAAAAAGTTGCTAAATGACGTCTGAACAAGCTCCAGAAAACCGCATCGAGATATCTTGTGCCCAACGTACCGTTTAAACCAAAGATTTTATACGGAAGTCGCTTACATTTCTATTTAAACTGATTTTTCTGGAATTCTTTTTATCATCAAAATGTGTCCCTAACAAGGACCGATTTAAAAAAGAAAGGCTTTTAATGACGCCGAAAATGGTGACCATCACGCTCTTTGCATTTCTGATGCCTATCATCCGTAGACAAAACTGCAGCTCCAATTTCGTCTCTCGGTTTATTACGTATTGCATTACGAAACCGGTTTTTCATATCTTCTCTGGTTGTAGGTTGAGTCTGGAACACGATGTCCTTTAACCTTCCCCATAAATAATAATCAAGACAAGTTACGTCTGGTGATCGTGAAGACCATGAGACTTCCTCTTCCAATCCATCGCTGTTGAAATATTGCATTAATATACTCGTGCACAATAATAGCAAAATGTACTGGGTAACCATCCAACTGCAAAGACAAGTTTTGCCTTGTTTCCAGTGGCACATCTTCCAACAATAATGGTAATTGATTGACACTACATATTGAAACTCCAACGTCCTTGGTGCTAAACACCATTGCGGATTTTCTGCAGACTGTAATACCTATCGTGCACTAAAGCTGGTTTCATGGGTCCAAAGAATTTGAAATAAAAATTCTCCATTTTCGTGTATCATGCCTTCTAAACTGTATTAAGAAGAAGTTGAATTCAAATAAATCCCTATATTTTGATGGCTATTAGAACTTATCTATGGTCATTCAATATATACTAAGTGACATATAAATCCGAACACCCAGTTTAAATGGTTTTATTTTAATAAAATTTTGTATAAGCACTTAATGAAGCATAATAAGTAAATGATAAAAATTTCAAAATGATTGCACTGCTTTAAAGCCCTTTGACCTTTAATAATGTGTGGATGCACCCTGATGTGCTACGCATTCTCCAACGCGCCTAGGCATGCCTCTGATCAGGTGGTCAATGTCCTCCTGTGGTATCTTATTCCAGGCAACCACCAACTCCTCTCGAAGTGCTTCTAGAGTCTGAGGAGGACGTCGCAAATTGAGCAATCTCCTACCCATCATATCCCACACGTGGTCAATTGGGGATAAGTCGGGAGATCTGGTGGCTATGGTAACAATGTGACATCATTATGTTGAAAGGAGTCTATTGTGACTCTTGCAACATGTGGTCGGGCATTATCTTGTTGAAAAGTTGGATCTGCCAAGATAGGGTAAAAGATGGGGTTCTAGAACTTCGTGGATATAACGCTGCGCGTTCATGTTACCTCTGATGAAGATTCAAGGTGACCTGGAACCATAAGCTCTAGCACCCCAAACCATAACTCCAACAGTGTGATGAACATGTCTTTCAACAAAAAACTGTGGACTCCTCCTTTCACCACGTCGCCTTCTAACCCTGGCACGACCATCGTCCATGCCTAAACAAAATCGAGACTCGTCACTAAAGACAATATTGTTCCATTCCTGATCCCTAGTGACCGTTGTCTGCACCACTCAAGGCGATTACGTCGGTGTTCTCGAGTTAAAGGGAGGACCCAGTGTGGCCGGTATGAAAACAAGCCAAAACTTCTCATTCGTCGGTAAACACTTCGCATGCCAGTAGGTCTTCCGTGTTCTGCAAACCATTCATTTGCAATGGACCTGGTAGTGGAGAAACGGTTCCTTATGGCCAATAATCTTAGGCGGCGATCTTCACGGTCTGTTGTTCTACGGCGGCGCCCAGTGCCCCTTGCTCTTTGCGTACGGCCTTCTCGAAGCCATGCCTGACAACACCTAACCATAGTGTCTACACTTCTTTGCACTCTAACTGCAATTGCCCGAAAAGAAAGTCCAGCTTCCCGAAGTCCCACTATACAGCCCTTATCAAACTCACTAAGTTGAAGAAATCGTACAGGTCTCCGTACTCTAGGCATCGTAACCGATCGTAAAGGATGTCAAGAACCAAAATCCGCCAACGTTGATTCTTTCCTGCGGCTGAAATATTCATTTTTAGAGCGTTAGTGAATTAAAAAAAAGCAGTATAAAAACCGGAATGTCCAACTGATAAGGCTGAAAATTTGTTCACTTGTTATTTACAGTAAGATAAATACATTCACCAACTTTTATTAAAATAAAACCATTTAAACTGGGTGTTCGGATTTATATGTCACTTAGTATATTTTAAAGCGTTGTTCGTGATATGCCAAACACAAGGTACTGTACTATATCGATACATGCATCTAAGAACATTGTAACAGACATTTAGTCGATTTTTAGATGCTAGTTGTTTCCGATATGTACTTTCTGCTAGTATAAGGATTTAACCATTTCTTCGTATCAAAGATAAGAAAAAAGTATTTTAAGTATTACTGTAAATGTATGCTGCCACGGTACAGCAGTAAGATCGTGGTAACGTTCGATACAATTCCACTACAGCTTACGCTGGATATTGTAAAGTACGTTACGCCTCTACCACAACCCAGTTGTTATTATTAAAACATTGTATTTACCCTTACAGTGCTTATCAATACGCGCAAATGTAGTATGGCACATTGTAAGTGACTTTACAATGATGTTGCAGAAAATATCAAACAAATACACAGTTCCTATAGCGTCACTCCAATGTTAATGCTGTTGTAACAGCTTTTACAATGTTATTAAAGGTACAGTTTATGTATTTTTATCATTGTATATATGGTCTTACAATTGATAAATAATGACTATGTTTTATGGATACGTTACAACTGATTATACAGCTAAATGCACGTTTAAAACTCTGTATCTTGAGGACGTTCATATGAATTTTTTGATCTTACAATTACTCAAACAATCGTCTCTTAAATTTATGGTGCACACTTAATTAACACCTTGTACAATAGACTCACTTCTTGATCTATGGGTAAGGAGAGAGATACTTACAAGAGACTTGTACTACTGGAGAATCTTATGCATCGATGATCGGTGTTCTGGGACCTTGTTCTGGAACCGTTGAAGGATGGCGACGTTGCCTGTTTGTCGTCCAATTATGATATTACGAGCAAATAATCCAGCATGTGAATTAATCTACATAAGGTATTTTTATGGTTCCATTATCATATTATTATGACAGCCTTCGATACACCTATCCATTATCAAGGAGGCAAGGCTAACATCTCGCTATATGTATAGCAGATTGCATTAATCTAATTAGTATCCTACGAGTATATTCATGGCCATTTTGTGTTTTTCATAACAATTTCAAGTTAGGAGGAATATACAGGGTGTTCCTTATAGATATGCCAGTATTTAAGGGTGTGAATCTACATGAAAAATTTATGTTAGTTTGCTTTATAAACTATGTACCAAAAATGTTTCCTTACAAAAAGTCGGGGTGTTGAACTTTTGGGAACAAAATGGAAATTAATTAATATTTTCAGAACCACTTCAGATATTTCACTGATATTTAGTATGTAGTGAAAGTTAATAAAGTTTCATATTTTTCAATGCAATAATAATTTTTAGCTTTAACAGTGGCGTGCATACGGGTATTGACTTCGATATTTTATAAGAAACAAATGGTACGCCAATAGTTTTTTGCCAAATAAAAATTATTTTTGAATTCCCCTTTCAATTTAAAACTAGTGATCTCTCATGAATTGGTTTAGTTCGATGCGCCATTTTTGAGTAAAAAAATAAAAACCGTTCTATTGTATAACTTGGAAAATTATTGTTAATTTGATTGGAAAAATTAAACACATTAGGGGTAATCAACAACAACAACTGACAACACAAACATAACACTAAAACCAACTAAATGATTACAAAAATTGTTGAAAATGGCCCCCTTCACTTAGTATGCATGCTTCTACCCTCCATCTCATGGAATTGCGCACTCGTTGAAATATAGTTGGAGTGTGTTTTATTCTATCACAAGCTGTAACACCCTGTATATTAGCGTTGGGACAGATGGACAAACGTAAATAACATGTACTCTTTTATACAGAAATATGAAAGGATGTACTGTCTTTCAAATATACTAAGTGACATATAAATCCGAACACCCAGTTTAAATGGTTTTATTTTAATAAAATTTTGTATAAGTACTTAATGAGGCATAATAAGTAAATGATAAAAATTTCAAAATGACTGCACCGCTTCAAAACCCTTTGACCTTTAATAATGTGTGGATGCACCCTGATGTGCTACGCATTCTCCAACGCGCCTAGGCATGCTTCTGATCAGGTGGTCAATATCCTCCTGTGGTATCTCATTCCAGGCAACCACTAACTCCTCTCGAAGTGCTTCTAGAGTCTGAGGAGGACGTTGCAAATTGAGCAATCTCCTACCCATCATATCCCACACGTGCTCAATTGGGGATAAGTCGGGATGTCTTGGTGGCCATGGTAACAATGTGACATCATTATGTTGAAAGAAGTCTATTGTGACTCTTGCAACATGTGGTCGGGCATTATCTTGTTGGAAAGTTGGATCTGCCAGGGTGTCAAGATAGGGTAAAAGATGGGGTTCTAGAACTTCGTGGATATAACGCTGCGCGTTCATGTTACCTCTGATGAAGATTAAAGGTGACCTGGAACCATAAGCTATAGCACCCCAAACCATAACTCCAACAATGTGATGAACATGTCTTTCAACAAAAAACTGTGGATTCCTCCTTTCACCACGTCGCCTTCTAACCCTGGCACGACCATCGTGCATGCCTAAACAAAATCGGGACTCGTCACTTAAGACAATACTGTTCCATTCCTGATCCCAGAGTGACCGTTGTCTGCACCACTCAAGGCGATTACGTCGGTGTTCTCGAGTTAAAGGGAGAACCCAGTGTGGGCGGTATGAAAACAAGCCAAAACTTCTCATTCGTCGGTAAACACTTTGCATGCCAATAGGTCTTCCGTGTTCTGCAAACCATTCATTTGCAATGGACCTGGTAGTGGAGAAACGGTCCCTTAAGGCCAATAATCTTAGGCGGCGATCTTCACGGTCTGTTGTTCTACGGCGGCGTCCAGTGACCCTAGCTCTTTGCGTACGGCCTTCTCGAAGTCATGCCTGACAACACCTAACCACAGTGTCTACACTTCTTTGCACTCTAACTGCAATTGCCCGAAAAGAAAGTCCAGCTTCCCGAAGTCCCACTATACGGCCCCTATCATACTCACTAAGTTGACGAAATCGTACAGGTCTCCGTACTCTAGGCATCGTAACCGATCGTAAAGGATGTCAAGAACCGAAATCCGCCAACGTTGATTCTTTACTGCGGCTGAAATATTCATTTTTAGAGCGTTAGTGAATTAAAAAAAAGCAGTATAAAAACCGGAATGTCCAACTGATAAGGCTGAAAACTTTTTCACTTGTTATTTACAGTAAGATAAATACATTCACCAACTTTTATTAAAATAAAACCATTTAAACTGGGTGTTCGGATTTATATGTCACTTAGTATATTTAGATTCTAGACCAACAAAATCATGTTTTTTGATTCATTGCATTTTCACATAAAATAATTCTGCAGACGTCTATCCTGGTTGACGTACGTACTTAAGTTGACATCACCCGTTTTCGACTCAGTTTTGTAATCCAACAAAAATTACGTTTCAACTAATTGTATATAAAAGGGGAAATGGGTATATTAAAGGTTTGGGAAGGGTCGGTAGCATGGAAAGAGTTAAATAAGTCTTTCTTTCGAAGAAGGATGGCGCATATAATTCGGTAGACGGCATCCGCTTCTTTGCTTTTCACTCAGTTTGTCCGTGCAACAAAATTTAAATTAATTGGATATGAAACGGTTGGAATGGGCACAGTAAAGGCATGGAAAGGGTTTGTAGGACTCGGCAAAGAAGAAAGAACTTTAATTTGATGAATATTATTTACACCTCAAAGAAACTTCTGCTTTGATTACCGAAAATAACGCTGACAGATTCATAAACAAAAATTGCATTAAAAAACAGTACAGAAAGTTAGAAAAGTAAAGATGCAGTACGTAAGTTCATGTTCTGTGATTCGAACGTAGTTTTTTGCGAACTTCAAAATAGACTCACAACACACTGGGTCAGCACTAGCCGTCGTGAAAACTGAATAACGTCACAGCCAGGTTCTTACTTATTCGTAGTTCATGTACCATATGCTAACAATAAATCAAGCCATAATAGTCCCATATCGTCCTTCGTCCCATTTGAATCCCTAAATCATCTAAATAATCCAAAAAAATGCGCATTCCATGCGAAAGTATGTGGTACATGCATGATGGTGCACCAGCGTATTTCAGTGTAGCTGTTTATCCAAATCGTTGGATTGGCCGCCGTGGGCCCCAAGAATGGCCACCAAGCTCCCCAGACCTCAACAGTTTATATTTCTTTTTGTGGGGCTATCTTACGACACTAGTGTACACAAGTCCCATTAACACTGTAGAGGAGTTAAGAGAAAGAATAGTTGCAGCTCGTGATAGAATAAAAAACACTAGGGATATTTCAACGAGTGCGCAATTCTATGGTAAGGTGGGCGGAAGCATGCATACTAAGTGAACGGGGCCATTTTCAATAATTTTTGTAAACATACCGTTGGTTATAATTTTACGTTTATGTTGTCAGTTGTTGTTGTTGATTACCCCTAATGTGTTTAATTTATCCAATTAAATTAACAATAATTTTGTAAGTTAGACAATAGAACGGCTTTTATCTTTTTACTCAAAAATGGCGCATCGAAGGAAAACAATTCATTTGTTTTAAATTGAATGGGAAATTTAAAAATAATTTTAATTTGGCAAAAACCATTGGCTTACTATTTTTTTCTTAAAAAATATCGAAGTCAATACCCTTACGCACGCCACTGTTAAAGGTAAACATTATTTTTGCATTGAAAAATATGTAGCTTTATTAACTTTCACTGCGTACTGAATATCAGTGAAATATTTGAAGCGGTTCTGAAAATATTAATTAATTTCCATTTTCTCCCTGAAACTTCAACACCCCGAGTTTTTGTAAGGGAACATTTTTGGACCATAGTTTATAGAACAAATTCGCATATCATTAAGGAACACCCTGTATACTGAGTAACATTAGGAGTGCTTCATCGAGAAAAAAATGATATCCTCAACTTGATTTTTGGCAATGAGTCAAGAATAAAACGATAGTATTCTCGCGAAATTTTATTGACAAGTAAAAGGAAAATATCAATGTGTTTTGGAGCCCCGCAGCTGAACACACTCCTGTATACATCTAGGTATCAACAAAATGAGATGATCCATGTCTGGTAAACGACGTGGCCAAGGCAAAACAATAACGCCTGCTTCTTGAACAAAGTCCGTAGTACGAAGAGCAATATGGGGACGTGCGTTGACGCTAAAAAAGGTCGTGTGGACGGACCTCTGGACCCGGAAGTAAAGTGGTTCCAGAAAATACAATATCGCGCCGTTCTCCAGACGTAACCTTGTAAGACCATCGTACGCAGCGGCGGCTTTAGGGGGTGACGAACAAGGCAATCGCTCGACATCTCGCTTCCAAGCAAATTTAAAAAAATATAGATTTTTTAACTGTTTTTTTCTATTTAAAGCTTGATTTTGATCCTTAATTATTTATTCAGGTTATAACATAGCGGTAAATTAAAATAAAGTTAGACTAATTCGTTAGTTCAAAACAAAATTGAAATATTCATTCTGTAGTACTTGAATATCGTGCCTTGAAACACTTATAGATCGGTTTTTTAATCGCTCAGCACTCGGGTCAGCTCGGGAGTTGAGACATAATGTTCTACTCCTATATCGCTCGGGGAATTCTCGTGTTTCATTTCGTTCATCAATTCTTGTCACCTTGGAAATATTTTTCTTGCAATATGAGTTACAAAGCCGTTACTGTACTCTACATCTTTCACTTTCATTGAATATTATGTTCTTATAGTATTTGAAGTAGTGAGTAAGCTGAAAAAGTGTGAAAACACTGTGTGATAACAATTATTTCTGACTGTTTGTGTGAAAGAAAAAATATTTACGCAATCAGTTGGCGTGATCGTGATGCCGGTAAAAAATGTGCGTCAGGTTCAAAAAAGAAATTGGAATTGGATGACGATATTGTCTCGGTGCTGAAATACATAATAGAAAAAAAATAACTGAACTGACGGTCGCAATAGTCCTTAGAATTATTGCCACTAAAACTGTTACAGTAGCGTCTGCTGAAAAATGTTTTTTAAGCCACAAAATTATCAAAACATATTTGAGGAACTTGATGACACAAGATCGGCTTTCAGCTCTTGCTATACTTTCAATCGAAAAGGACGTAGCTTATACGTTAGATTATTGTGCTTTAATTAAAGATTTTAGTCTTAGGAAAAGCCGCAAACATCAATTTCAAAATGTATCATCTCTGTATTTGTTAATTTTGTAAATCTTTCATCACATATACTAAGTGACATATAAATCCGAACACCCAGTTTAAATGGTTTTATTTTAATAAAAGTTGGTGAATGTATTTATCTTTCTGTACACGACAAGTGAAAAAACTTTCAGCCTTATCAGTTGGACATTCCGGTTTTTATACTGCTTATTTTTAATTTACTAACGCTCTAAAAATGCATATTTCAGCCGCAGTAAAGAATCAACGTTGGCGGATTTTGGTTCTTGACATCCTTTACGATCGGTTACGATGCCTAGAGTACGGAGACTTGTACGATTTCGTCAACTTAGTGAGTTTGATAGGGGCCGTATAGTGGGACTTCGGGAAGCTGGACCTTCTTTTTGGGCAATTGCAGTTAGAGTGCAAAGAAGTGTAGACACTGTGGTTAGGTGTTGTCAGGCATGGCTTCGAGAAGGCCGTACGCAAAGAGCAAGGGGCACTGGACGCCGCCGCAGAACAACAGACCGTGAAGATCGCCGCCTAAGATTATTGGCCTTAAGGGACCGTTTCTCCACTACCAGGTCCATTGCAAATGAATGGTTTGCAGAACACGGAACACCTATTGGCATGCGAGGTGTTTACCGATGAATGAGAAGTTTTGGCTTGTTTTCATACCGGCCACACTGGGTCCTCCCTTTAACTCGAGAACACCGACGTAATCACCTTGAGTGGTGCAGACAACGGTCACTCTGGGATCAGGAATGGAACAGTATTGTCTTTAGTGACGAGTCTCGATTTTGTTTAGGCATGCACGATGGTCGTGCCAGGGTTAGAAGGCGACGTGGTGAAAGGAGGTATCCACAGTTTTTTGTTGAAAGACATGTTCATCACACTGTTGGAGTTATGGTTTGGGGTGCTATAGCTTATGGTTCCAGCTCACCTTTAGTCTTCATCAGAGGTAACATGAACGCGCAGCGTTATATCCACGAAGTTCTAGAACCCCATCTTTTACCCTATCTTGACACCCTGGCAGATCCAACTTTCCAACAAGATAATGCCCGACCACATGTTGCAAGAGTCACAATAGACTTCTTTCAACATAATGATGTCACATTGTTACCATGGCCACCAAGATCTCCCGACTTATTCCCAATTGAGCACGTGTGGGATATGAAGGGTAGGAGATTGCTCAATTTGCAACGTCCTCCTCAGACTCTAGAAGCACTTCGAGAGGAGTTGGTGGTTGCCTGGAATGAGATACCACAGGAGGACATTGACCACCTGATCAGAAGCATGCCTAGGCGCGTTGGAGAATGCGTAGCACATCAGGGTGCATCCACACATTATTAAAGGTCAAAGGGCTTTAAAGCAGTGCAATCATTTTGAAATTTTTTTCATTTACTTATTATGCTTCATTAAGTACTTATACAAAATTTTATTAAAATAAAACCATTTAAACTGGGTGCTCGGATTTATATGTCACTTAGTATACTTTTAACGAAGGACAAAGGGCCTCGCAAAGACCTGCCGCCCGGAGCCGCCGCTGATCATAGGTAC
The DNA here is from genome assembly GCA_963669975.1 of Acanthoscelides obtectus. Taxonomy (NCBI): domain Eukaryota; kingdom Metazoa; phylum Arthropoda; class Insecta; order Coleoptera; family Chrysomelidae; genus Acanthoscelides; species Acanthoscelides obtectus. The sequence continues at coordinate 14,627,623 of CAVLJG010000001.1, read as the reverse complement.
CTAGACAGAATCGAGATTCGCCGCCGAAGATGACATTATGCTATACTGCCTCCCAATGTTGCCGTTCTCTGCTCCAGCTCTAACGTTGACTACAGTGGTCCGCAGTCAGGGTGTCGTAGTGCTAGTTATCTGAAGCGCCGATCTTGACGCTCTGTGGGACGCTTCGGTGGACCAGTTGACCTTCTTAGAGTTCCTCTACCTTCTTCTATCCACACTCGACACAAGCGCGTTACCGTCATTGCAGAACAATCAAGACGGCGGCCAATTTGGCGATAGGACAAACCAACATCTCGATAGGCCATAATTCTAACATGGTGATAACGCGGACGTGTTCGAACTCGAGGATTTTGTTAGGTTTAAAACTAGCAAATGAAAGGGCAATAACCGAGAATATCTGTACTACTCAGCTCTCAGAAACTGCTTTCTTCGCAAAAACCAAGAGAATATTTTAACAAAGGTAGACAAAAACAAAGATAAAACGTTGATATTGTTGTCATGCATTAAATATAGTCATTATGTTGCCATAAAAACCAGTTGATCAAATTACACTGGACAACAAATTTTAGTTTTTTAATTGTATCTTGTGGGAAAAGTGCACTACTTTGTTAATTTTGGGGCGCTGAATCCAAAATAACAATGAAATAAAAAAATTAGTTGCGGTTTAGAAAAAAAACTTTTTATTTTTAAGGATATATTAAAAAAAGTAACAAGACTCATATACTTATAAGAATCACTATATGCGCTGTCTTTTTGCTGTTCTTTTATGGATCTTTTCTGGAGCATCTCTACCAAGAGTCCAACAGTAGTCTGCAAGCATGGAAGGATTCCACTTTCCCTGGTACCTTTTTTCCATTGTTGAAATATCCTGATGAAAACGTTCGCCGTGCTCATCACTTACGGCTCCGCAATTGTCAGGAAACAAGTCCAGGTGTGAGTGTAGGAAATGTATCTTAAGAGACATATTACAGCCCATCTTTTGATACGATGACAGCATATTTTTGACAAGGGTTTTATAGTTGTCAGCTTTTCTATTTCCTAAGAAAGTGTTTTCAAACTGTGTATCTTTCAAAATATTTTGAACCTGTGGCCCAACAAAAATACCTTCTATAACCTTTGCCTCACTTAGTCTTGGAAATTTCTGACGCAGGTATTGAAAAGCTGACCCATCTCTATCTAATGCCTTGACAAAGTTTTTCATTAGGCCCAACTTGATATGCAGTGGTGGTAATAAAATTTTTTTCGAATCTACTAATGGCATATGCTGTACATTTTTTTGACCTGGCTCTAGGAATTGACGAACAGGCCAGTTTTGTCTGGTGTAATGAAGTGCCTTTGCCCGACTGTCCCATTCACACAAAAAACAGCAAAACTTTGTAGCCTAGCTGCAGCCCAAGTAAAAGGGCAACAACTTTCAAATCGCCACAAATATGCCATTGGTGCTCATCGTATTTTATGCATGTCAATAGGTACTTCATATTGTCAAATGATTCTTTCATGTGAACTGCATACTCTACAGGAAGAGATGGTAAAATATTTCCAATATGCAATAACACTGCCTTTAAACTCAATGTTGAACTGTCTATAAACAATCTCCGTTCTTCTGGGTTATAGTTTATATTTAAACCCGCCAGTAAGGTGTTAATGTTACTGCAGAAAACCAAGTTATTCTCCATATTGAAAAATGGTTCTAAGTCTTTGTGGAGTTTACGAAAAACACATACCATAACATCGTCTTCTAACAAGTTCCACTGCTGCAGTCTTGATCCAAGTACATTTTGGAAGTTCTAAATCTCTTACAAGATCATTTAATTCTGACTGTGTTATTTTGTGAGGCTGGTGGCATGACGTGCTCGGTATAAAATCAGGATCTCTTGACGTTGATGGCATATCTTCTTCCTGACGAATCACTCGATCGCCATGATCTGATTCGTTTTCTGATTCGCAAGTGTAGGACTCTGGGGGTTTTGGAATAGGATTTTCGTCACTGTGAGGCACAGGTCTCATCGCAGATGGTATGTTTGGGTAGTTAATAACCGATTTTTTTTCTTGGACATACCTGTGGCTTGTCCAACACAAGGTACCATGCAAAAGTAACAATCATTAATATGATTTGTAGGCTCTCTCCAAACCATTGGGACAGCAAAGCGCATAGACCGTTTTTTGCCATTTAACCAGCTCCTCAGACTTGAAGAATATGTATTACAGCAGATGTGGGGTGCCCACTGTTTGTCTTGATCACCTAGTTTACAACCGAAAGCTGATATGCCTTTGTTATTAGTGGAGTAATAGACCGTCTCTGAGACGCAAAAGTCACATCACCACACACGTAACAAAACTGATCTGGATTGTTTACACACTTTCGAGACATCTTGCATGAACGCTGTCAGCCAACTGAGGAAAAAATGGCTAATATAAAACAATATAATGTACACGTATGTATAATGTAACACAATCATGCCGATTACATCATCTTTCCTTGCCGAATATAAAAATGTAGCACGTGCATTCTTGTGAATTACAGTATATTAACACTGTCACAGCAGGAACACATATAATTACCGTATCTCTAAAACTTGAACTAATATTAAAAAAATAAGTTTCATTCCGGTTTTAGCACATTAAAAATAGTAATATTTTGTTGATTTTATTTAGGATATTTTTTGGCTGTTGATCAGTGTTATTTTTTCTGGGTGTGACACTTCTGTCACTGAGTATACAGGGTGTTTGGTGCATCGTTTGCCAAATTGAAATGGCGGACAGGGAAGGTCTTTTTCTATCACCCCAGGTCCCTCAAATAGTTTTTAGTCCCACGGAATTAATTATGTAGATTTTTTTTAGTGAAAACTTCAAAATGTAATACACAAAGTGAAATAAAAAAAAATAAAGAGTATGTCCACCTAATGATTCATTTATCTTGATTGGTGATGTTGTACTAATCTTATGAAATCAACATTACTTGCCAGCAGCATGTAGTTTTTTATTTATAAACTCACAAAGGGTTACAAAGTCTCAATTTTACATTTCTGTAAAAACTGAAAGTGTTCACGTTCTTAAAATTCTTTCAAAAACTACTCTAGTTTATCCCGATTCTAATGGTATGCCACAAGTCACCAACAAATTTAACTAACTTATTGAATTTGCAAATTTTTTGTACAGGGGAAGGAAAATAAAAAACGGTTAAAATCAAATCTCAATCATTTATTATTTTTCTGTTTAACAATCCTGTTAGAATTGTTGTCCTCTATTGCGTATGCACGCACGACACCTTTGTCTTATATCGTGGGTAGGCGAATTTCTTGCCGAATCATACCAAACGCCTCTTCTATTCTTCGGATCAACTCCTCCCGTGTCCCCCTTTTGAATATTACAATTAATGGAAATGTAATTTTTGTTGCAGGAAGAAACTTAGCGAAAACGGATGCTGTCCGCCGGAATATATAATTAGCATGGACGTCTGCGGAATTAAATCTCACTGGAAAATTTAATTATTAATTACAAAGTGAAGTGATTAAAGAAGCTCCGGAAATCGCTCGCTTTAAGTCGGCTGTGATGTGAAATTGTGAAACCTGGAGGAGTTACCAATGGTCGCCTGGAAAGGTCGTGTTGCAGGATGGTGATGAACATTAAAGGACGAGTGCTCGTATGCTGTTGTTTGTGGATCGTTGGATTCGTTGTTTCAGGTTTGTTGTTTTTAAAATATTTTAAACAGGGTCTGTAGTTGTAAGGGCCGGTCTTAGATCCTTTTTTTGGGATAAGTTGGACATGAGCGAATTTACAGTTTCTGAGGAGGTACATTTGATACAACTTCTAAATGCTGTAAGATCCAACCTGAACGAGATGTTGAAAGTGACCACCTCTGGATTCAACACAAGCCCGTGCTCTACGCCACAAAGACTCTCTGACCCTTTAAAAAATACCTGGCGTAGTATCAGTAGTGCTGGAAACCTTCCGAGGTTGCTAACGACTTGTGCGCTCACTTAATCCGAGATACTAAAGAATCATAACTGATAATTTCAGAAGTAAAATGATAAGAATTCTACTAAAATTGATTGGTTCCACAATTACTTTGTGAAAACTAGTAGCGTGCATAGACAGGGTTTAAAGAATGGCAAGCTTCTAGACTACTGATTCAGGATAAGACACACTTATTATTCAATTTATGTTGTAACTAGGTGCGATAGCTTTCTTCGTATGTCATATTGGATCTCATTGCTGTTCGTCTTTGTAACCAACCATATACGACGCCGTTTCATGCTTGTTTGCGATCATCAGTACGGTATAGGTCTTTGAGGCAGTATTCTCAAAAACGACAAGTTATGCTAAGTGACATATAAATCCGAACACCCAGTTTAAATGGTTGTATTTTAATAAAAGTTGGTGAATGTATTTATCTTACTGTAAATAACAAGTGAAAAATGTTCAGCCTTATCAGTTGGACATTCCGGTTTTTATACTGCTTTTTTTTTAATTCACTAACGCTCTAAAAATGAATATTTCAGCCGCAGTTAAGAATCAACGTTGGCGGATTTTGGTTCTTGACATCCTTTACGATCGGTTACGATGTCTAGAATACGGAGACCTGTACGTTTCGTCAACTTAGTGAGTTTGATAGGGGCCGTATAGTGGGACTTCGGGAAGCTGGACTTTCTTTTCGGGCAATTTCAGTTAGAGTGCAAAGCAGTGTGGACACTGTGGTTAGGTGTTGTCAGGCATGGCTTCGAGAAGGCCGTACGCAAAGAGCAAGGGGCACTGGACGCCGCCGTAGAACAACAGACCATGAAGATCGCCGCCTAAGATTATTGGCCTTAAGGGACCGTTTCTCCACTACCAGGTCCATTGCAAATCAATGGTTTGCAGAACATGGAAGACCTATTGGCATGCGAGGTGTTTAACGACGAATGAGAAGTTTTGTATGTTTTCATACCGGCCCCACTGGGTCCTCCCTTTAACTCGAGAACACCGACGTAATCGCCTTGAGTGGTGCAGACAACGGTCACTCTGGGATCAGGAATGGTCTTTAGTGACGAGTCTCGATTTTGTTTAGGCATGCACGATGGTCGTGCCAGGGTTAGAAGGCGACGTGGTGAAAGGAGGAATCCACAGTTTTTTCTTGAAAGACATGTTCATCACACTGTTGGAGTTATGGTTTGGGGTGCTATAGCTTATGGTTCCAGGTCACCTTTAATCTTCATCAGAGGCCCGACCACATGTTGCAAGAGTCACAATAGACTTCTTTCAACATAATGATGTCACATTGTTACCATGGCCACCAAGATCTCCCGACTTATCCCCAATTGAGCACGTGTGGGATATGATGGGTAGGAGATTGCTCAATTTGCAACGTCGTCCTTAGACTCTAGAAGCACTTCGAGAAGAGTTGGTGTTTGCCTGGAATGAGATACCACAGGAGGACATTGACCACCTGATCTGAAGCATGCCTAGGCGCGTTGGAGAATGCGTAGCATATCAGGGTGCATCCACACATTATTAAAGGTCAAAGGGCTTTAAAGCAGTGCAATCATTTTGAAATTTTTATCATTTACTTATTATGCTTCATTAAGTACTTATACAAAATTTTATTAAAATAAAACCATTTAAACTGGGTGTTTGGATTTATGTCACTTAGTATATGTGCTAAACGGTTAAATATAACTTTTGCCTAGGCAATGACTTGCAATCCAATCAGATCGTCTGACAAACGGGCAGCTAAAATCAGAGTTCTGGGACCAGACATTTTCTGCATTTTTTCCATCGGAGCTGAAACAATTATCCTGAAAAAAACACACTCAAAAAGTACTTAACTATATGTTGGATGATACGAGTGGGTGCTTGTTTCGCTGAAAGACCCTTAAGCTATTGAGAAGCAGCAAACGATTACCTGTTTCAAGCATCATGTCATGAGTATCTTCATGTATATATATATATATATATATATATATATATATATATATATATATATATAATGTAATGAAACTAACGCCAACTACAGAGAATACCGACTGCTACAACCAATATAAAAATAAATTTATAGAGCTTGTAAGGCAAACCAAACGAAAACATCACCTAAATAAATTGAATAATAACTTAAATGATCCTAAGCGGCTTTGGACAACTATTGATGAGATTACTGGGAAAACAAAAGTTAAAGAGTGTGTCACTGAGTTAAATATAACATCGGGAACAATATTAAAAAATACTCAACAGATATGCGATGAATTTGTACAATTCTTTACTGACATAGGCGAAAATTTAGCAAGTAACATACAAGCAAATGTACAAAATACTCAGCCTCCATAAAGAACTTTGAACTCATTTATTTTGGATAAAGTCGAGCAATGTGAAGTATACACCACTGTTATGTCCTTAAAAAAATCGGAAAAGTCCTGGGTTCGATGGTATTAAAAGCGAGCATTTGAAAATTATAGCCGAGGATATAACAGAACCACTCACTTACCTAATCAACAAATGCTTTGAATCTGGCATATATCCCTCAATTTTAAAAAAAGGTAATATAATACCGATACATAAATCAGGAACAAAAACAGATGTTAACAACTATAGACCAATATCAATAATATCCAGTGTAGCAAAGGTTTTTGAAAAAGTTTTATCTACTAGAATGATTCGATACCTCACAAAATTCAAAATTTTAAGTAAAAATCAATATGGATTTACAGAAGGGAAAGCTACATCGGACGCAATAACTAAAATTGTAAATCAAATACATCAAAATATTGATAACAGAATCCCTTCAATCTGCATTTTTGTTGATTTAAAGAAAGCTTTCGATACAGTTAATCACAAATTATTATTAGAAGCATTGGAGAGAATTGGTTTCAGAGGAAACGCGTACTCACTGATCGAAAGTTATTTGTCAAATCGCCCACAATCTGTGCAGATATCAGGATCATTTAGTAAAGAAATGTATATTAAGTGTGGTGTCCCACAAGGAACTGTCTTAGGTCCGCTGTTATTCAATATATATTTAAATGATATTTTCCAAATTAATTGTGTTGGCAAAATAACTAGTTTTGCAGATGATACTGCAATATTATATGAAGGCACTGACTGGTCTGATCTGAAAAATGTAATTGAAAATGATTTTATCAAAATTATTCGGTGGTTTAATAGTAGAAAATTAAGCATTAACTACTCTAAAACACATTTTTTACCATTTGGATCTTATGCTAGACATCTGCCAAATTACACAAATTTCTCCTTCAATACTAATGATCAAAAAATGCAAATTAATAGAGTACCCAACATAAAATACCTTGGAGTGGTCTAGGATCCTCACTTACGATGGGACATCCATGTCAATTATATTTTAAAGAAAGTTAGATTTGTATCCTACAAAATTAAATACCTTGGGAATATATTGACAGAAAAATATCTTCGAACATTATACCATGCACTGATTGAGCCTCATCTCACATATGGTATATTAGCATGGGGAGCTGCATGTTCCTCACATATCTATAATTTAGATGTTTTTCAAAAAAGTATTCTAAAAATGATATTTAAAAAACCGAAACTTTATCCCACTGAAAAATTATACGCAGATGTTCGAATGTATGATATAAGACAGCTTTATTTCCTACACAGTATCACTCACTACCATAAGTTTGTAAACACCGACCAAAAATTAAACATAATCATTATACCAGGTACAAAATTCGTGGCACAGTAGTTCCTCAACCGCATAAATCTATAATGCAGCGATCATATCTCTATTTAGCGCCTAAATTTTATGAAATTATACCTAAAGACTTAAAAGATTTACGTTTCGGAAATTGTTTCAAAAGAAATTTAAAAAAGTGGCTACATTCTATATCTAGGACTGAAATTCATAAACTCATAAATACGAACATCAACTAAATACATAATCTACTGTAGCTAATTTTTGTCCTTTTTTGTCATTTGCATTCTACAGTTTCAACTTAAATTTATTGGTCCATGTACAGGCAATGCCTTCTATTGGGCCTGTTTTGATTTTATATTTATTTACTCATATTGTTTGTTATCTTGGTACATTGAGTGAATAAATATTATTATATTATATATGAGATGTAGGAGATGCGCGTCGGAAGAAGAGACAGTTGAGCACTTGACTGCCTATGTAGCTTGAAATTTCCAGTCCTGATGAATACGTGGAAATGACGTACAGAAGGATCAATAAGGCATAAATGCGTAGGGTTCTTGACTGGCACACCCTACACTTTGAGGACCAGTTCTTGAAATTAGAGAGTAGAAGGAAGTGGGCAGGGTTATCTTACCTTGCGGGGACTGTATTTCCTAAACTGAGAGGAAAGGTCTTGCAAACGACCACTAGTCTCGCCTCCAAAGACGAAATTGTCTTTGTGATAAACGTGTACTGATATGACGAACACCAAAAGCACATTATTTTGCCGAAAATGGAAACATCCATTATTTGGTGAAAGTCAACAACTTTCAGAATTAACTCCCATGGATTATTGCTCAAAAAACATTCGATTTTACTGTACTCAAGAATTATCCACGTGCGGTGGTTGATGTGAATCGGAACACTAGACAGGTAGGCACTTGCTTTGCGACTGCACAACCTCTCCATCAATCCTAAGGGAGCATTAACCTTATATGGCTGATCCAGCACAGAGTACTTCCTGGGCACCCAATAAGGTCCAACTGCTGTGATCTTTGATGAATGAGTCTTGAAACGTTGATTACACAATCACTAAGTTGAACATGAACATCAATGAAATTTTCTAATTAGTTATAGTTTCATATAGCTCCGGTCTTCGCAATTTAACAGACCATCATCCATGACCTTTTTTTCCGGGAGGCCTGAAGACATTAAAATTCTTATTCAGCAAAAAGTGCATTTCAAATAAATCTAAACAAACTTTCTATCGCTTGTTTTGGTTGCGTATCACAACAACTAAAGTAAAAGCACATTTTAATTTTACTTTCATCGATTGTGGTCTGACCATATCGGTATTAACAATACGAATGCCTGTACACACCTTAATTTAATAGTCGATCACGTATTAGTTAAATTTTTTATGATAAGAATGATATTGTACGAGGGATGTCCTTTAAGTTATGCATATAGAAACATAGTAGGCCGCGCGGATCGTACGTCAGTACTGAGTCTTAACCTCACTCTTTAGTAAACTTAAATTCCCCACCTGTTGACTGAACAGCAGAAAGCAGCCAAGGTTAATTGGTGTCAAAAAACGCTTGACCGTTTAAATTCCGGAAACTCAGAACATGTGTACAGCATTGTTACTGGCGATCAATCGTGGATTTGCTGTTATGAACCAGAAAATAAACGACAGTCGGCTGTTTGGGTGTTCCAAGGTGAAGAAAAGCCAACAAAAGTCATCCGCTCTCGAAGTGTTTCGAAAAAGATGGTCGAGACATTTGTGTCAAAAGTGGGTCATATTGCAACAATTCCTTTTAACGAGCAAAGAACTGTTACTGCGGATTAGTATACCACCATTTGTTTGCCAAAAGTCATCACCGAGCTTCGAAAAGACAACGCCGAAAGAAGAATCATCCTCCACCAAGACAATGCAAGCTCGCACACAGCCCATTAAACAAGGCAGCATTTAACGGAAGAAAACGTGGAATTACTGGACCATCCTCCATATATTCAAATATTCAAATTCAAATAATTTATTCAAATAATTATTACATTGACAGGCTCTAGAAATGTTAGACGAGGATACGATGAATTTTAAAATGTGTGTGTATCCCCGAATAACATTTAACATTTAATTTACTTATCAAAAACTACAACAATAGAAAAAGCTACACTACAAAATTAATATAAATGATATATACGCACTATCTAATGTAGTAAAGCTATATATTACACAAGTAGCAGCGCATATACATGTATTCGTTTACTCAGAGAACCATACTATTTTTTTTGTAATAAGTATATAATTAGTTTTGACCCAGTATCTAATTTTGATTTTAATGGATTTTGTAATAATTCGTTTATTCCTTATGAGAAGCGGTAAAAGATTTAACAATATGGGACCTGTAAAAGAAATATTTCTCTGAGTAAAAGAAAAACTCTGCAGAGAAGAACAGAATCTCGACTCAGTTACTGCCCTGGTTTGTATCTCATGAAAGATCCCATACTTTAAAGAAAATTGAATAACTCTTACACAGTAAAGTTGCCTTAAGTTTAGAAATTCTGTTTGAGAAAAAAGAAGATCGGTAGAATACATTTTAGGTTTAAATAAAAAAATTTTTAATAAAAATTTTTGAGCCACTTTTAATGGTTGTAAAAGGGATTCACATGCTGAACCCCAGCACAAAATGCCATAATTTAAAATAGATTCCGCTAGTGAAAAATACACCATTTTCCTTAACTTAAAGGTTAAGACATTCCTTAGTTGCGAAAATTTGTACACTAACTTCCTAACTTTTTGCTGATGTAGTCAACATGTATGTCCCATCTTAAGAATCTATCAAAATAGACACCCAAATATTTAATATTGTCACAGGATTGTATTTTTAAATGACAGTTACAATTTAATTGAACGCTACATGAAGAGTTATGTAAGGGAATATACACTTTATTAGGCATGTCCCTTCTGGTCATAGAAAAAGATATAAATTTTGTCTTTTCAATATTTAGAGTCAGTTGATTTATGTCTAACCAGCATTTTATTTTGTATAAGTCTAGTTCAGCTTTAGTAAAAGCATCAAGCCATGAACTACCAGCGATTAAAAGGGCAGTGTCATCTGCGAAGCACACAATTTTACCATTAACGTTTAAGTTTAAGAGACTATTAACATACACTGAGAACAGAATCGGGCCAAGCACTGTACCTTGCGGTACGCCAACAACTACTTTTTGAGCTTCACTATAAATAACATCGCTTAACTTAACTTTTGATATCTGTTCTCCAGGTAAGATTTAAATAAATTATGTACTACTCCACGAATTCCTATGCCTTATAGATGTTTGGGTAAAATATTGTGATTGACCGTATCAAAGGCTTTTTTAAGTCTAAGAAAACAGCTACTGGTTTAAGACCCTTATTTATACTATTTGTCACAAATTGGTTAACATTATACAACGCATTATCAGTACTAACCTCTGGTTTAAACCCAAACTGATCCGGAGATATTATTTTATTTTTCTCAAGGTAGTCCCATAACTTTGATTTAATTCACTTTTCTACTATTTTATTAAGCACACTACACAAAGCTATATAGGCCTATAGTTATTTATGTCCGTTTTATCCCCATCTTTGTGGATTGGAATGACAATGGAGTATTTAAAAATTTTAGGATAACAACCAGAAGAAAAAATAATATTGATCAGATGCAGCAATGGTTTAATGAGACTTTTATGATTTTCTTTTATAATTCTAGAGGATATGCCGTCCTCTCCGCATGAGTTGGTATTTTTTAACGAACCAAAGACATTAACAAGTTCCGTCTCGTTAACAGGCTGGAGAAATAAGGATTTATCCAAACAATGCTCATAAGATTGTGGTTTTGGTACTATTTTAGATGCAAGTTTTTTGCCAATTGAACTAAAAAAGTCATTCATTTCATTAGCTATCTCATGTAAGTCTGTGGTAGTTTGACCATTATTTTTTTTAATGATTTTTATGGTATTTTTTTCTTGAAAATCGTTTGAAGCCTCCCTAATGTTTTGCCACATTTTTTTGAATCACTTAAGTTCTGCATTATTTTATTTTTGTAGTATGAATATTTGGTTTTTTTAATAATTTTAGACAAGCAATCTCTATACTCAGTATATATTTTCACAGCTTGTGGACAATGATTGGAACATTTGTTTTTAATTTATTTCTATGACAAATACACTTAACAAGATTTATAGTGATCCAAGGCTTTAAACATTTATACCTAGTGTGTATTGGAGTTACAGTAGTGCTTTGTTCTAAGTAATATTTAATTTTTTTTGTTATTGATTCAGCTATAATGTCGGGTTCGGTTTCATTTAAAATACTTTGCCATGACTCATCATTCAAAAGATTATGTAACATATTAAAGTTTGTGTTTCGACGGAACTTATTAACTTTCTCAGCATCGCCATGCTTCATATCGATACTTAATATTACTGGAAAATGATCAGTTATGTTGATAACGGCCGCATTACATAACTTTAAGGTTTTCACAAAAAAATGATCTAAACACGAATCCTTTCTAGTGGGTATCGTAATGTACGGAAAATAGCCCAATCCTGCCAAGCAATTAAGATAATTTGAAGCATATTCTTTTTTGTCCAATAAATTAATATTAGTATCCCCTGAAAAAATCTCGATGGTGCAGGGAGAAAAATGACTCTGTGTGAATAAACTCAAAATAATATCGGAATATATTCTTTCATTGAGGCTAGGCAGTCTATAATGTCCCGTCAGGCCGATTTTTGTATTATTTTTTAATAGCTCAATACGTAGGAATTTATGATTTTGAATATCTATCACTTTATGTTGCAGAACCAAATTAGTTTTTATATAAATAATAGTACCATCACACCAGTTTATAGTACTTCCATTGTAGAAAATGGAGTAAGATTCAATACCAAAATCAGCGCAATTTTCGACTACGTGAGTTTCGGACATGATTATCGCATCATAGACTACCTCCAATGAACGTAAAAATAACAGGAAATCATCGAAATTGGTTTTAATCCCTCTAATATTAACATGAATTACATTTAAGCTATATTTTTTATCCAAAGTGAATTCAGTTACGTCGTTAACAGTATAACAAATTTTATTAGAACTTGTATGATAGTTGTCTAAAAGATTATTGTGATCGTCTTTACAATACATAAAGAAGCTTAAAGATATCTATTTATAGGAGAAATATACAATATTTAAGAAGAGTTATATTCTCGTAAGCACCTATTGTTCCCTTTCTGAAAGGATTTTTCTAGGTGTAGTGAGTTACTCACTTTAATAATTTTGCCACCCTCTGTTTTACGTAACAGCACTGATCCATTTTGGTACCAGACATATTTATAACCCTGATCTTTACATTTTTTTGCCTCTTTTAATAAGCTGTAAGTTAAATCGAACAAAAATTCATTTATATAGATTTATTTTTTACCGTTTCAGATCTACTAAGTGAGACAGAAACAATAGGTGCTCTGTTATTTACCGAAATTGCCTTAATGTTTATTAAATTTTCCCTAACAATCGACCTATCTACAAAATTCAACACTTTTAGGGATTTATCAAACAATAGTCCCTATCTAAGTCCTAAAGTTTCTTTACTTTCCCGAAAATTAAAACCAGACAGCGTGGTCAAAGGTTCCAGTCACCAGAAGAAGCAGTTAACGCATTCAAAAATGCCGTTTTGGATCTGCCAGCAAACGAGTGGAATAAGTGCAGATGTGTATTAATCTTCGTGGAGAAAACCTACCGTGTTGTTTTGTTTCCATATGCAAAGCTTAAAAGACGTCCCTCGTATTACGAAATCACGGCATAATGTTCTAGGATGATCTCGAACTCATTATAGACCAGAGAAACAACGTTTCCGCCCAAAAAAGTTATAAATACAGGCAGTCGCGATTCACGAGGTATTCAAAGATGTGTACCAAAATAATTACTACTATTACCGAATATAATAAAAGACATATCTATATTTGTTTTGCACTTGTGCAATGTCATTAGCATTGATGTGATCATAATGTTTACGTTTCCGTTCCACTTCGATAGATCAATTGATTTGTGTTCCGCCATGTTTGATCGAGAATTACTTGCAGTAATCCTTGGTTCTCCATATCGTGAAAGCTCATCTGTTATAATTAAAGAGTAAGAGTATAGCTGGTGATACACAAAGCAGCGCAACATTTTTTGAAATCAAGTTATTGCAGAAGTATTTGAAAAAGCATCTGCTAGAATTCTTCAATCTCTCAGTAAGTATCAAATTTTGGATGTTGTTAATCAAATACAAATCTTGTCGATCTAAGAAAAGCTTCCGAAAGAGTAAACCATGAATGATAGACACATTGGACGGAGTTGGCTTTCAGGGAAAGATGTACTCATTACGAGAAAATTACTTATCCATCAGACAGAAATCCGTTAAAGTATCCAAATTTTTCAGTAACGAAACGTTTATCAAATGTGGCGTCCCACAGGGAACGGCTTTGGGCCCACTGCTTTTCAATACGTATTTAAATGATATATCTTAAATTGACTATGTGTGTGCAAAATAGTAAGCTTCGCAGATGGCAAAGCAGTTCTTTATAAAGGTGATGATTGGTTTCATTTGAAAAGTATAGTTGAAAACGATTTTGTCAAAATTATCCAGTGGATTAATAACAGAAAATTGAGCACTAATTACCTTAAAACATATTTCAAATACTTTTCTTCCTATTCCAGACATCTATCAAATCACACAAACATCTTGTTTATCGTAAATAGTCAGAAACAAGAAATAAACAGATCTAAAATACCTTGGAATATTCCTGGATCCAGACTTGCATTGGGATGTTCATATTAAATGTATTTTAAAAAAAGTTATATAAATAAGCATAAATGGAGAGGAACAGTTGTACCCAGGCTGAATAAACCTGCAAAAGGTTGGGAAATCTCGAAACCGAAAAAGTTAAAAGAATAGATTTTTTAGACGTACATAAATTAATAGTATCTCTATTCATGTTTCACTACTATATGCAACATTAGTGGTCCATGTATAGGAAATGCCTCCCATGGGCACTTACTTCATATTCACTTACTTATCCTTTATATTGTGTTTTAGGAGTGAATTACTATTATTACATTATTAATAAAAAAACATTTAGTTCCACATAGGTAGTATCCCTCTTCTGAGTCAGTCTCTTGGTAGAAAATTTGAATTGAATATTTTGGGTACAATCTTTAAATCTGGTAAAAACTTAAAATATACTAAGTGACATATAAATCCGAACACCCAGTTTAAATGGTTTTATTTTAATAAAATTTTGTATAAGTACTTCATGAAGCATAATAAGTAAATGATAAAAATTTCAAAATGATTGCACTGCTTTAAAGCCCTTTGACGTTTAATAATGTGTGGATGCACCCTGATGTGCTACGCATTCTCCAACGCGCCTAGGCATGCTTTTGATCAGGTGGTCAATGTCCTCCTGTGGTATCTCATTCCAGGCAACCACCAACTCCTCTCGAAGTGCTTCTAGAGTCTGAGAAGGACGATGCAAATTGAGCAATCTCCTATCCATCATATCCCACACGTGCTCAATTGGGGATAAGTCGGGAGATCTTGGTGGCCATGGTAACAATGTGACATCATTATGTTGAAAGAAGTCTATTGTGACTCTTGCAACATGTGGTCGGACATTATCTTGTTGGAAAGTTGGATCTGCCAGGGTGTCAAGATAGGGTAAAAGATGGGGTTCTAGAACTTCGTGGATATAACGCTGCGCGTTCATGTTACCTCTGATGAAGATTACAGGTGACCTGGAACCATAAGCTATAGCACCCCAAACCATAACTCCAACAGTGTGATGAACATGTCTTTCAACAAAAAACTGTGGATTCCTCCTTTCACCACGTCGCCTTCTAACCCTGGCACGACCTTCGTGCATGCTTAAACAAAATCGAGACTCGTCACTAAAGACAATACTGTTCCATTCCTGATCCCAGAGTGACCGTTGTCTGCACCACTCAAGGCGATTACGTCGGTGTTCTCGAGTTAAAGGGAGGACCCAGTGTGGCCGGTATGAAAACAAGCCAAAACTTCTCATTCGTCGGTAAACACTTCGCATGCCAATATGTCTTCCGTGTTCTGCAATCCATTCATTTGCAATGGACCTGGTAGTGGAGAAACGGTCCCTTAAGGCCAATAATCTTAGGCGGCGATCTTCACGGTCTGTTGTTCTACGGCGGCGTCCAGTGCCCCTTGCTCTTTGCGTACGGCCTTCTCGAAGCCATGCCTGACAACACCTAACCACAGTCACTACACTTCTTTGCACTCTAACTGCAATTGCCCGAAAAGAAAGTCCAGCTTCCCGAAGTCCCACTATACGGCCCCTATCAAACTCACTAAGTTGACGAAATCGTACAGGTCTCCGTACTCTAGGCATCGTAACCGATCGTAAAGGATGTCAAGAACCAAAATCCGCCAACGTTGATTCTTTACTGCGGCTGAAATATTCATTTTTCGAGCGTTAGTGAATTAAAAAAAGCAGTATAAAAACCGGAATGTCCAACTGATAAGGCTGAACATTTTTTCACTTGTTATTTACAGTAAGATAAATACATTCACCAACTTTTATTAAAATAAAACCATTTAAACTGGGTGTTCGTATTTATATGTCACTTAGTATATATACTAATTATGTTTTCTATTCCATCAGCGGTACAAGTGTTGCATGTCGTGAGATTCTGGATGTCCCTGTATTTTAGAATACGTATTATTCCTACTGCTTTTCAACCACCATGTATTATCATGGTCTAATTGGAGAGTAAAGGTATAATAGATGGAAAGTGATTATATTACACTGATGTAACTCCTGGAACAGACGATTAATTTTATTTCTCTAGTTAGCACCTATAAAGCACAATACGACGAACTTTTATTATGTTATTTCTGATATATTAAAGTTTTTGTAACGGAAATACGAGGGACACTAAAAAAGAAGTCTACCTAGCCATACAAAAAAAAAACAAGTATATGTCAAATAGTGGAATGTGCTGCTCTAACCTTACTTGCAAAACTTGAGATAATTTTTAAAATTAACTTACAATTTATTAAGTGAATTGCGAGGAAAAATGAATAATACAATTTGAGAGTATCGCAGTCATAAAATTTCTGATAAAAGAGGACAGCGAGCCAAAATCAGAGAAGAGAGAATGATTGCCGACTATGGGAATGATGCACCATTAACAACAATATTCTGGTCGGAACAATTTCGATACGAGTGAATCCATAGAAGACGATCCCAGAAGTGGAAGACCCAAAATGATGAAATTACTCCAAAAGTTGAAGCCATGGATCGTCGTGTGAAGGTTCACCATTAGTATGGTGTTGGATATGTAGACACCAACATATACTAAGTGACATATAAATCCGAACACCCAGTTTAAATGGTTTTATTTTAATAAAAGTTGGTGAATGTATTTATCTTACTGTAAATAACAAGTGAAACATTTTTCACCCTTATGAGTTGGACATTCCGGTTTTTATACTGCTTTTTTTTAATTCACTAACGCTCTAAAAATGAATATTTCAGCCGCATTAAAGAATCAACGTTGGCGGATTTTGGTTCTTGACATCCTTTACGATCGGTTACGATGCCTAGAGTACGGAGACCTGTACGATTTCGTCAACTTAGTGAGTTTGATAGGGGCCGTATAATGGGACTTCGGGAAGCTGAACTTTCTCTTCGGGCAATTGCAGTTAGAGTGCAAAGAAGGGTAGACACTGTGGTGAGGTGTTGTCAGGCATGGCTTCGAGAAGGCCGTACGCAAAGAGCAAGGGGCACTGGACGCCGCCGTAGAACAACAGACCCTGAAGATCGCCGCCTAAGATTATTGGCCTTAAGGGACCGTTTCTCCACTACCAGGTCCATTGCAAATGAATGGTTTGCAGAACACGGAAGACCTATTGGCATGCGAAGTGTTTACCGACAAATGAGAAGTTTTGGCTTGTTTTCATACCGGCCACACTTGACACCCTGGCAGATCCAACTTTCCAACAAGATAATGCCCGACCACATGTTACAAGAGTCACAATAAACTTCTTTCAACATAATGATGTCACATTGTTACCATGGTCACCAAGATCTCCCGACTTATCCCCAATTGAGCACGTGTGGGATATGATGGGTAGGAGATTGCTCAATTTGCAACGTCCTCCTCAGACTCTAGAAGCACTTCGAGAGGAGTTGGTGGTTGCCTGGAATGAGATACCACAGGAGGACATTGACCACCTGATCAGAAGTATGCCTAGGCGCGTTGGAGAATGCGTAGCACATCAGGGTGCATCCACACGTTATTAAAGGTCAAAGGGCTTTAAAGCAGTGCAATCATTTTGAAATTTTTATCATTTACTTATTATGCTTCATTAAGTACTTATACAAAATTTTATTAAAATAAAACCATTTAAACTGGGTGTTCGGATTTATATGTCACTTAGTATAATAACGAACCTTCACGACAATTTTGATCTGAAAAAGGTCTCAGCCAGGTGGGTAAACGACTGTTGGAACTGAAGTAATATTGCTCAGATTGTAAATCTGAGAAACTTGTGTGCAAGTGCATTGATCTGGGGGATTATATTGATTTAATGAATTAAAAAAAATGTCTTTTGCTTCATGATTCATGATCTAGGAAAAAAGCACGACGACAAGGGGTACCGCCGGAACCACAAATTCCGAAAAACATTCAGGTACATAATATTCTGTTATCTGATACTGCCGTATATGTACCACTGACCATTCAAGAATTACATGATGATGATGATTTTTCGGTGTGTTACTAGGTTATCTATGAATATTCTTAATTATTAAAGTTTCTCCGAAACTGAAACAATTCGGTGTTTCCATTGAGGAAGGCACCTAGGTATTTTTCCGTAATTGAAAGAATCTCTCTACGGCAGACAAAGAAACCGGACTAAACGATACAGCAAACCTCGGAAATCAGAGCGAAAGCTTTCAATGAAATAAAATGAACAATGATGGTTTATCAGGAATGGGTGTCAATTTATATTCGGCATGGAGCACATAGTCCAGGATCCCATACCCTACCAAATGTTCATCGTATATGAAATTATGAGAACGTATACTAAGTGACATATAAATCCGAACATCCAGTTTAAATGGTTTTATTTTAATAAAAGTTGGTGAATGTATTTATCTTACTGTAAATAACAAGTGAAAAAATTTTCAGCCTTATCAGTTGGAAATTCCGGTTTTTATACTGCTTTTTTTTAAGTCACTAACGCTCTAAAAATGAATATTTCAGCCGCAGTAAAGAATCAACGTTGGCGGATTTTAGTTCTTGACATCCTTTACGATCGGTTACAATGCCTAGAGTACGGAGACCTGTACGATTTCGTCAACTTAGTGAGTTTGATAGGGGCCGTATAGTGGGACTTCGGGAAGCTGGACTTTCTTTTCGGGCAATTGCAGTTAGAGTGCAAAGAAGTGTAGACACTGTGGTTAGGTGTTGTCAGGCATGGCTTCGAGAAGGCCGTACGCAAAGAGCAAGGGGCACTGGACGCCGCCGTAGAACACCAGACCGTGAAGATCGCCGCCTAAGATTATTGGCCTTAAGGGACCGTTTCTCCACTACCAGGTCCATTGAAAATGAATGGTTTGCAGAACACGGAAGACCTATTGGCGTGCGAAGGGTTTACCGACGAATGAGAAGTTTTGGCTTGTTTTCATACCGGCCACACTGGGTCCTCCCTTTAACTCGAGAACACCGACGTAATCGCCTTGAGTGGTGCAGACAACGGTCACTCTGGGATCAGGAATGGAACAGTATTGTCTTTAGTGACGAGTCTCGATTTTGTTTAGGCATGCACGATGGTCGTGCCAGGGTTAGAAGGCGACGTGGTGAAAGGAGGAATCCACAGTTTTTTGTTGAAAGACATGTTTATCACTTTGTTGGAGTTATGGTTTGGGGTGCTATAGCTTATGGTTCCAGGTCACCTTCTCTTCATCAGAGGTAAAATGAACGCGCAGCGTTATATCCACGAAGTTCTAGAACCCCATCTTTTACCCTATCATGACACCCTGGCAGATCCAAATTTCCAACAAGATAATGCCCGACCACATGTTGCAAGAGTCACAATAGACGTCCTTCAACATAATGATGTCACATTGTTACCATGGCCACCAAGATCTTCCGACTTATCCCCAATTGAGCACGTGTGGGATATGATGGGTAGGAAATTGCTCAATTTGCAACGTCCTCCTCAGACTCTAGAAGCACTTCGAGAGGAGTTGGTGGTTGCCTGGAATGAGATACCACAGGAGGACATTGACCACCTGATCAGAAACATACCTAGGCGCGTTGGAGAATGCTTAGGACATCAGGGTGCATCCACACATTACTAAAGGTCAAAGGGTATTAAAGCAGTGCAATCACTTTGAAATTTTTATCATTTACTTATTATGCTTCATTAAGTACTTATACAAAATTTTATCAAAATAAATCCATTTAAACTGGGTGTTCGGATTTATATGTCACTTAGTATATAAATGTAGGTCAACATTTTTCTAATGGTACTCTTTTATTCTGAATAATATGAATGTGTCAATTGCCATGACTAAGCATGGGTGCACATGGGGAAGAGGAAAAAAATAATTGAGGATTTTTAATTTATTTCTATCAGCTCTGCCCTGTTAATTCAAAGGGGGTATCTGCAGATTTTCTTAAAACTAAGTTAAAAGCGTATACAGGTTACTTTATAAGATATCTTCGCATGTGTTAGCATAAAAAGCCGTCTACGACTCTGCTATATCTAGGTAATACCTTAAAAAATAAGGCGTATCTGTATTTTCATCAACTTCGTTAACTTAAAAAGGTGATATTTTTACGAAAATAAGTCGAATATGCACAGTGTCTTAAATAAATGGCGTGTCTACAAGACCCATTTACAGATACGCCCTTTCTCATAAAAATCTGTTATATGCGCATGCGTATTGCGTATTATCGGTGTATTTTCTAACCTCAAAATTAGTTGTTATTAATTCGGGGTTAGGATTTTGATTATTTGATGTTTTTGTATTTGTACGTCTTATTGTTTCGTGAAAATCGATAAAATGGAGCGAGGGAAACGTCTTGTTTTACTTGCTTTGAATAAGCTTCAAAGCGAAAAGGTTTCCCAGTTAAAAGACGTTTGTCAGCGGTGAAAAATAATGCATCAGATCCCGATTATTTTCCTGTTAGTTTGTCTAATTCTAGCGATTCTGAAGAAGAGTCTGATACATGTCACGGTTAGGTAAGTCGTTGAGAGTTCACTATCTTGTTTTTTTCTATATTTACGCTATTTTATCTCTGTTTAGAGATAAATTCCGACACATTTCAATCCACAACAAAAATAAATATTGTAAGCAATATTTGTACACGTCCCCGCAACACTGGCACTATTACCCAGACGAACTTAACTTCCAATGAAGAAACCCATAATGAAGCTTTTTATTGTGTTACAAAAATATTAGAAGATATGTTTATAAACGTGGTTGAAAAAGTGGAGCAGTTAACACTGACCAAAGATGGAAGACCAAGAAAACGAAAAAGGTTTATTGAAAGTGTTGAGGAAAGAAAAGTTATCAAGAAAAGAAAAAAGGTAATAGAACACACAATAAAGGAATCTTGCAATCCTGATACTTGTTTAAAAAAATGTAGGTACAAGATAAATTCAAGGCAACGTGCAATGATCAATCACAGCTTCTGGGAAATGCCCAACAAGGAACAAAGAATTGTCATTCTTCATTGTGTGTCCAAGACTGTTTGAAAGAGCAGAACTACTAAAGCCTTAACATCACGACGCAGCAATACTATGATTTACTCGCTCAAAGATCACCAAGGTTCTAGAACCGAAGTGTGTAAGGCATTTTCCCTTACAACACTCGGTTTCAACAAATCCAATGATAAACTAATTAGAAGTGTGTTCAAGAAAAGAGCGATAAATTCTGTCACGTCAAAAAACGATGGTCGTGGGAGACCAAACAATAAAAAGTTCGATAGAGAATTAACTGTGGAACATATTCAATCATTCAATCCTAGCCTAGCTCATTATCGATTCAGTGGTTAATACAATAATGCTAATATGTTAATTATGCATTTTTGCAAAATAATGGAGTTTGAATTTTTCAAATAAAAATAACGCCACCTATACTGTAACTATCTAAAACTGTAATGACTCATCGATGTTCACGTGAACATCACTTAACTACCAGTAGTCGGCTGTTCATAGGCGGGGTATGAATGTTTAACATGGGTGAACTAGATTTGTCACATGCTTAATAAAGAGTGGTTTGAAACATATTGTAAGTCAAAAATTTGGGAATTACCTTTATTTATCGTCGCTTCCACTTACATCTGACAGTAATAAACTGTCGCTACCGCTTTCCTCGTTGAAATTGACTATAACTGGCTCTATGATGGTGTCGATGTGGTGGTCAAGCTGCCACATTTTTGTTTCTTCCTTCACAACATGACGGATAGCATTCTGCCAAGCTTCGGGCGTTACTAGCTGTACGGAAGTCTCAAGTAAAACCTTAACGTCTGGTAATTTGAAGGTTGTGTTATGGCGCGCAATATAACCCCTCACTTGAGCCCAGTTGAGCTCTATTGGGTTCAGTTCACAGTGGTAGGGCGGTAACCGCAGCACAGTGACACCACATTGACGGGCCATCTCATCAGTCACGTAACTAATGTTCGCAGGTTTGTGCTGTTTAATTTTTTCATACAATTCCGCTTTCACACATGAATCGTCAAACGGGATTCCTTTTTCGCGCAACCATTGCTGCATGTCACTTTTTCGAGATCCCATAGTCGGTACACGTTCGGCTCGACGACTATGGTAGGAAGCATTATCCATGACGATCACAGAGTTGGGCTTAACTCGCTGAAGCACCCCTTGAAACCAGCTCTCGAAGCAGCTGGCATTCATTTCGTCATGGTAATCACCTCCTTTCTTAGAGACTAAAATCAAGTCACACTCTTCTAAAAAGCCACTATCGCTACCAATATGAGTTACGATCAATCTTTGGCCTTTCCCTGACAGTCCACGACGACCTGTTGACAAACCTTCAATACTTGCTTGTCGGTTACTCACTACGTTTTTGTCTATCCAGGTTTTTTTAACTGTGTGACCTGGATTTACCCATGTCTCGTCCAAATAATAGATTTTTCTGCTTTGTCGCCTATATTCAATCATTTCGCGTAGGTATTTTCGACGCCAGGCGACTATTTGAGGTCTCTCTATCAATACTGACTTCCGATTACGCGTTTCGTAACGAAAATTAATTTCGTGCAGGGATTTCCTCATTACCTCGATGCTCATTTGGGGTATAATTTCATTTTCCTTGATCGCTGCATGTACAGCCTTGAGGGTTGGTATCTCATTCCTAAAGAAGAATGAATGTACGGTTCGCCTTAACGCCATTTTGCTATCGTCATCCAATTTAACGGCCTTTCGTCCCTTCAAATTAAACTTTGGATCAGTAGTAGCTCCAATTTTCTTCTTTTCATGCACCACCCTGCGAATGGTCCACTCTGGAACGCCTGTCATACTTTCACAACGCGCGAGTGCATCTCCCTGTGACATAGTTCTGTTCAGATAATTGAACACGTTGAGTACGATTTCTTTCGCGTCCCTCTTCAGTGCTTTACGAAGCCGTCTACTTGTTCCCTGGCTTTCAGTACTTCCACTCGTGCCATTTGTACTCTCCATGGTTAAGTATAACCAAAACAGTAACCACAGAAACCACAACAATAACAATCACACAACAATTCTTATAAAAACACACAATATGCGATCGCTCAACGAAACACGTTCCAATGCGTTGCCGACGCCTATGAGTCTGCCGGTCGAGGCGCGTCTTTGATTTCATTGGTTCTACCGGCGGAGAACAATCAGCCATTATTTCCATCTCTGTCTGTGCTGTTGACCACCGCAAAGCCACAGAAACGACATATGTCGTACGCTATACGGCTGTACTGGAAGGAAGCCGGGATCGAGCTCTGATCATGTGTTGATCACGCGTATGAGTCATTACAGTTTTAAATAGTTGTAGTATAGCTATCGTTTTAGAAAACGAAAATAATTTATAACAAATTTTTCTTGGCCTCTTTTATTACAAAATATTTCACATACCGAGTTAGCATTCAACATGTGATAAACATGCACGGTTACCCGCAGCGCCGTGGCGTCTCCTGGGAATCCGGTTGAACCTTAAAATTTGCATATTTAGCATGATTTTGTGTACAATTTCGAGGACTTTGTAGTACTTGTTCCCCCACCCTATGAAAATTTTTCAAAAAGTTTGGGATACGGGTTCACTGACAAGGAATTATGTCTTGCTGATAATCAGCCCCGTAGGAAAAATTTCTGCCGGCGCCCATGTCGCGATTGACCGGATGCCAGACTACATACATAATATCCACATCCATCCAACGCTTTAGCTTTGTACATAGCCAGCGTTGGTGGAAGAAAACGTCAGTTCCTGTATCAGAAAGTGGATGTACAATAAGATTAAGTGTTCAGAAGTCTGGAAATACAATTTGCCTTACGAGTATGACACGTGTAGGCCAGACAGTTCCTCTCTATTCATCAAATTCGCATTTATTCCCTTTTACAGGGCAATGTCCAGGATACGAATGGAATAGCATTAGGATGCCGCAAATCAGTCCATATTGCAATCTAGTGTGATTACAAAAAAGAAAACGCCGACCACTATTTTCACATATAAAATCCGCGAAACTCAGCAGGTTTCCAGATTTGACAAGTCTATGCTTCATTTGGTAAAATTTTCGATATTTTTTAAGAATAAAATGATACGCCAATGGTTTTTTGACAAATAAAAGTTATCCTTGAATTCCTCGTTCAATTTAAAACAAATGATCTCTCTTGAATTGTTTTCCTTCGTTGCGCGATTTTTGAGTAAAAAAATAAAAACCGTTCTATTGTCCCAGAAAATTACTGTAATAATTGAAGAATGCAATTTTGCAATAAATATCTAGATGCTCTGGAATATGTCACTGGCTTTTGACATCTGACAAGTCTGTTCGCTGTGGCATCTTTTTTATTATTTAGTTTTCACGATGTTGTGAATAATAGTGAATTATTCAAATGCAGAAATGGCGGAAATGCATTACGTATATGGCCTTGCAGACGGTAATGGTGAGCAAACCAGACGGATTTATCACCATAGATAGAAAATTATTAAAATTGGATAAACATACGTAGGTGCGTATGCGAGAATTAATAAAATTATCAGGAATTTTATTAATTAGGAAGCCCCGACTGCCATGTGTATCGCCTTTTAGCGCGACTCCGAATGCCTGATCGATGTCTTCGCCCCGAAAAGATCCCACGAGCCCCTTTTTACACGTTTTTCCTTGAAAATAAATAAGACACATATCAGATGTAAACAACTTGAAAGCTATAACCATAAATACATTCTCGCTCTTGAAGGGATCGATAACATATAAACAGCAATCGACAAAAGTATATAGACAAATTAATATTGTGTTGTATTTCTTTTTTAACTTGTTTTATCAATACATCAACCTGTATACATAAATGGTTATAGCGTAATACTCACTTATACATAATTAAATTCATTAGACTCCCTTCAATAAAAAATTAATTGAAAAAAACTGAAACTATGAAGGACAAAAATATATAGACAAAGCAAAGCAATTATAGAAAAAAGAAGCAAAGTTCATAGAATTATAGAAAACCAACCATGTTTGTGTTAATATTTTGTAGCATAACCATTATTATCAGTCACCGCCTGGCATCGTCTCGGCATAGATTGTAGAAGTTCCTTGATATAAGATTCATCAATCTGTCTCCACTTTTGCTCTAAAGCGGCAAAAAGTTCATCCTTGTTAGAATAATTTTTATCTTGTATTTGCTTATCTAAGTATTCCCATAGATTTTCAATGGGGTTTATATCGGGAGACTGTGAAGGCCATTTGAGAACTGGTATTTTTTCATCCAGAAAGAATTTCTTTGCGAAATTTGAAGTGTACTTGCTTGAGAACATATTGTGTTCCATATAGGGTAACATGACATGCTTTAGTATGTCTCTGTATACAAACTTATCCATAATGCCATCTATTCTATGTAAAGGTCCCATCCCAAACCCCGAAAAGCACCTCCAAACCATAACAGACCCGCCTCCAAGCTTAAGAGTGGGCAAAGTGTACTTGGGGTTCAATCTTTGTCTAATATAATAAAAACCATCTGATCCAAACATATTGAACTTGGATTCGTCACTGAAACATACCCTCTTCCAATCACAGATGCTCCAATCAAGGTGCAACCGTGCAAATTGTAATCGGTCCTTACGGTTTTTCCTCGAGATTAGCTGCTTCTTACTCGAGCGAGGTGCAAATAACTTCAAATCATTTAATCTTCTACTTATAGTTTCCGTAGAAACACTGACAATTCCTTTTGTCTCGATTTCGCCTTTTATCTGTCTTGGGATTTTAAACGGATCTTTGGACGAAATTACTTTTATTAATCTAACTGATCTAGCATTTAGTTTTCTAGGCCGTCCGCTTCTCTTGGAGGCTTCCAAGATACCTTTTTGTTTATATTTGTTCAATATTGCCCAAACAGCTTTACGCTTCAGCTTCAAATGTTTGGCAATGTCAACTTGACGTTGACTATGTTTGTATGACTCGACGATCTTAGTTTTCACATCGAAAGAAATTTCTGGACCACCTGGCATGGTCTTAAAATCACTCTTAACAACCTATTCCACAATACTTGATAAACACAAACTAATCCTCTTCTGACACGAAACCATACTAAACTAATGTTGAAAAGAATTTGTCTACATATTTTTGTCCCTCATAAAAAGTGCTTATACTCAGACTTGTATTGTGTTCATTGCAGATAATGCAAAAACAAGGAATTTAGTTTTTCTACTAATAACGCATTTGTTTATGGAGCAATGAAGCATGAATTCGTTTTCTAAAGGTATTTAGGTAAATATTCATATTTGTCTATATACTTTTGACGATTACTGTATGTGCGATTGCCGAGTATCGGATATTTGACATACCCTGTATCATACCGCTGAATACGGAACCGTCTCAAGAATCCCGCCGCGTCCTTCAGATGGCCTTGATACCGTTACCAACTTCCTGCTGCCCGGCAGAGATTGATGGGATGAGTGTGCGTAACCTGAACAAAAGAAATTCCTTTCGATGTATTTCGGCCGTTAATCGTAGTAAGCTGTGCTATACCTTTCTGCTTCCGCAGCAGGCATTTGTTTCAATTATCACTTTTTCGTGGCTGTCTGCGATGAACGTGTTGTTGGCGGGCACTTTCTCCGAACAGCTGACCTACACTCTCGGCTGACGAAGCGACGACGCAAGGGGTTTCTCCTTTTTTAGTTCAGGGAATTTAACATTTCGTATTTTGTCTGATCACGAGCAATCCGAACTGCCGAACTGGGAAAAGCCTCCTCTTGTAGATTGCTTCACAATCTCGACACCCTAGGGACAAAGGAGCGGTCGTATCGACCAGTTCTGGATGTACGAAGTTCTAAACGGTTAGAATGGAGACCGAAGTCAGGCGGGTCTGTCTGGCAGGCACATTGCGCGGCGTGATCATGGACGAGAGCTCTGAGGAGCAAAGCCCGTTTGTTTAGAGGTAGAAGAGAGCTAGATCACCGACGGTGCGTAAGGATCCCGAGACTGTCTGTTAGAGAAGAGTCATCAATCGGTCGGACAGCCCTCCTCTGGACAGCATCGAGCATGAATAATGTAGTCGGGGCCGCAGCACCCCAAACGGATGAGCAATACTCGAGGCTAGGCCTTATTTGGGCCTTTTATAGAGTGAGAAGGTCATGTGGAGCAAAGTACTTCTTAGCTTTGATCAAATAGCCTTTTCCCAGCAGCTGCCGTTATTGACGAGTTGTGTTCGTGTCAGATCAGGTCCTCGGTGATCTGGACTCCGACCAGCCGAAAGTATTATGATAAATAAAATGCCTCCTTATTTGAAGAACAAGCTTACCATGAGATGTGATCATCACTCAGCGAACCTGCGTTTTGTAGGATATACTCTTGACTTGCCTCGGCACCGAACAACCCAATTCAGAAAGAGCTTTTCATATGTGGCGCCCGATTTCTACAATAAAGTACCTCAAGCTTTGAAAACTCTATCTGTGTCCAGCTTTAAAAGAAAAGTTAGGCTCTTTGTCTTTGATGACATGTAGCATGTATTTTTTTGATTTCATGTAGCATGTATTTTTATGTAATTTTATTTTTATATTTGTTTATTTGTGCATGTTTTCTCACTCGTCACTTTTCATTTGTTTGTGTTTTGCTTACACATTTGTTACTGTTTACTTTTAATTTTTATATCTTCCGCCATATACCTAATATTTTCTTTTTTTTAAAGTTACTTCTAATCACGGTTTTTGATTCTGCTACGTACTCTGTTGCTGCACGTTTCTCTTTTGGTCTTTTGGTCACTATACCATGCTACGATTCTGTAAAAAAAATTTTTTTTTCTGCTTTAAATGTTATTATCTTCAATGTATTTTTGTTGTATTTGCATGTACTTGAATTTTTTTTTTAGCCCTGGGTGGTTCTGAAGAACAGCTTGTGCTGATGTAACCCGCCAGGTAAAATAAAGGCCATTTGTTATTATTATTATTAACCACTCTTCGTCGAATCCGGATGAGCGCTAGGATGCTTTTTGTTCGTCAAGGTACAGTGGCAGATTTAAGCTGTACAAGATTGTTGCGTCCCCAAGCAGTGATAACCTCCAGGTCTCTCTCCAGAAAAGAAGTCGCTGCTACTCTTTTTTCCATCTCACCGAAATAGATCGGCTTGTCAGTTTGAATTTCTGCTGGTAGAGTGCTGTCGTCAGCAAATCTGTGGATTGCATTGATCCAGGAAAGCACGTCGTTGATGTGTGAGAGGAAGTGTCGGGGCCATGGCCGATCCCTGAGGAGCAACCGCGTTGATGTTGTGGGATGAAGAAGGGGATCCGTCAATTACGGCAGATATCTTGTGGCCAAAGAGAAAGTCAGCTCTCTGAGAGGCCATAGGATGGAAGTCTGCATAAGAGGGCAGCGTGCAACAGCAGATCGAACGCTTTCGTGTTATCAAAGGCATGAGCCTCACCATAACACTGGATCAGCGTGGAGGTCCATTGTGGATCTCTGGTGGCGGCAACCTGATTATTCCGTGACGTTCGAGATAGTCCAGAAGATATCGACTTATGCAGCCCTCCATGATCTTACTTATAACAGAAAGCAGAGCTATAGGCCTGTAGTTGTAAAGGTCGGTCTTAGATCCTGTTTCTTTTTGGCTTGCACGTTTACTATTATTGCCACATTACATTTAAGAAATCACCCATCACCGCCTTTATCTGTATTATGGTGATTGACGGAGAAACGAAAGCTTCCTTCCACTATTTAAAAAAATATGAGTTTAATTTTCCTATACTATAATCTACAAGAAATTGGCGTGGTTTAGCCAATGTTAAGGTTCTCGGTTATTCATTGATTCTTAGCGTCGAGCCTATACAAATTACAAGCTTTTAAATGTCTATCCTGCGTTGTATATAATGGAGTACTCTTGAATAAGTTATATGCAAAGTAGTGATGTGCAACTTGGATATTTTCAAGTATCCGATAGTATCCGATGATTGAAATTAATGTATCCGATCTTTTGTATCGGGTAGTGTGGATACTGTAGATCACAAAATGTGGATTTTAACTAAAGGATGAAAAATATTAATTTCGCTAATATTATGTTTTTTTTTCTTTTGGTTCCATTATTTCATCAGCTGCTGACGCCATTGATACTGAGGCAATGGAAGTCGTGAAAGATGAATCGACAGAAAGCTGAAGTAAAGAAATAAAGAATTATAGACACATTCAATAGGTTCATAATACCTATATTTTGTTATTTTTAGTTAGTTAATTTATAAATAAGAAAATAACATCTACAACCGGTTTCATATTTTCAGTTAAAAAACTAAGTATATCTAAGTTAAATAACAACATTTTCACTGCTTCGTTTTGTTGATAACTGTATTGTTTCTCTACATAGAATGGGATTTTTGACTTTTAAATGCTTTCGCAGATTCGATATCGCAGATCTCTTATAGGATAATTTATTGCCGCAAA
Organism: Acanthoscelides obtectus; assembly: GCA_963669975.1. Taxonomy (NCBI): domain Eukaryota; kingdom Metazoa; phylum Arthropoda; class Insecta; order Coleoptera; family Chrysomelidae; genus Acanthoscelides; species Acanthoscelides obtectus. The sequence continues at coordinate 14,597,799 of CAVLJG010000001.1, read as the reverse complement.
TTTTACAAAGCGCTTTCTTTGCTGCTTCATCTAGTGTATAATGCAACCACACTGCACTGTTTTGCTTTGCAAAGATGACATTATTTTAAAAAATCACACATAAAAATTCCTGCGAGCGCAACACAGGCAGACATAATAACATCAATTTTGTACTCTTGACAGCCGATAATGAATTTTTTGGGGGATTCACTCATTTCATGGGTTGATGCGTACACGTAATAGACGAGGAAAAAATAATAATTAAAATATCCGTTTTGCATATGCAGAAACCTGTAATATATACTAAGTGACATATAAATCCGAACACCAACTTTAAATGGTTTTATTTTAATAAAATTTTGTATAAGTACTTAATGAAGCATAATAAGTAAATGATAAAAATTTCAAAATGATTGCACTGCTTCAAAGCCCTTTGACCTTTAAAAATGTGTGGATGCACCCTGATGTGCTACGCATTCTCCAACGCGCCTAGGCATGCTTCTGATCAGGTGGTCAATGTCCTCCTGTGGTATCTCATAACAGGCAACCACCAACTCCTCTCGAAGTGCTTCTAGAGTCTGAGGAGGACGTTGCAAATTGAGCAATCTCCTACCCATCATATCCCACACGTGCGCAATTGGGGATAAGTCAGGAGATCTTGGTGGCCATGGTAACAATGTGACATCATTATGTTGAAAGAAGTCTATTGTGACCCTTGCAACATGTGGTCGGGCATTATCTTGTTGGAAAGTTGGATCTGCCAGGGTGTCAAGATAGGGTAAAAGATGGGGTTCTAGAACTTCGTGGATATAACGCTGCGCGTTCATGTTACCTCTGATGAAGATTAAAGGTGACCTGGAACCATAAGCTATAGCACCCCAAACCATAACTCCAACAGTGTGATGAACATGTCTTTCAACAAAAAACTGTGGATTCCTCCTTTCACCACGTCGCCTTCTAACCCTGGCACGACCATCGTGCCTGCCTAAACAAAATCGAGACTCGTCACTAAAGACAATACTGTTCCATTCCTGATCCCAGAGTGACCGTTGTCTGCACCACTCAAGGCGATTACGTCGGTGTTCTCTAGTTAAAGGGAGGACCCAGTGTGGCCGGTATGAAAACAAGCCAAAACTTCTCATTCGTCGGTAAACACTTCGCATGCCAATAGGTCTTCCGTGTTCTGCAAACCATTCATTTGCAATGGACCTGGTAGTGGAGAAACGGTCCCTTAAGGCCAATAATCTTAGACGGCGATCTTCACGGTCTGTTGTTCTACGGCGGCGTCCAGTGCCCCTTGCTCTTTGCGTACGGCCTTCTCGAAGCCATGCCTGACAACACCTAACCACAGTGTCTACACTTCTTTGCACTCTAACTGCAATTGCCCGGAAAGAAAGTCCAGCTTCCCGAAGTCCCACTATACGGGTCCTATCAAACTCACTAAGTTGACGAAATCGTACAGGTCTCCGTACTCTAGGCATCGTAACCGATCGTAAAGGATGTCAAGAACCAAAATCCGCCAACGCTGATTCTTTACTGCGGCTGAAATATTTATTTTTAGAGCGTTAGTGAATTAAAAAAAGCAGTATAAAAACCGGAATGTCCAACTGATAAGGCTGAAAATTTTTTCACTTGTTATTTACAGTAAGATAAATACATTCACCAACTTTTATTAAAATAAAACCATTTAAACTGGGTGTTCGGATTTATATGTCACTTAGTATAACTTCCAAATATTTTTATATTTGTTCGTTAGGTATCCAAACCCCAAAGAAACCAATATCTGATCCTAGGATTTTGTTTAAGTATCGGGAACTTTCTATCGGATACCAATATTTTGCACATCACTAATACAAAGCCAGTGAGCAGACATTTATCCATCTACGTATGCGTTACTTGTACTTGGCTTTAAAGAATATGGATGGACATAGAAATATTTGACATGGAGTCTCAATGTATCAAAGTATCCTTTAAATTTAGGCAATACATAGATACTTCTTGTCGGTATGGAGGGAATATGGGACTGGGATGTCCTCAGGGAGGAGCGCTAGCAGTCTTGGTAGATAAACTTCTTCAAGAGCTTAGCACCGAAGGCTTTTATTGCCTGAGGTATGCTGACGACATCGTAGCCGGTTTAGAAGGACCATTTCCGGATGATCCCAAGGATGTACGAGGTCTGTAAATCAAGTGATGAGACTGATTTTTTATTTTTTTTATTTAAATATAATCACAATTTTATATTCTGAGTATGATCTGAACGCAGAAGTTTATGTCGATATTTTCATCGGTTCTTGAAGATGAAGGCCCCCGTTCAATCGACTCTCTCCCTTCCGAAAATATCTTAAAATACCGACATACCTACGCTCTTGGCAAAACACTATCCTGTGCCCAAGCCTGAAGCAAAACCTGATGGCACACAAATGCGCGAATTCGATGTAATTCATTTTTAGCGCACAATAGAAAAAGCTATTTCACAAAAAAAATCGCTAAATACAACCAACATACTCGGACGAGTTCAAACTAGTACTGAAGGCGGATCACATGTTCCCCTGTCTCGCCTCCAAGCACTGCGCCTCCAGTGATGCCAGATCGAACGCTACGTTGCCAGTCTCTTTACCGAATTCACAGACCTTGTACGTCTAGGCGGCTCGTGCAAAATAATGTTTGTGCTTAAAGTATTGGACGTCTCCATGGTTCAAGTTGCGTTATGATGAATTGTATAGGGTGGCCAATATATAACTGACTTACTTACATTGCGTGCGTTTGATACACGCATTTCAGTAGGAGTTATTTAAATCACGTGCGTCCAATTCATCGCGGAGCGCGTAGACCGTGTAGATCCCATAACGCATCCGTACTGTTACAACGTTCTACTTAAATAATGAGTCGACTATTGCAACGACTCGGAAGCTACTACAAGTTTTCTGTCCAAATAATGTGCCCAGTGTCCACACCATTTGACCAAACAGGTGAAGCTAAAGACTTGCCAAGGTCGGGCTGTGTTCGAACTGTTCTTATTCCGGAAATATTCGCGAAAGTGTAGTGGAGCGTCTACCAGACATCGTTCTCAATAAATGGATATTCGTCGCACGTCATTATGCACTATGTTGCGCCCATACAAAATTCAGTTAACCCAAGAACTACAGCCTAGTGACCATAAAAGTCACCGACAATGCAATATTGCAGCTTAATACCCAAAATAACGATTTTTACCGACAACTGATATACTACAACTATTTAAAGCTGTAATGACTCATACGCGTGATCAACACGTGATCAGAGCTCGATCCCGGCTTCCTTCAAGTACAGCCGTATAGCGTACGACATATGTCGTTTCTGTGGCTTTGCGGTGGTCAACAGCACAGACAGAGGAAATAATGGCTGATTGTTCTCCGCCGGTAGAACCAATGAAAGCAAAGACGCGCCTCGACCGGCAGACTCATAGGGGTCGGCAACGCATTGGAACGTGTTTCGTTGAGCGATCGCATATTGTGTGTTTTTATAAGAATTGTTGTGTGATTGTTATTGTTGTGGTTTCTGTGGTTACTGTTTTGGTTATACTTAACCATGGAGAGTACTAATGGCACGAGTGGAAGTACTGAAAGCCAGGGAACAAGTAGACGGCTTCGTAAAGCACTGAAGAGGGACGCGAAAGAAATCGTGTTCAACGTGTTCAATTATCTGAACAGAACTATGTCGCAGGGAGATGCACTCGCGCGTTGTGAAAGTATGACAGGCGTTCCAGAGTGGACCATTCGCAGGGTGGTGCATGAAAAGAAGAAAACTGGAGCTATTACTGATCCAAAGTTTAATTTGAAGGGACGAAAGGCCGTTAAATTGGATGACGATAGCAAAATGGCGTTAAGGCGACCCGTACATTCATTCTTCTTTAGGAATGAGATACCAACTCTCAAGGCTGTACATGCAGCGATCAAGGAAAATGAAATTATATCCCAAATGAGCGTCGAGGTAATGAGGAAATCCCTGCACGAAATTAATTTTCGTTACGAAACGCGTAATCGGAAGTCAGTATTGATAGAGAGACCTGAAATAGTCGCCTGGCGTCGAAAATACCTACGCGAAATGATTTGAATATAGGCGACAAAGCAGAAAAATCTATTATTTGGACGAGACAGGGGTAAATGCAGGTCACACAGTTAAAAAAACCTGGATAGACAAAAACGTAGTGAGTAACCGACAAGCAAGCATTGAAGGTTTGTCAACAGGTCTTCGTGGACCGTCAGGGAAAGGTCAAAGATTGATCGTATCTCATATTGGTAGCGATAGTGGCTTTTTAGAAGAGTGTGACTTGATTTTCGTCTCTAAGAAAGGAGGTGATTACCATGACGAAATGAATGCCAGCTGCTTCGAGAGCTGGTTTCAAGGGGTGCTTCAGCGAGTTGAGCCCAACTCTGTGATCGTCATGGATAATGCTTCCTACCATGGTCGTCGAGCCGAACGTGTACCGACTATGGGATCTCGAAAAAGTGACATGCAGCAATGGTTGCGCGAAAAAGGAATCCCGTTTGACGATTCATGTGTGAAAGCGGAATTGTATGAAAAAATTAAACAGCACAAACCTGCGAACATTAGTTACGTAACTGATGAGATGGCCCGTCAATGTGGTGTCACTGTGCTGCAGTTACCGCCCTACCACTGTGAACTGAACCCAATAGAGCTCGTCTGGGCTCAAGCGAAGGGTTATATTGCGCGCCATAACACAACCTTCAAATTACCAGACGTTAAGGTTTTACTTGAGACTTCCATACAGCTAGTAACGCTTGAAGCTTGGCAGAATGCTATCCGTCATGTTGTGAAGGAAGAAACAAAAATGTGGCAGCTTGACCACCACATCGACACCATCATAGAGCCAGTTATAGTCAATTTCAACGAGGAAAGCGATAGCGACAGTTTATTATTGTCAGATGTAAGTGGAAGCGACGATGAATAAAGGTAATTCCCAAATTTTTGACTTACAATATGTTTCAAACCACACTTTATTAAGCATGTGACAAATCTAGTTCACCCATGTTAAACATTCATACCCCGCCTATGAACAGCCGACTACTGGTAGTTAAGTGATGGTCACGTGAACATCGATGAGTCATTACAGTTTTAGATAGTTATAGTATAGTAAGCGATGAGGCCGACTTCGATATGGACGGATTTGGTAATAAGCAGAATGGTCGTTTGTGAGAACTCTCGTGTTATACGTCAACGACCACTACATCCGTCGAGTCACAATTTGGTGCGGTGTTGGGATCGAGGTGTCATTGGGCCTTACTTACCTTTAAGGTAATTCTCTTACTGTTACTGGCTAGCGCCACCGTGACATGGTGCAAAACTTTCCTCAACTCTCCTCAAATCCAACAATTTAACCTGCAAAACCTGTGGTTCCAGCAGGACGGAGCAACTTGTCACACAGCTAGGGAAACCATGAACTTTTGCGAGCAATACTTCCGTGACGTTTAATTTCTCGATTTGATGATGTCAACTCGCCACCAAGGTCACCGGATTTAACGGCTCCTGACTTTTTTATGGGGATTTTTGTTCCATCCGAAAACTACCAAAAAGTCATGGAAAACTTAATCACGGGGGGTCAGGTTTGCGCGGCTTCTAGAGTTTTAGTTTTAATAAAGGATTAGGATGAAAAAAATGGACGTATTTTATTTCATTTCACAAATATTCAAGATACAAACTATATGGGCCACCCTGTATAATGATTAATCAGCCCCGGCTTGCACGCCCCCTCAAGACTTGGGGCTGCCTTTCACCATGAACAATAGAGATTTTTTCGGGTACGTATTAAATGTACAGAATGCGCTAATGACCAAAAAAGGAGGCGTATAGAGGCAAGAGGAAAACAATCTCGGCATGTCCGCCGGGAAGAAATAATAGGCAGGAGAAAAAATGGTTCAAGTAACCCGAACAGCATCGCCCCACATACCGCAAATGCTACACCCGTATCCGAATACATGCCGCTTTGAGCCTAATGAAGCTAAGCACCAGCCCAAGTTCTTGGATTACGTACGCCATTATTTGGTCTACATTATTCCAAGATTTAGTTTCAGATATAACTACTCTATTTAGTATTACCGTTTTTTATGTATCCTAACTTGAATTTTTTCCAGGTTTATCTTTATCGTCATCCATTTTTGGATAATGTGCAACAAATAACCGGTTAAGACTTAGATTTCTTATATGAGTAGATTGACAAGTTGGAAAAGACACAAAACGGTGGCCACTAAATTCAGCTTCCTAGCCGCCATTTATTATCTAAACGCGCATTGGCTATCAAATTTTCAGTTCTCTCGGAACTAAACCCCATTCGTAGTCCATTTACGGCAAGAAAAAACACAACGTGCCCAAAAGCGAGATTGTACAGGTTCGTATTTTCCTCAATGGACTTGGAATAATCTAACAAAATAAATGGTTATTTTTATAGAAAGAAGTGCACATACTTTTCACAATTCTTTATTCGCTGGAATTATCATCCGAATGGTTAATACTGATTATTACAGGTTCAAACATCATATTGTCCAGACCCCACATTTTTTTTTCGATTCTACCTTGAACGTTACGGATGCAATCTTTCCAATGGTTTGCCATCACTATGTTGACAGCTTCATAAAACAAATTTGCAATGGGATTTAATTCGCAGTGATAAAGGGGTAGATTTATAACGGTCTCATTTTGGTTCTTAGCCATTTCGTCAATAACGTTAGGATTATAGTTATATTTGTGCTGCCTGTCTAGATGGATAAGTTCTGCTTTGACTTTATTTTCATTGAAACTAATGCCTTTATAGGAGAATAAGAGCCATTTAGAATATAATATATCACGCATTAAGCGAAAGCCACATCAGTTATGGTATACTAGTTTGTGGATCTGCTTACAACACTCATATAGATCTGCTAGAGAAAATCCAGAAACTGATACTCAAGACAATATACGGGGTGTCGCGAAAAAAGTGTGCAATATTCTACCAGCGGTTTTTAGAGCTTAAAATAGGAAGAATAGGCCCAATTACTTGATTTCCAATTACTTCTGCCCATAAGTTCAATGAAAATCTATGTTGGAAATTTGTACGGCGAACAACTTTTGGATTTTCATCTGACCAGTGATGCATATTATGGAAATTAAAAGCACCATTCCTAGTAAATATTCACTCATCCGACCATAATATTCTAAGAATAGTGTTTTCATTTGCTAATATCCACTGGCAAAACTCGATTCGTGGTAAAAAATCTGCCTCCGTTACATGCTGCACTCGTTTAAAATGATAAGGATGTAATTATTGCATTCTTGTAATTCTTCCTATATAAAATTATTATTTTTAGGTTAACTATCAAATAGGTATTCATAAATTTTTCGTACTATTGATCGAGGTATATCCATAATTTCTGAAACATTTCGTATGCTTATTTGCGGATTATTTTCAAACATATTTAAAGCAATATCCATACGATGATTTCCCAGTGGCCTTCCTGAGCTCTGCATGCGCTAAAAACTTCTTTGATATTCTCTTACGGCTGCCAATGAACTGTCATTGCAAAACCCGTACAAAATGCATGTCTCTGCCTGTAAATCATTCTAAATCGATTTAATAAAATTTTTGAATTTAATCTAGTAATTTTACACTGCTAACAATGTCAGCTTAACGTCGAAATAAGTAATATCAAAACAACTTTTGTTTGCAGTCATGGCTAACTATGTATAATCAACAATTCATTTAAATTCGCAGTACATTTCCTACCACGTGAAAAACTTTTTAGTTTTATTTTATTCAAAAATGGCACAATTTATCGATATTCAATAAGAGTACCTTTTTTGTGTAGAAAACTCTAGATTTTCAAATTCTAAAATTGAATTTTAAAAATAGAATCACACAAACATTTTGGGGCTAAAATAACCGTCCGTCCCTGTTACATACGCTTCCAAACAAAACTGCCTAAAATTGTTAATAGTTTCAAATTAAGCATAAAAAACTAGGCTAGAACACCAAATTTTATGTCTTTGTCTCAGCATGTTTCGGAAATATTACGGAAAAACCATCTTTAGGGGAGCTCCTTTAAAAGACTGTAGCGCCCTTAGGGGTCGTTTGCCGACCTATGTTTATATACACTTTTCTTCCCATTTTAAGCTCTAGAAATCGCTGGTAGAATATTGCACACTTTTTTCGGGACACTCTGTATAATCGACCGATGACCTACCCTAGCGTTATGATCTATTTAGAAACTTAAATACTTGACATTCGACAAGCATGCTTTTTCCAGATCGAACACAAAAACAAAGTCGCTGTAGATTACACCACTTATAGATACGACACAAGAAACAAAGGCAACTCTCGAGCACCATTACCAGAAAAAAACATTACAAATATCTTACGCATTCTTAGCTGAAATAGATGTTATAATTCACTACTACCAGAAATAAGGAAGAAGAAGGAGATACTATCAAAAAATCGGTCATTCTTTCATAATGCGAGTGATATAAAGAACAGCTATATAAAATAATGGAACAACAAAATACGTAATTATGACAAATATAATCGTTGATTGAGAAATAGACAAGATACATCCTAATGTACTTACCGGTGCTTAATCTCATTAAATCGTCACTGTGTCGTTCCTATAAATGTATTTTTTTCTTTTGTCTGTTTGTGTATCGTATCATTGATAATTAAAACTTAGATTTTCTTCATTAGCATATTTGTCTATTCATATTTTTAGTTACTGTACAATATTATCTTCTATTAGCAATCATCACCCACGAACAAGGAATGTATGATCATTTCTCTGGGTACCTTATTTATTCGAGTATTTTGTGTTACATGTTCATGCAGTTGTACGTAGTAGTGGATACCGAATAAATCATTATTATTATTATTACTATTATTATTATTATTATTATTATTATTATTATTGAATTTCTGCCTTTCTTGTGAACATTGTGGGAATTTTTTCTAGTTTTCTACTGCGATATGCAGCATCATCAAGTACAATGACGCCATTGTCGTCAAGCTTTGGGAGCGTTTCTTCAAACCATCGTCGAAATGAACTCCCGTCAATTTCTTCGTGGTAGTCGGTCGTTTTCTTTGACTCAAATGCCCATAGGGCACTGGGCATGAAGCCGTCTTTACTGCTAATGTGACAGATAACAAATCATTTTGCTTTTCCTGGAAATAATTATTTCATATAGTAATCAAAAAACCTAATAATAATATGTACAAGCAGAATATCTAATAGGCCTTGGTTACAAATCTACCAGATATAGCTAAGTTTAGTAAAGCTAAGTTTTCAGCGTGGGCTCGCACAAATGACGATTTGGTTAGGTACACGTACCTGACGGATTCTTTAGGCCAGTGGTTAGTCCATCCGAGAAGGCTTGTCTTGCTGACAGTGTTGCCATATGTAGCGGAATTCCACTATTTGTAGCGGATTATTTTGAGAAGAGCGGCGTAGCGGCGGTAGAGCAAATCAGCCCAAAATGTAGCGGAATTTATTACATACAAAACTATCATATTTATTTCACTGTTTAAACGTTAATAACGCTCTAAATCCCAAATAGGCAGTGGCTAGTCTGATTTATTATCACATTAACAATAAAATTGGTGCATTTGGTGCCGATTGAGCCATCTAGGAACAGAGAAGAGAATTATTCCACTTGCCTTTTTTTTCAATAACAGATGGCGTACGTATTGCTTTCAATACTAATCGTTTCTAACAGGTCTCAGCAGGCAGACATAATATTAGGTTTCTCGCTTTGTATTGTATTTTTCAGCTCTGGGTATATACTGTTTAGTTTCGTTTATATTAGTGTTCTTATTTTTGTGTTGATCATTTTATTGATATATCATTTGCTGCAGATTTTAATATTAAATCTACTGGTAAGTAACAAAACTGCTTAACTATATACATGTTATAGTTTGATCCAGAAATAAATCTTAGTCGCGAAATTTGTTTTTAACGCTTTTTCTTCTGGAAAATAGGAATAATGGAAAGGCGACAGCAGACCATTAACGATTTTTTTGATAAAAATCCTTCTAAAAAACAAACGGTGAAACCAAACGTGGCCGTACCATCCACTTCGACTGCATCTGTGTCGGACTCGGAGCATCCCGAACCTCAATACAGACAAAATAGAAGAGCGGAATCTAGTGGAATCAAGTCTGATCCTGATAATTCGACTTGCGAATCTCAGGATAACCAGGAGCCAGAGCAACCTGTTAAGAAAAAGACACGAAAACAAATGTTTACTTCATCATGGCTAGAAGATCCGTTATTTAAAGGCTGGTTGGGACCTATTGAAAATGGCAAGTTGAAAGCAAAATGTAAAGCTTGTAATCAAATAATGGGTGCTAAAAAATCAGATTTAGTGAATCATTCGAAATCAAAAAGGCATGCCACTAATGTACAAGCAATTTCGAATGTAAGAACGTTAGATAGCACTTTTCAGTCTCGGGAAGCACGTGAGTTGGAAGAACGGCAAATATTTGCTTGCTTAAGATATAGTCTTTTAGTTGTAAGTCATTATATAAGTTTTAGAACTGTTGATCATATAACAGGAGTTAGTCAATTATGTTTTAAAGACCCAGATCTCTCTAGCTCACTTAAATTAAAAAGATCCAAATGCATAAGTATAATTAAAAATGTGCTGGCTCCTGTTATTAAAGACGAAATAATTTCAGAATTGGAAAATAAACCATTTTGTATTTTATTGGATGAGAGTACAGACCTGAGCAATACAAGACTACTATGCATTCTTGTAAGGTATATTCACAAAAAGTCAATTAAAACCCATTTATTAGATATAATTAAAATAAGCGCAGGTGAAGGTACCGCCAAAGGTTTATATTCTCTTTTTAAAAAATGCGTTATATCCAATCAAGTAAAAATTACCAATATTGTTGGATACTGTTCCGACAACGCTAGTGTTATGATGGGCAATAACGAATCTTTCAAAACTTATCTTTTAAAAGATAATCCTAATATAATTGTCAATGGCTGCATTTGCCACTCTGCTCATTTAGTGGCGGTGGCGGCAGCTGAAAAGATTCCAAGCAACGTTGAAGCTCTTTTACAAAACTTATATTCTTACTTCTCAAGAAGCCCAAAAAGGCAGTGTGTTCTTGAAGAATTACAGGAATATTTCAAAAAGTCAAAATTAAAAATTTTAAGCCCTAGTAAAACAAGGTGGCTGGCTTTATCCAAATGTGTTGATAGAGTTTTGGATCAGTGGGATATCTTGCTTAGCCTATTTAGATTAGCTTCCATTGAAGACAAAAATCCTGTAGCAAATGTAATACTTAATGAGTTACAGTATCCATTTGTTAAGGCGTATTTAAAGTTTTTTAAATTCGTGTTGCCCATTTTTAACCAATTTGATGCTCTCTTTCAATCAGAGAAAGTTATGCTCAATATCATATCAATAGAGAGTGAGCGATTTGTACGTCATCTATGTACAAACTTTATGCGACCAGAATATTTTAAAAATGAGAAATTATATAATCTAAATCCAAATAATCCCCACTGCTTATTACCAATTGAACAAGTGAATGTTGGTCCGCATACAATGGATGCAATAAAACACTGCAATAACACGGCAATCGAATTTAAATTAAAATGTATCACATTGTACCAAAAATCGGTAGAAGAGTCCCTTAAAACATTTCCTATCAAAGACAACTTCTTTTCAGAGCTAAAGTTTCTCTCACCGGTTGATGTGATGAACAATCGTCTTATTATAAGTGATACCTTTCATCACGCCGTTTTAAAAAAATTTGCCCTTCATATTGAAACCGAAAAGGCCATTTTGGAACTAAAGAAAATATGTATTTATTTTAGTGATCGTGAGAAAGAGGAAATTTTAACAACAAAAAGTAATGTCATTGAATTTTGGTCGTTTGTAAACGACCTCAAAAATTTTAATGACGAATATTTATTTCGCAATATAGGTAAACTGGCTCTAATCATTTTAACATTGCCTCATGGAAACGCTGATGTTGAGCGAACTTTTTCTTATATGCTTGATTACAAAACAAAAAAAAGAAATAAAATAATACCATCAACTTTGTCTGCATTACTTACAATTAAATTAGACTTGGAATCAAAAAAACAGTACTGTTTATCTTATAGTTTTAATGAGAATCATTTAAACAAATATAAAAAGAATTTATTTATTTATATAATGTAAATAAGGAAGGACAAGCTGGAGAAGAAGTAATTTCTGATTCTGACTGTGAACAAAATAAGCAAACGTACGCATTTCCACGTTTCCGCTTCTTCTTTGTCCTTATTTTTTGTTTTTTTTTTCTATTAAGATTATGATATTGGTGATAGTTTCTATTTTTTTATTAGTTCCTAATTCTAAACCAAAGACAGTTTTGTTTTTTTGGAGGTATACTTTTTATGTTTTTACGAAAAATTGCAATTATATTATGTTACTGTTGGTATTTTTAGTAGGGTTTTTAGACAGTGTTTAAAAAAAAGTAAATATGTAAAAAATATATTTGTTGTTTATTTTAAGCCTCTCCCCTTAAATTTTTAGGCCGTAGCGGCATGTAGCGGAATTTTGCGATACGTGTGACGGATATTTTGAACTTCGCTCTGGCAACAATGCTTGCTGATTCAATTATAGAGTCAGCCCATACTTTACGTTTTGTAAGGGTTTCATCCAAGTAATAAATCTTCCTGCCGCGGTATTTCTTTATCGATTTTAAAAAACTTCTCCATAAAATACTCTCTTGTCTGTCCATCAAGATACTATTTCTGCCACGTTTTCTATACTCAAAATGAAGTTCTTTGAGTAAACTATAGAATGTGGTCCTTTTGAAACTTGGTAAGTCTTCATCACTACATATTAACTTCCTGTATTACTTTGTCTATGGTGGAAACATTTTTTTTATATTCTCCAACAATGTTGAAAATTGTCTTAGAACAAGAGCCTGTTTTGTTCAGGACAACTTCTGTCGCCTGAATATTCAAATGTCACTTCTTGTCACGTTTTCGGGGAGGAGACATCACTGAAGAGGAAGCATAGCTGAAGGAAGCATTGGTAGAAATATTTTCAGTTTCATCTGCTGTATCCGACTGTAGACGACATGCTATCGTATAAACACACACTATCTATGCACCGAATATGAACAGCAACTGCCGGCATCGACGTGCCGGCGATACCCCGAGCCTGAGTGCTACCCTGTCGAATCCTGCATTTAATCGTAGTTTTATGGCCGAATTACCAATAGCTATTGGAACGCTTAGCCGGCTGCCGCTTTGCCGCGCTGCATCTTTGTTGTGCCGTAGCGTAAATGGACTACGAATACTGTATAGTTCACAACCGCTTCAGAACCAATTAGGAATTTGCTAGGACAAAGATCTGCCGGTTACGCAATCGGTTCCATTTTGCTTTGCTTTGCTTCAAATGAAAAAGGTATAGACAATTTTAATCATAGCGCTGATTTTGCGACACCTCACTTTAAGTAAAAGGTTTCCATTGTAAGATTAGGGAAGACCGACTAGATAAATTCGGTCCGGTCTGCCCTTCAGGCCTTTGTTTCTTTAGTAATTCAGATGCGGAGCTTTTCTATTTAGTCAAAGCATACAACACAACGTAAGTTTATGCGCATACAAACACATTTCCTATTAATTATGCTACAAGTTATAGCAATTCAGTGATTAAGCTCTTTAAGGGAAACTGTTTAAAAAACCAATTTCCACGCACAGATTGGTTTTTTGTCGAAATGTTTTTTTACGCCGCTACAATAGGCATAACAAAGGAAAATCGCAACGTAAGGTGATAGGTAATAAGCAATATATATACCATAAATTGGACAATACTTGTTTTGGAAAAATACTTAGGATTATAAAGCAAATTAGAGAGAATACGTATATTGCTGGTAAAGGTACTGATCTATGCCGAAGTTCGGAAAGTCTCTAATCCAAAATGTGAAAGGTTGACAATGGCAGCTATACGATAAGTTCTTAAAATGGTCATATTCAAGATTGATATCAATTATTTAGGATATCGGGACGGGTATTATGTAAAAAACCCATAAAACGTCAAAAAACGCCTATAGAATGTCATCTTGCAGACTAGGTAGTTTTTGCGTTTGCTCACCTGGACCGTTGTGGACGTCCATCTATGAAGGAATAGCTCAACTACACGCATTGTTGGTTGCATATGTCGTGTGAAGCCGAATAGTCTATATTTTTCATCTCTGGAGGAAAGTAGGTTGTATAGCAAGATCGCATATGGATGATTGTGTGTATTGGTCTGCGCATACTTGTATAAAATCAGTGATATTTGCTGGGTGAGAGAATCATTACTAAATATGCTGCCAATGAAGTATATCTATTAGCTATGCCAGACGGATTATTTATACGTTGTCCTTTCTGAAGATAGGTTACGTTCAAAGTTATATATTCTGATTTTATACGTTTTTTTATGTTTTCACAAACTTTGAGAAGGATTACGGACAATCGCCACCGCGCCCGCGTAATTCGACAGTGTACAGTGAATATATGTAATTTCCAGACTGGATAAGGAAAAGTGGATGCGCAACTAAGTTCTGACTTTGATACTCAAGTAGGTGTATTTGAGACAGGAATTCAATGAGATTATCATCAACACATATTATTAGCCGACAAATCCTCACTGTGCACCTATGTATTGCTGTTACGTCCAGTAGTGCCATCTCTGAAGCAGCTTTTACATCACATCAGAGTCAAACATTGGTGACTGAAGCCTCGTGACATTTGGGCAACACGTACAACTACTAAACGAGTTCACAACGTGTCCATCAGCTGATGCTAAGTTAACATCTTGTATAAAAACCTACATAATGTCAAAAAAACAAGATAATGCCAAAAAAATTGATATCACGTAATTTTTTAAGATACGTAAAATAGCCTTTTACTCAAAAAGTATTTCGGGACGTCATAACATCCAGAAAGTTTTCATAACTATGGACACCGTATCTGTCTACTAATTTTTTATACGGGCCTTGTTAAAAACGCTTGGACTTATATTTGTACCTTTCTTTCAACGACGCATCATATGAGAACATAGCATGTAAAGCTGATTGAGGAATAGTAAAATACGACTTCAGAAAACAATAGCACAATCTCAAGGACAGCGATTGCTCAAAAACCATGCACAATATGATGACGTATATGTTCTCATTAGAAACAACCCTCCCTATGATCCCCTTTCGTTTGATCAATGACTTTTGGAACATCATGTATAATATTTAAATGACTGGAAGAGAGGAATCGAAATTTTAACTGTTTTCGGAAATTTGTCAGTCCCTTACCGCCACAGGATTTACAATAACACAAGTCCACTACCCTTTGTAGGGCATTACTCAATAGGTGACCTTTTTTCAAAATAATAAGTGTTTACCTGGTTCAGAAATAATAAGAGCTAGAACTTTCCTGTGCAAGTAAACGTTCGATCTAAAGTAGTTTTAAAGCTATACTGTTTTTCATCTCACTGATTTAATTTCAAACTCTGTTAAGGTAACAAACACTTGCAAAACCTATATGTTCATGCTACTCATCATGATATCACATTTCCGTACTTTGCATAACGCATAATATGCAAGAATGCTTCACAACTCGTTTGTTCTATCATTGATTTCATCACTTTCTAAATAATTTTTAATTGTCACTGTTGTGTAATCAGTGCTCTTTATTGCCTATCTTATTACTTGCTGCTGAATCAGACACCCGAGTGACATCATTCACTCCAATAAAAATTTGAGACAGTGCTTTATAATAAAATCATTATACTTTAGAAATTATAATAGGCCAATGGCTCAATTAGCGTTATCAGATATGCTAATTACCACTGTCGACAGACCGAATTTGTTGACGTAACTTCTGAAGCATGCTTTTAACTTCTTTCTGTGATCTATCTCGTCTTCTTTGGAAATACAATTTAATTGATATTTTGAAAGTATCAAATTGTACATAATCATTGCGTCCCCAAACAATGCTAACCACCAGATCTTTCGTCACAGAGAAAGTCGCTTTAAATCTTTTCTCCAGCTCACCAAAACTGTGGATCAGATTGATAGTATAGGCAAAGAGGAAGTGGAACAGTGTGGGAGCCAAGATCGATCCCTGGGGAACACCCGTGTTGACATTGTGGGATGAATAAGAGAAGTCGTAAATTACGACGATAATCTTGCAGTCAGAGAGAAAGTCAGCCACTCATCTGCAAAGCTTCTCTGGCCCTTGCGGAATATAAAAAAAGAAGTAGCGTAACATGCCTTAAGTGCAACTCCAAGACAACAAAACAAAGTATTTCGATTTAAAATCCAAAAATGAAAAAAAACTTGGAAGAAAAGATGTCAGGTGACCTACAATATTTATCAGATTTTAGAGTAAATGATCCGAATTCAGGACGTGTGTCTGGTAATTACAGAAACGTTGTAACAACCTTGCTCACTGTTAAAGCATAACAGAAGGTATTTTGGATATCCTACGTAATATATGAAATTACCATTTTCAATGTATATTCCGAGAAGTTTTTTTTATAGTATCCGCATTTTTATCAGACTGAGGCTCTTAGACATTTTTAGCTGGAGTTGTATACCTGTATATACAGGGTAACTTCGAAGTTGAGTCATTTATTTTAACAGTGAGTAGATCTAATCGAAAGAAATGTTTTTTTCCTTTACCATTTTTCTGGTAAAATTAAAGTAACAAAGTTATAGCCCTTTGGAAGTTTGAGTACGTACCGCCCTGTCTCAATAATAATATTATGTGCTCGTGTTTGGCAAGAACGGATATAATCCGCCTTATCGGTTCATCGCATCGGAAACAAAAAAGCGAAAGAATTTGGAACGATGTTTTTACAATTATTTCATTCAGTTGTATACAGTCAGTGTCAGTCGGTAACGCGTGAGTGAATAGTGGTGTCTGTTGCGTGGCTCAAACGAAATAAAAAATGGCACATGTTTATGCGGATCGGTTTCCCAATCGAGTGCAACCAACCCCTCGTGCCTTTGTTAATGTAGTACAACAGGCTCGTGAATCAGGTGACTTAATACCTCACATGGGGACGGCATGCCGGTGCTCCAAGACCTCACGATCAAATACAGGTCCGCACTGAAATACTTGTCGGGAGGATACTTTATAAAACAAGGTAATTTTTTTTTTAATTTTTTTTTATCTTTACAAACATATTTTGGTTTATCTTCCTTCTACAATCATTATCTGAAAATTAATGACTCAACTTCAAAGTCACCCTGTATATACAGGTGTCCGCAGAGTTGGGGTTTTTCTTCTTTCAGAAACAACTACCCTTGAAATAACAAAGGTAATGTGTAGTGAAACGAGGGCGACCAAGTAAAAAAAAATAAAGGAAAAAGTACTCACTCTCCAGTTGACGAGAAGGGCTAAGTACGTCTCTGCCCGAAATCATACCGCTCCAACAGAAAATGAAATCAGCTGAAGCGCTACCGAGCAGACGCAGAAACCACATTGATTGTCTTACACTTAATGGCACATCTTCAAACAAGAAAGGCAAAATGTTGCGTGAAAAGTCTAGGTATTGCATCCCGTCCAATCGATTTGTGAGAATAAATGGTCCAATGAGCATACCGTTCACCATGCCAGCCCAAACATTCACCGAAAATGTTTGTTGAAAATGTGCCCGACGGACAGCGTGCGGATTTTCTACTGACCAAACATGAGTGTTGCGAAAGTTATTCACCCCATTACGCGTGAACGTAGATTCGTCTGTCACCAATATGCACTTCAAAAAGTCCGGATTATTGTCATATTGATGCAACAACCACTCACAAAACCGCACTCTTGCTGGAAAATCGTCAGGTTGAAGGGCTTGTACACGTTGGACGTGAAACGGATACAGCCCCTCTTCACGCAGCGTTTGCCACACTTTAGTTTTTGATACTTGCACTTCTCTAGCCACGACTCTACTGCTTGTTGTTTTTTCAAACGCAATCGATTATACGAGTTCGTTTACCTCTACACGCGTGACCGTAACCGTCCGTTGAAGGTTGCATACTAACCTGACACGCTGACCCCGACCCAGTTCTGCCGTCAGGTTGAGACCCTGTACCAATCGGTGATGTCCCGGATCGCGGCTATAGGACGGTATTCAGATATTTTGGGTGTTGCAGAGCCCTTTATCTCGGTTCCCTTAAGACATTGGTGTATATGGTACTAAGAAAAATTGCTTATGTTTTCAAGATCTACACGTCGTGTTAAGGAAAATCCCAACTTTGCGGACACCCTGTATAGTTTTCAATGGATTGTATATCCAATCTAATGCCACCTGCTTTCTTCTTCTGGTATATTACTGCAATTACCCTTGGGTAATGATAGATTGTTTTCAGGGGATCAATTGCTGGAAACGATTGAGTAGGACGACGTGGACATTTCGGGTATTCTTTAACATCGATAGAAGAGTAACTCCCGTGTTAACTCTAGGGGAAAAAGCCTCGCCGTCGCTCAACAGTCTTACCTCTAGTGGCGAAGTTACTTTTGCGATACAACATTTAAACTACATGAAAAACCTAGCAACATATTATTTTGTCGAGAACTGACGCTTACCCATTAGACGTCAGAAAAAACGTCAAAAGCTGTCAGAATAAGTAAGATACACTTAATACTAGCTATTCTATTCCTTTTTTCCCAGAATTAGCATCCAGGAATTTATCAGATTGTAATTTTCAAAACATGCATTTGCTGTAACAATAACGGTTACCAACTTCTGCGAGTATGTTATATTTCAAATATGCTAATTCATTATGCAGCCCACGGTTATTACCAAAAGGATGAAGTTATTTATCTTTTGTATATGAAAAAGGAACCGTTACTCCTACCATGGAAACCACTGCTTGTCCTATCACTATCAACTGTTATATCGCTTTTTGTGACAAACACAAATAATTGTGATATTGTTTGCTGGACTACCATTAAGCGCACCTGTGCTACGTATATTGTCTATCGCGAGATATTTCTTTTAGATCGATAGGAATTGCAACAATCCAACACCACTTTCAAGGTTACCGAGCAGGGAGTGGAGCAATATCAGAAATACATCCATTGTTTTCACTGAACACGGTATCATTACTATGGCATTCATTATAATTACGTCTTCGGCAATACAAAAAGTATTGTGCGTAAACAGTTAATGTCGCTTTGAGTTAGTTTCATTATTATGATGTCATGAGCTTGTATTTATCTGCGTTGGACCAAATTAGTAAAACGTACCCTACTCTTGAAAACGGACAGCTACGTAGATACTCCTATCACTCAATTCAATCAAAACAAGCGCATGATCAAGCAATAATAGCAAGGCTAGTTTGTAGTAGTAGTGATAGTTATACTGTTTTTTAGTTATAAGAGGGCCACGCTATATATTTTGAGATACGCGAAAACTAAAAACTCCTTTTCGAAAACTAGTTCATTTATGTTCAGGGTATATAGACAAATATGAATATTTACCTAAATACCTTTAGAAAACGAGTTCATCCTTCATTGCTCCATAAACAAATGCGTTATTAGTAGAAAAACTATATTCCTTGTTTTTACATTATCTGAAACAGAAACAATACAAGTCTGAATGTAAGCACTTTTTTTATGAGGGACAAAAATATGTAGGCAAATTCTTTTCAACATTAGTTTAGTACAGTTTCATGTCAGAAGAGGATTACATAGTTTGTGTTCATCAAGTATTGTGGAATAAGTTGAGTGATTTTAAGCGCAATATTGAACAAATATAAACAAAAAGGTATCTTGGAAGCCTCTAAGAGAAGTGGTTGGCCTAGAAAACTAAATGCTAGATCAGTTAGATTAATAAAAGATCCGTTTAAAACCCCAAGCCAAATATTAGGCGAAATCGAGACAAAAGGAACTGTCAGTGTTTCTAAGAAAACTATAAGTAGAAAATTAAATGATTTGAAGTTATTCGCACGTCGACCGATTAAGAAGCCGCTAATCTCGAGGAAAAACCGTAAGGACCGATTACAATTTGCACGGTTGCATCTTGATTGGAACATTTGTGACTGGAAGAGGGTATGTTTCAGTGACGAATCCAAGTTCAATATGTTTGGATCAGATGGTGTTCATTACGTTAGACGTCCTAGTGGGCAAAGATTGAACCCCAAGTACACTTTTCCCACTGTCAAACATGGAGGCGGGTCTGTTATGGTTTGGGGGTGCTTTTCGGGGTTTGGGATGGGACCTGTACATAGAATAGAATGGCATTATGGATAAGTTTGTATACACAGACATACTAAAGCAGGTCATGGATGACAATATGCCCTTAAGATCAATCTTCCAGCAAGATAATGACCCGAAGCACACCTAAAATCTCGCAAAGAAATTCTTTCTGGATGAAAAAATACCAGTTTTCAAATGGCTTTCACAGTCTCCCGGTATAAACCCCATTGAAAATCTATGGGAATACTTAGATAAGGAAATACGAGATAAAAATTATTCAAGCTATACTACAACTATTTAAAACTGTAATGACTCATACGCGTGATCAACACTTGATCAGAGCTCGATCCCGGCTTCCTTCCAGTACAGCCGTATAGCGTACGACATATATCGTTTCTGTGGCTTTGCAGTGGTCAACAGCACAGACAGAGATGGAAATAATGGCTGATTGATCTCCGCCGGTAGAACCAATGAAATAAAAGACGCGCCTCGACCGGCAGACTCATAAGCGTCGGCAACGCATTGGAACGTGTTTCGTTGAGCGATCGCATATTGTGTGTTTTTATAAGAATTGTTGTGTGATTGTTATTGTTGTGGTTTCTGTGGTTATTGTTTTGGTTATACTTAACCATGGAGAGTACAAATGGCACGAGTGGAAGTACTGAAAGCCAGGGAACAAGTAGACGGCTTCGTAAAGCACTGAAGAGGGACGCGAAGGAAATCATGCTCAACGTGTTCAATTATCTGAACAGAACTATGTCACAGGGAGATGCACTCGCGCGTTGTGAAAGTATGACAGGCGTTCCAGAGTGGACCATTCGCAGGGTGGTGCATGAAAAGAAGAAAACTGGAGCTACTACTGATCCAAAGTTTAATTTGAAGGGACGAAAGGCCGTTGAATTGGATTACGATAGCAAAATGGCGTTAAGGCGAACCGTACATTCATTCTTCTTTAGGAATGAGATACCAACCCTCAAGGCTGTACATGCAGCGATCAAGGGAAATGGAATTATATCCCAAATGAGCGTCGAGGTAATGAGGAAATCCCTGCACGAAATTAATTTTCGTTACGAAACGCGTAATCGGAAGTCAGTATTGATAGAGAGACCTGAAATAGTCGCCTTGCGTCGAAAATACCTACGCGAAATAATTGAATATAGGCGACAAAGCAGAAAAATCTATTATTTGGACGAGACATGGGTAAATGCAGGTCACACAGTTAAAAAAACCTGGATAGACAAAAACGTAGTGAGTAACCGACAAGCAAGCCTTGAAGGTTTGTCAACAGGTCTTCGTGGACCGTCAGGGAAAGGTCAATGACTGATCGTAACTCATATTAGTAGCGATAGTGGCTTTTAGAAGAGTGTGACTTGATTTTCGTCTCTAAGAAAGGAGGTGATTACCATGACGAAATGAATGCCAGCTGCTTCGAGAGCTGGTTTCAGGGGGTGCTTCAGCGAGTTGAGCCCAACTCTGTGATCGTCATGGATAATGCTTCCTACCATAGTCGTCGAGCCGAACGTGTACCGACTATGGGATCTCGAAAAAGTGACATGCAGCAATGGTTGCGCGAAAAAGGAATCCCGTTTGACGATTCATGTGTGAAAGCAAAATTGTATGAAAAAATTAAACAGCACGAACCTGCGAACATTAGTTACGTGACTGATGAGATGGCCCGTCAATGAGGCGTCACTGTGCTGCGGTTACCGCCCTACCACTGTGAACTGAACCCAACAGAGCTCATTTGGGCTCAAGTGAAGGGTTATATTGCGCGCCATAACACAACCTTCAAGTTACTAGACGTTAAGGTTTTACTTGAGACTTCCATACAGCTAGCAACGCCCGAAGCTTGGCAGAATGCTATCTGCCATGTGAGGGAAGAAACAAAAATGTGGCAGCTTGACCACCACATCGACACCATCATAGAGCCAGTTATAGTCAATTTCAACGAGGAAAGCGATAGCGACAGTTTATTACTGTCAGATGTAAGTGGAAGCGACGATGAATAAAGGTAATTCCCAAATTTTTGACTTATGTTTCAAACCACTCTTTATTAAGCATGTGACAAATCTAGTTCACCCATGTTAAACATTCATACCCCGCCTATGAACAGCCGACTACTGGTAGTTAAGTGATGTTCACGTGAACATCGATGAGCTTTTACAGTTTTAGATAGTTATAGTATAGGATGAACTTTTTGCCGCTTTAGAGCAAAAGTGAAGACAGATTGATGAATCTTATATCAAGAAACTTCTACAATCTATGCCGAGACGATGTCAGGCGATCATTGGTTATGCTACAAAATCTTAACACAAACATGGTTGGTTTTCTATAATTCAGTCAACTTTGCTTCTTTTTTCTATAATTGTTTTGCTTTGTCTATATATTTGTGTCCTTCACAGTTACAGTTTTTTTATTGAAGGGGGTCTAATGAATTTATTTAAGTAGAAGTGAGTATTATGCTATAATGAATTATGTATCCAGGTTGGTGTATTAATAAAACAAGTTAAAAAAGAAATAAAGCACAACATTAATTTGTCTATATACTTTTGTCCATTACCCTTCCACAAATGAAATGCTTCTAACCAGTCAGTTCTTGGAATGTCTTCAACAAACTGATTACTTGCTCGATCGATTCCCTCTTCGGACGAAAATTTTCGACCACGCAGATTTTCTTCCAAATCTGGCAAATAAGGCGGATGTTATAGCATTTTGATGTGGCGCTGGCGTAAAAAGTTTACAGTTAGCGTGGCTAGTTGCATTATCGTGATGCAGGACTCTACCTCTGCGACAACTTTCTTTGAATGAAGATCATGCTAAATGGTGTGCATTGTTGCGGATCCTATTCCAAGAGTTGCCTGTATAGTCGCGTATGTGCAGCGATAATTTTCTTCAATCAGCCGCTGAACTTTAGCAATGTTTTCTGGAGTCACACTAGAACATGGCCTACCACTACGTTCTTCATCAGAAAATGAAACACGCTTGAAGTTCTTGGCAAATGATAGCGCGATAACTCTCGAGACAAGTCTATGTTTCGTGTTAAATTTGTTTACATCACTTGCACTGTAAGACGCTTGCAAATGAACTGAATGCGGAGTCTTACTAATAAAGGACCGCCCTTACTAATGATGCACTGTTGCCGGTTTTAACTAGTATAGTTAATGCACATCTGTCCCTCGTATGTGGACAGGATACCTCTTAACGCTTACTCCAAAGTTTTTAAAATGTAATGCAAAAATAAAGAGCTTGTGAACAGCACCACCAATAATAATTAATAATACTTCCCTTTTCATGCAACCTGAGAAGTTTAAAGTAGAGCGTCTAAGCGTTCGGAGTGTTATCTGGCACAAAATTTATGAGCCAAAACTATGGCAATTCTTTAAAAGGAACGGTGTACTTGTTCCATAAATTCTACACTACTAGAAACAGTTATCCTTGATGTATCTTTGTTTCCTCGATTTATTATGTTTTATCGTTCTGGTGTTGTCGGAAGGAGATCCCGTATATACGAGGGATGTCTTTTAAGTTTTGCATATAGAAACATAGTAGGCCGCGCGGATCGAACGTCAGTTCTGAATCTTAACCTCACTCTTTAGTAAACTTAAATTCAAAGTTTCACAACAATACGTGCAGTGTTGTCACTACAGTGAATTTTTAGGTGTCACCAAGTCATTAGAAAAATGGAACTCAACCGAGAACATTTTCGCGCCATAATTTATTACAACTTTCAGAGACAATTATCGCAACAAGAATGCCTTGCTGAGTTACTGTCTATTTTCGGCAACGAAGCGTCACATCAGTCGACAATTTCCTGTTAGTCTGGAGAATTCAAACGTCTTAACGACGATCCCAGGGTGGGGGCACCAAAAACGGCAGTAACCCAGGAAAACGTCGACGCTGTGCGCAAACTCATCATAGAAGATAGACATGTGACATATCGCGAGATTGAGGCGTTTTTGGAGATCTCAAAGACCTCAATTCAAAAACATTTACATGAAGAATTAGGAGAAAGAAAACTAGTTTCTCGTTGGCCTGTTGACTGAAGAGCAGAAAGCTGCCAGGGTTAATTGGTGGCAAAAAACTCTTGACCGTTTTAATTCCGGAAACTCAAAAAATGTGTACAGCATTGCTGGTGGTGATGAATCGTAGATTTTCTGTTATGAACCAGAAAATAAACGACAGTCGGCTGTTTGGGTGTTCCAAGGTGAAGAAAAGCCAACAAAAGCCATCCGCTCTCGAAGTGTTTTGAAAAAATGGTCGCGACATTTGTGTCAAAAGTGGGTCATATTGCAACAATTCTTCTTAATGAGCAAAGAACTGTTACTTCGGATTGGTATACCACCATTTGTTTGCCAAAAGTCATCACCGAGCTTCGAACAATCCATCCCAAAAGGAGAATCATCCTCCACCAAGACAATGCAAGGTCGCACACAGCCCAAAAAACAAGGTAGTATTTAACGGAAGAAAACGTTAAATTATTGGACCATCCTCCATATAGTCCCAATCTAAGTCCTAACGATTTCTTTACTTTCCCGAAAATTAAAAACAGACTACGTGGTCAAAGGTTCCAGTCACCAGAAGAAGCAATTGACGCATTCAAAAATGCCGTTTTGTATCTGCAAACGAGTGGAATAAGTGCTTCGAAAATTGGTTCTATGTATATTAATCTTTGTGAAGAATACTTCGAAAACAATAAAGTCAATTAAAACTACCTACCGTGTTGTTTTATTTCCATATGCAAAACTTAAGGGACATCCCTCGTAGTATTTTTACCTCTCTCCGCATTATTTACTGTCCATGATACACTAGGGCTGTGAGATGTAGATAATCCCTTGATAGATCAGGCTGAGTGAGCAAAAGTGGGCTAATTCCGGGACGCACATTCGTAAAGAGGTTAAGAAAAATTCTTAACCCGTAGCGTATATTCAAAAATTATGATGTTGCTATAAATGATCCAGAGGGGATGAAACGGTCTTGAAAATGAGACCTTTCAGTTTGCTACAATGTATACGACGCTTGGACAGCTTATCAGAATTTTTCAAAAAAAACAGTATCAGTCATTTACAAAAACTGTCGATCTTGGATTAAACTCGTTTGGAAGTTATTTACTACAAAGAGGTTTCAAAGTTTGGCTACTATTTGAGGTTTATCGATTATTTCATGTCTTTTTGCAATAGCAAATTAACCTCTGCAGCAAATTGAGCTTATACAACTCCTGTGTGTACCAATATTATCAATATTTCATAATTTTTGGACGTTCTCGAAGAATAATCTTACCAAAAAACCCATCAAGTTTTCCCTTCATCATAAACTTTTTTGTTTATCCCAACGCATATCTGCTGTATTCATGCTTAAATATATTTTCTGGTATATATTATGTAGGTTGGAAATCTCGAAGCTGGAGATACTACAGACCAAAATATGTGAATTTACCTAAACATACTTTAGTCCAAAAGTTGATAATTACGTTTAGGTCAATTCATATATCTTATAATCGGTTGTCCAATAGGGACGCAGGAAAGTAAACGTCGATTTGACATAGACGCCATCTTTGTTTTCTGTCACCGACATGTCATTTTGTTAGTTGAATGTTTACCATGGACCGCTATGGAGTCGTATTCGATTGAAGACCGCATTAAAGTTATTCAAGAGCACTACAAAAATGGTGCAAAAATAAAAACATGTTTCGCGCGCTTCGTGAACATTTCGGTCGCAACAACCGCCCAAACGAAACAATCATCGGTCGTCTGGTGCGTAAATTCGAGGCAACAGGTTCTGTGGCAAATCTGCCAGGCTCTGGCCGGCCAAGGAGTGTTCGCACACCGGAAAATATTGCTGTTGTGAAGGAGAGTGTGAGAGACGATCCGAAACAATCAACAACGCGTCGATCCCAAGAATTGGGCATTTCGAGAACCAGTTTGCTCCACATTCTCCACAGGGATTTGAATGTACACGCCTACAAGATCCAATTGACGCAAGAGCTGCGTCCGGCCAACCGCCGAACGTTCTCAGATTGGCTCATGTTCAGCGACGAAGCGCATTTCACTTTGAATGGGACGGTAAACAAGCAAAACTGCCGCATCTGGGCGAACGAAAATCCCCGTGAGTATCAAGAGCAGCCGATGCATCCTCAAAAAGTGACTGTGTGGTGTGCATTGTGGGCAAAAGGCATCATCGGACCTTACTTTTTCGAAAATGCGGCCGGGGACGCCGTTACCGTCAATTCTGAGCGATATCACGTGATGATAGAGGACTATTTTTTGCCGCAACTTGAAGGAATGGATATGGACGATGTTTATTTCCAACAAGACGGTGCAACATGCCACACAACCAACGTCAATATCCATCGATTGCAGTCCTTCTTCGGTGATCGCGTGATTTCGCGCAGAGTCAATGTGCCATGGCCACCAAGATCGTGCGATTTGACTCCCTTGGACTTCTTTTTATGGGGATATTTGAAAAGCAAAGTCTACGTCAACAAACCAGCCACCCTCCAAGAACTCAAAAACAACATCATTGCCGAGATAAATGCCATAGAACCGACCATGTTGCAAAATGTCATTGAAAATTTCGACCATCGCGTGGACGTCTCTAAATCCAGTCGTGGTGAACATTTGAGCGATATTATTTTTCATACATAAATGATATAAATGAACCTTCAAAATAAAGTACCCAACTTGATTTGAATATCAATCTTTCTTGTTTTAATATGCGTTTACCTTCCTGCGTTCGTTTTGGACAACGCCATAGTATCTCCAGTTTCGAGACTTTCCGACCTTTCGTAGACATCCGGTATATAAGCTACATGTCCATATATTCTATACAAAACGGCAATTCAAAGGAAGAAAGGGGCCTCTTGACACTGCGTGTTGACAGGATCGGCGAGTAACACATTTGCGATCAATTCTATGGAAGTTTTAGGTAAAACGAAGTACCCTGAAACCCTATCAGAACTCATCCTGAAAAAGGTAATTATTAGATAATGCTGGAGAAGTGTATAAGAGAGTATCTCAAATATTCTCAGCATCTTTGATTGATTCCGAACAGGTATGTTAAAGCTTACATATTACAATGATCAGTAGTGACATAATTTCTCTTATTCAGATTTTCATTCTAAGACGCTCTAGAGATACGTTGCTGAGTTCCAGTCCGGCTGTTACATATTCGCCGTAATTGAAAGTATCCTATTCATTCTACAGTGCCAACGTGGGTGTGTTCCAAGGATCGGTTTTATTTTCGACGCTATTGCTCTTAGACATCAACGATCTTCTTTCATTCGCGACGAATCGGATTCACAGCCTTGCGGATGTCAGCACTTTTCAGGTAGAAAGCTCAGTAATTCTATGATCCATTCGCTTTTTCTTGTTGGAGTTTCAGTTTATTGCGAGGAAGTACTTTCGTCGTTTGTATCAAGTTCTAGACACATATGATGCTAATCATTAAAGTATTTTGTCCACGCTTGATGACGTTCAGAAGACGGCTTACTGTCATATGAAAGGTCATAGGTTAATAAAAACCAGTACACTCTATACGACGATCTTTATCCTCCATAATTTTTATACTGAGCTTATTTATTCCAATATGAAGATTTACACCTTTTAACAAAGTAACAGAGCCTCCTGGTGTCGCCACAAATTCAGCAGAATTGTTTAGAAGTATCTTTACATGCCTCTGAGCTTATCTTTCATCGAAACTGCCTTAATTAGTATAATTATAATAATTTGTACATAAAATTCTATTTCATAATAAACATTTTATAATCAGAACTCCAGATTGCAGTTTCACATTTGCCGTTATAATACCTTGTTTGTAAAGAAGCTAGTTTGTGTTAATTGTAAAAGCGAGAAACCTGTGTTCTATGCAAATATGTCCATTTGGGTGAAACCTGTTTACGAATCTCGTGGAAAAAGAAAGTAGCTGTATTATCACGTTTGCACTGCTTAATGAACTTGAAAGATGTGAATCACCGGTTTCTCTTAAACAAGATCTTTATTTTTATGGTCTTATTTCGCTCGCCGAGCTGTAATATCAGCTTGATATATGTCGCTTGTTAGGCTTTTTAATTTCGTGAGATTTTCATCTAGAAGTTAACGTGGAAAATGTCGAGAACTAAATTTTAAAACGCAAAGCTGGGGTTTTCCTTTTCAGACACAACTGCGCTTGATATAACAAAGATGATGTGTGATGAAACGTGAGCGAACAAGTAAAAAAAATAGATGAAAAAGTACTCACTGTTCAGTAGTGAATTAAAATTCCAAGTACGGCTCTGTTGTAAAATCCGAAGAGCACATGTAACAAAAAAAACCTCTGTTGCGTGAGTCAGTGGACTACACAGTCGAGCAAGTTCACAAGCACAAAAGGCCGCGGCTCGCACTGTAATCAAAACCAATTCGTGAACTTAGAACATCCAAAATTAGAGCATTTTGACACAATCTTTAGAAAAAATCAAATATTTTTAGACCATATCAAAATCTGTGAAGTGATTTTCACAATGCCTAAACGCTGCCTATCCTAAAAGATTCTCTTCTTCCCCTTTGCTCTCGTTCTTCCTTCTCTCCTTTCCTTCCCCGTTTTTCCTTAAAATTGTCTGGTTTCTGGGTTACCAGACCTGACAGACTTACAAACTGACACTGTCACTCAAGAGCTAAGGTCCCACGGACCGCTCTGACAACCAACGATGACTTGACTGACTTGAATGTAACAAAAACGAGATCGAAAATATCAAGTCGGTGTCACTTTTTCTTGATGAACGTAGTTTATAAGTACTGTTCGAAGTGGTCGCCGTTGGATTCAAAAACACATGTGCGTGCTCTACGTAGCCAAGCATCGGTGCAGGCTTTTAGAGTGGAATCCCTTCCCTGACTGAATGCAGCAGCCTGCTCAATTATCAGACATAATTCGTCAACCGTGTGCAACTCATTTTTCGTCACCAAGCGTTTCATTTCGCCACAAAAAAAACAATTACCCGGTGTTAAGTCTGGAGATCGCGGGGGCCATGCTACGGATCCATTACGTCCGATCCACCTATTCGGAAATGATTCGTTAAAGAACTCACGCACTTCGCGCCTAAAATGGGGCGATGCATTGTTACGGAGAAACCACATTGATTGTCTTACCCTCAAAGGCACATCTTCCAGCAGGGTTGGTAAAATGTATTGTAAATAGTGTCGGTAGTTATTCACCACGTTACGCGTGAACGTGGATTCGTTTATGACTAATACCCACCTCAAAAAGTCCGGATTGTTGTCACCACTGACAAAACCGTACTCTTGCAGGAAAATGCTCAGCTTGGAGGGCTTATACACGTTGCATGTGAAACAGGTACAATTCCTTATCATGCAGCGTTTGTCACACTTTAGTCTTCGACACTTGCACATGTCTAGCCACGACGTCTGTGCTTGTTGAAGAATTCTCGTCTACGAGATTCGGTACTACTTCCTCAGTTTGCAGCATTCGGGGTTGTCTAGGTCTCCCAATGTGCCCCCTCGACATTCCTCTAAACGACCCGTATGTCTGAGTCCCTGCACAAGGTAAATAATTCTACGGGGCCTGGGATGATGACGTCTTTGAAAACGATCTGCATACACTCGTGGAGCCTCGGTCGCATCCTGTAGACACTCAGCGTAAATTAACAGCATGTCGCTATTGGTGTATATTGTGTGCCATTTTTCAGCAATGTAATGGTACACCACCGGCGTCTAGGTTAGGTTGCATACTGTCGTATTTACATCGTAGTCGTACGTCGTATAGCTGTACGTTGACTCTGGCACTGTGGACGTGGTCGAGGGATAGGACCGGCTTCGGTTTGGTTAAGGTTCGATTGAGTATGCGGAGCCCAATACTGGGTTCTCTTAAGACATTGGTGTATATGCTACTAAGAAGATCTGCTTCTTTTCACAAGGTCTACACGTCGTGTAAAAGAAAGATCGAGCAGTGAACCAAGAACATCACTCTGCAGTACTCCAGCATTGATATCCAGAAATTTTTTTGGCTGTGAAAGTCCTATTCGAGACGTATGTTTTATTCAAACAATTTGACAAAATTAATATTAATAATAATAATAATAATAATAATAATAATAATAACGTCTTTAATGGATAACCCGGAGGGACATAAACAGCGAAGTTTAGCCAAGGCTACTCTTACACTTAACTGTTTATGTCAGTTACATCTGATGTTCAAAACATGAAAAAAAATATATATAAGAACAATGAAAAAAAGAACACATATATACCTAAGTATAAAATACAAATAGACACAATCTATATCTATAGCAGAAATGCGTATTTAATCAATAGCGAGCAACATGCTTTTAGTATGTTTACGAAAACTTTCCAAAAAAATCAATTTAATACTGTTGTCCAACTGATTATAAAATAGTGCTGCATTATATGTAAATCCTCGTTGGAATAATGCAGAAGTGTGCGGGGTGGTTCTGATACTATAACGATTCCTAACAGCCCTGTCATGCACTTCGTAATTAAATCTTAACTTAGCTCTTAGATATTCAGGCTTTGATTACAATATTATTTTATGAACTAAAACTAAGAATTTATGTTTAACCAAACTTCCTAACCTAAGCCAGTTCAATTCCCTATATTTATCACTTACGTGATCGTATTTACGCAACCCATAAATAAAGCGAACACAGTTATTTTGGATGATTTGAAGACGATTTTTGGTCAATTGATCCAAACATGGATAATAAACGACATCACAGTAACTGAGCATTGACATCACCAAAGATTCGCACAGTTTTTTTCTCAGCTTAAAGTTAAGCAAGTAGCGATTGGAATAAAGAGCCCTAGAACACAGGTAAGTTTTTTTCATCAAATTAGCTATTTGGCTGCGGAATCTTAATTTTGTGTCACTTTCCACTCCTAGTACCTTAGCTGTTAGAGTATGCTGTAATGTTATGCCATCAATAGTCAGATGGAAAGAATCTTCGACAGTTTTCCTCTTCTGATCAGAACAAAACAATAACACTTGTGTCTTATCTGGATTAATAGTAGATAAGATTATGTTCCATAGAAAACTGATGTACCTTATCTAAATCAAGCTGTAAAATGTCTGATGAATTTTGCGTATCTGAGGCGTCGAAATGGAATATTATTTGAGTATCGTCAGCAAATGTTTGTATCCCTGAATTGTCAACTGCTTTTTGCAGGTCACACGTGTAAATCAAAAAGAGCACAGGTCCCAAAATTGAGCCTTGCGGAACTCCTGACGGAATAGTCGTAATATTGGATTGATCGTTATTGATTGCGACACATTGCGTGCGACCGGACAAATAGATACGGGAAAAACTGACAGCAGCATCATCGAAGCCTATGTACCTCAGCTTGGCGCACAAAAGTTTATGATTTATTCGATCGAATGCTTTGGAATAGTCAATTGATACCACTGCTGTTGCTAACTTTTTGTCAGCTGCCCTAATAACATTATCACAAAGATCTAACAGTGCCGAGGTGGTACTATGGTGCTTCCTGAAGCCCGATTGACATGACGATATTATTTTTAGTTCCTCTATGTAATGGACAACTTGTTGCTGTATAATTTTTCCCAAAATTTTCGATAGCACCGGCAGCAAACTAATGGGTCTAAAATGTTTAAGTTCAGTAGGCTTAGATATTTTAGGGACAGGTATATTGATGATCTTTTATCCGTTGTCCTTTTTCTAACAGAAAACAGCTCAAAATGACTCCATTATGAGAGATACCTCGTACTGCAGAGATTGATACGAAAGTTTCAACCATGATTTCTGAATCTTGGGAACAATGCATAAGACTACAAAGAACAACAAAACAAAATATAGAATGCTATACATCTTGTCACTGCCTGTAAATTACGCGGATTTCAATACTTCTCGTGACATTGGGATTTATTTGCGTTTATAGCAATAAGCAACGCAGAAAGAGGCTCTTCGAATGAATAACGGTAATTTCTGACGTAAAGTGTGCCGAGTAATACTGAAAATTCTTATAAAGCTTTAAATGCCTCTATCTAACTCCTTTTTAGATGTTTTTATGGAGGCCTCAGACGTTTTATAGCACTTTAGCTGCTGATATACTACTGTCATTCAAGGATGACTTATAGCGACGTTGGAAAATAAATGACACCATGTAGTAGGAACCAACATTTTTGACAGTAGAATCGCGTCTTGCTCGGGATCCTACATCAGAGTGCATTTTCGACGAGGTCAATGTTGTAATGACTCTTCTGGGTTTTGATGTCTTTTAAGTTTTGCATATGGAAATAAATCAACACAGTAGGTAGTTTTAAATGACTGTATTGTTTGTCGAAGTATTCTCCACGAAGATTAATACACATCTGCACTTATTTGAACACGCAGTCTGTTTTCATTTTCATTTATCGACTGATCGTACTCTAACGATCAATTTACTATTAATATATCAAAATGCAAGGTTATGTCATTTACTAGAAAACTACGACCTATAGTATACGATAATATTATAACATTGATGGGAACTTGCTAGAGCGAAACTTGACTGTAAAGGATTTGGGTACTATTCGTCATTGTTCGTCAGTGCGGTCCGGTGTATCTTTGCTAAAAGTCTCGTCGGTCTGTTAGTGTGTCAGGTCTGGCTAGCCAGATACCAAACACGTTTAAGGGGAAAAGGGAAAGAAGGAAAGAAAGGAAGGAAGAAATAGAGCATTGATTCCCAAAGTGGTCTATATCGACCCCTAGGGGTCTATGACAAGCTGCAAGGGGTCTACGTCAGCGAAAAAAAATTTTGGGGTCCATGAAATGAATATGGGGGTCCACGATAGTGGATCTCAACACATACACTGATAGTACGTATTTACTTACATCATACTATCTTATAATATCAAAACATATACATTATTTATAAAAGTACCTATGAAGTAAAAAATTTATTATATATTTGTTTATAAAATTGTGTAAGTTGTAGGATGTTGGTATTCGCTTTGTGGTCGCAATACATTTTGAACTTGTAAAAACCTGAGAGTCGCAGTCTTAGAGCTTCGCTACCTTGCACTGACTTGTTCATTTCGTCACTCTATAAATACGAATGTGGGACAAATACGTTTATTCGTTTCCTGAATCTTGAAAAGGAAAGTGCTAAGAAAATATTTTAAAAAATATAAACAGATATAGTATATCACACAAATTATAGTGAGTCAGTGTTATTTTGTTTGAGAGTGCTGGAGAAAAGTAAGTACATTATTTTTTATTAAATTTTAGTTTTGTACTCGTAGTTAGCAAAGATAGATAAATTCATGACTTTAGTTATTAGTAGTTAAATATTCAATCATACAAAATTACACGATTACTCCTCAATAGTTTCTTTTTGAAAGTTTTAGAAATCGGTAATATAATTACAGTGCAATCTCCGTAATTCGAGCTAATTGTTGCAAGAAGATGTTCGAATTATGAAATGTTTTCGGAAAATTCAAAAAATATTTTTAATATACAGCTGCTGGATTTTCTGTCTTATTTAAATAATTTAATTTTGTCCACAGATGACTGATGCCATGTCCGAATCTAAAAAGAAATGTAGACAGTACAGTGTTGATTATCTGAAATTTGGCTTCATTCCATCATTGCCGGAGAAACAATCGCCTATGCGCCTTTTATGCAACAAAGTTTTGGGCAATGACGCTATGAAACCATCTAAACTGCAAGATCATCTGAGAAGATGCCACCCTGATAAAACAGAGAAAGAATTGAAATACTTTCAAACACTCAAAGATAAATTTCAGAAGAGACCTACACTGGACAGAATGTTCGCTTCGACGTCACAAAGAAATGATGATGGTTTGCGGGCGTCTTACAATATCTCGTTACTTATAGCAAAATTGGGAAAACCGCATACTATCGGAGAGAAGTTAATTTTGCCAGCCATTGAAGAGGTTTTAAAAATTGTTTTACACAAACCTGCATCTGATATCATTAAAAGAATTCCCTTAAGCAACAATACTGTTGAAATACGTATTGATGAAATGAGTTCTGATATTGAAAGCTTCTTAAGTAATTATTTGCAAACGACCCATTTCTCTATACAACTGGACGAGTCAACTTTAGCTGATAATGCAGCATTATTATTTTCATATGTTCGTTTTATTATGAATCAAGAAATCTACGAAGAACTGCTCTTCGCAAGAACTTTGATAACCGACACTAAAGGTGAATCAATATTTCATGTTTTGAAGGATTACTTCATTGAAAAAGCAATTCCTTTATCAAATATAATATCAGTAGCTACAGATGGAGCACCTGCCATGGTTGGACGTTATCGTGGATTTATAAGCTATTTAAAACAAAATGTGACAGGGGTGTTAGCAATACATTGCGTCATCCATCGACAAGATTTAGTTGCTAAAAATTTGAGTGTTAGATTGCATGAATCACAATCAATGAAGAGGAAAACAGACATCGCCTATTTAACAGATTTGTTTACAAAATTTAATATGGTTAATTTGCAATTACAAGGCGACAGTTTAAATTTGAATAAAAGAAAGTTCATCTTATCAGTGTTTCTTGCCAGAGTTAAACTAATGAAGCAAAATATTGGACGGGGCGAATTTTCTCAGTTCCCCAATTTGTCACAAACAAGCTGCCAGGAAGACGACGTTTCAACTTACGTTCAATATTTAAATACCCTCTATTCAGATTTTGAATTTAGGTTTGAGGACATTTTGACTATGGTAATACCACCGTGGATAATTAATCCATATGGTGACATAGAAGAAACGAATGTCATAATACAAGAGGAACTGACTGAACTAAGTACAAACGAAGAACTTAAGGTTCAGTTTAAAAACGGATATCATCAATTCTGGCTGCAAAGCAAGATACCCGTTACTTATCTCGTATTATGGAATATTGCGAGGAAATATTTAATTTCCTTTCCATCGTCATACCTAGTGGAAAGGGGGTTCAGCGCTGTTACGAATCTCCTAACGAAAAAAAGAAACAGACTGGACATCATTAGCCGAGGAGATTTAAGATTAACCCTTACAAAATTGACGCCAAATGTTGATAATTTATTACTAAAGCATCAGGTTCATCCTTCTCACTAAAAATATTGACTTATTGCTTATGTTATTTTATTTATAGTTTATTTTATGTTTATTGGTGTCTGACCAATAAATGTCCGCATTGGGAATAAGTGCCCGCATTGATTTTTTTAAAGAAAATATTTTTTTTTAAATTATTATCAAACGTATAAGAAGCGGAATTTAATCAAACTAACAGTGAAATTATTGTAGAACATACGTTTATGTTATAATTAATAAGCGATCTCGCTTATTGTACTATTTTAAGTAAAAAACTTTTTTTTCATTATCTTTCACTTTTTTTTTATTTTATCTCTCATTTTTTTTT
Source organism: Acanthoscelides obtectus (assembly GCA_963669975.1). Taxonomy (NCBI): domain Eukaryota; kingdom Metazoa; phylum Arthropoda; class Insecta; order Coleoptera; family Chrysomelidae; genus Acanthoscelides; species Acanthoscelides obtectus. Next base: position 14,562,252 of record CAVLJG010000001.1, on the reverse strand, counting down.
AATGCGGGCACTTATTCCCAATGCGGGCACTTATTGGTCAGACACCTGCTTATTTAATGTTACGTATATTTTAAATAACAGATACAAAATTTTATTTTGAGTAGTTTTAATTTAAATTCAATTAATAAATGTATAAATTAACATGTGTTTTTACTTTAAGTTTTTAACAATAAACTTCACTACAGTTAGAAATTTACAGGAAATCAATTTCAGGTAAGTAGGGGGTCTACCCAACACGGAAAAACATGGCAAGGGGTCTACGACACAAAAAAGTTTGAGGAACTCTGAAATAGAGCAAATAAAAGAAGTCAATCATTTAAAATAGCTTAATCATTATTGCTTTGACTACTCGAATAATTTTGTAACTCCAAAAAATAATTTTGTTCTGTTTTGAAATAATTTTGGCTGGTCTGAAATTCACAATTTAATTCTGGTCACAGTGCGAGGCGCGACCTGGAATGTTTGCGAAAGAATTTGGGTGTCATTTTCGACGCTAAACTGACATTTAATGACCACGTCTTCCATATGGTGGAAGCATTAGGCTATTACGTCAGAAATTGGGCGTAAGTCACCGTTAAACTATAAGGAGTATTTCAATGCGATTTGTTCTGCAAGTGATATTTTCTGTGATCGAAAAAACTCTGTATTGGATTGTTACCGAGATCGGTACCTTGAAGTGATATAGAATCAATATGTTAAGAGCTATTTCCATATTTCAAATGCTGGCATACTTGTATACATCTATTTGTTTTTGGTTTTTATTATTGATTTATTTTGTTAGTATATTTTCTGTAGTTGGGAATTATATATACGTATATATACTAAGTGACATATAAATCCGAACACCCAGTTTAAATGGTTTTATTTTAATAAAATTTTGTATAAGTACTTAATCACTGCTTTAAAGCCCTTTGACCTTTAATAATGTGTGGATGCACCCTGATGTGCTACGCATTCTCCAACGCGCCTAGGCATGCTTCTGATCAGGTGATCAATGTCCTCCTGTGGTATCTCATTCCAGGCAATCACCAACTCCTCTCGAAGTGCTTCTAGAGTCTGAGGAGGACGTTGAAAATCGAGCAATCTCCTACCCATCATATTCCACACGTGCTCAAACTCACTAAGTTGACGGAATCGTACAGGTCTCCGTACTCTAGGCATCGTAACCGATCGTAAAGGATGTCAAGAACCAAAATCCGCCAACGTTGATTCTTTACTGCGGCTGAAATATTTTTAGAGCGTTAGTGAATTAAAAAAAGCAGTATAAAAACCGGAATGTCCAACTGATACTTACTTGTTATTTACAGTAAGATAAATACATTCACCAACTTTTATTAAAATAAAACCATTTAAACTGGGTGTTCGGATTTATATGTCACTTAGTATAGTAAGGGTCCTAGATTCTAGCCTTAGGGGATTCCTGAAGTAGGCTTTATAAGTGGTGAACGATATCCATTATAATCAACATATTGATTCCTATTAAAAAGATACAAGTTAAACAACGACAAAAGATCTCCAGAGAACCGAAAAAAACTCAGTTTTTTCAATAGAATACCTAAATCTACTCTATCAAATGCCTTTTCTATGTCCATATAAATGACATCAACCTGGCTTCTGTCATCCAAGGTTTCGCAAATGGTTTGTGACTACCAAGCCAGATTAGTGATACATGATCTCTTACCGATAGACAATGACTCTTTCGTTGCGCCAAAAATAAACGTGTAAAGTATTCTTTCAAATAATTTTGCAAAATTACAAGTTTCTGAAACAGACGTTTAGTTATCAATTTGCGCTGGGTCACGTTTTTTCAATATCGGAGTAAATCTAGCTAGTTTCCAAGCCTCTGGAAACGAGTTGGACTTCACAATAAGGTTACAAATGTAAACTAAGGGTTGTAACAACGGCATAACGCAATCTTTAACTAGAAAACTAGGTATCTGATCAGGCCCTATGATCAGTTTATTCTTCAATTTCTTAGACGATCCGACATCATCAGCCTCTGAAATTGACCTAATAGCGATAACAGGTAAGGTCAAATATTTATGAGGCAAATTATTAGCTAGGTTAGCATCAGGCATATTTTATACATCAAGGAAGTATTGACAATACCTTGAGCATTTGTAAAAACACTGTCCCCCATTTTCACAGCGCCAGGAATCCTGCTATTACCTTTTTTATTTCTAATGAAACTCCGAAATTGAGACGGATCGTTATTTATATTATTTTCAGCACTTTTGATAAAATTACGATAGTCTCTATTTGTTTTTATCTTTATAGAATATCTCAGATTAGCAAATCGGTCATAATAAAAACCTGTCCTATGTTTTTTGTACAACTTATGTGCTGCCTCTGTTTGTCGAACCTCTTTTATTGTTTCTCTAGAAAACCATGGAGGGTACTCACGAGAATTGGAGGTTTAATAAGGAATCGACACTTCAAAAACACTTTTCACATTATTTTCAAGTTGCTGAACAGCATCATTAACAACAGTACAGGCAAGAATATTCTTTCAGCACATCTGTGAATCAAGTTCGTACATGAGAGGAAAATTGGCTTTACGGAAGTTAAACAGACGAACATCACGATTAGGTTCAGAATTAGCTATATGTTGATTCATTATAGAATATTGAATCGTTAATGAAGGGTGGTCTTTCGGCTTCTTTGATGATGACGTTATTGCCGTCTGGCACAGATACCTCGATTAGCAAGCATGCGTTCCGTGTTTTATCGTGGTAAACAATGTCAGGTCGGTAGGCGGAGATTGTACGGTCGGTAACAACTCCTTTGTCGTACAGAATTAATTTGTATTTACCCACGTTGTTATGCCTTTCGGTGTATGTTGTTGGTGTGAGTGCTCAGCCAGCCGGAAATTATGTGGCGTATATTTTCTTCATACTGATAGCATATTCTACATTTGCTATCTTCGCTGTTCAAGGAAGCACTCCACGCTTTTTACTCTCAATTGAATTTTTCTGTTAATAACTTCAATTTTGTTATAATTTTATTTTGAGGTCATTAGTTAGATAATATAAACTCTTTGTAATTAAAAATTATTCTCTACTTTTTAGTTACGTCAGCTACAAAAGCATTTTCTTAGTTTTTTTAACTATATTAAGTGACATATAAATCCGAACACCCAGTTTAAATGGTTTTATTTTAATAAAAGTTGGTGAATGTATTTATCTTACTGTAAATAACAAGTGAAAAAATTTGCAGCCTTATCAGTTGGACATTCTGGTTTTTATACTGCTTTTTTTTAATTCACTAATGCTCTAAAAATGAATATTTCAGCCGCAGTGAAGAATCAACGTTGGCGGATTTTGGTTCTTGACATCCTTTACGATCGGTTACGATGCCTAGAGTACGGAGACCTGTACGATTTCGTCAACTTAGTGAGTTTGATAGGGGCCGTATAGTGGGACTTCGGGAAGGTGGACTTTCTTTTCGGGCAATTGCAGTTAGAGTGCAAAGAAGTGTAGACCCTGTGGTTAGGTGTTGTCAGGCATGGCTTCGAGAAGGCCGTACGCAAAGAGCAAGGGGCACTGGACGCCGCCGTAGAACACCAGACCGTGAAGATCGCCGCCTAAGATTATTGGCCTTAGGGGACCGTTTCTCCACTACCAGGTCCATTGCAAATGAATGGTTTGCAGAACACGGAAGACCTATTGGCACGCGAAGTGTTTACCGACGAATGAGAAGTTTTGGCTTGTTTTCATACCGGCCACACTGGGTCCTCCCTTTAACTCGAGAACTCCGACGTAATCGCCTTGAGTGGTGCAGACAACGGTCACTCTGGGATCAGGAATGGAACAGTATTGTCTTTAGTGACGAGTCTCGATTTTGTTTAGGCATGCACGATGGTCGTGCCAGGGTTAGAAGGCGACGTGGTGAAAGGAGGAATCCAAGTTTTTTGTTGAAAGACATGTTCATCACACTGTTGGAGTTATGGTTTGGGGTGCTATAGCTTATGATTCCAGGTCACCTTTATTATATCCACGAAGTTCTAGAACCCCATCTTTTACCCTATCTTGACACCCTGGCAGATCCAACTTTCCAACAAGATAATGCCCGACCACATATTGCAAGAGTCACAATAGACTTCTTTCAACATAATGATGTCACATTGTTGCCATGGCCACCAAGATCTCCCGACTTATCCCCAATTGAGCACGTGTGGGATATGACGAGTAGGAGATTGCTCAATTTGCAACGTCTTCCTCAGACTCTAGAAGCACTTCGAGAGGAGTTGGTGGTTGCCTGGAATTAGATACCACAGGAGGACATTGACCACCTGATCAGAAGCATGCCTAGGCGCGTTGGAGAATGCGTAGCACATCAGGGTGCGTTCACACATTATTAAAGGTCAAAGGGCTTTAAAGCAGTGCAATCATTTTGAAATTTTTATCATTTACTTGTTATGCTTCATTAAGTACTTATACAAAATTTTATTAACATAAAACCATTTAAACTGGGTGTTCGGATTTATATGTCACTTAGTATATTATTTATTACTCTAGCTAGCAGCCATACCTGTAACCTATTAAAACTTGGAATTGGCAATATTTCAGCCTCATTAAACACAATACCGAGAAGTAACAAACGCAGCATCTTTGTGATTGCGCATCAAACTGTGCAAAGGGCATTGAAAGGCTCCTCTTTATTTACAAATATCTTCGGATAACGCATTCTGAATTCCTTTTTCGTCTATCTGCTTAAGTAGCCAAAGTTCCCTTTGTTCTGTTTTCATCGCTCAGAGTCCAGGCTAGAGGAAATTCTCTTTTGCAAATGAGGTCGATTTTGAGTCTTTAAGCACCTTCGTTATATTCGGAATAGAGAAAATTAGCGTTAACTCGCCAATTAAGAGGGGCATTTAAATGAATATATATGTTACAGTATTTTACTGCAAGCATCAGATGGCCAGAGTTTCTTAAGCAAGGACAGTGTCCACTCGTCATAATATTCAGATATACGGAAGTAGGAAGAGAGGCAGAAAGTATATCGATTTTAAGCTCACAATTTCTCTTCTGTCATCTATTGATATGATTCTGTATCATAGCTCAGAACTAAGAGACAAATTTGTAAGCGTTGTTTGAGGCGTGACCATTCCTTATAACGGGTGTTTTTTTCGAGGTATAGAACTTTAAGTTGGTATTACTTTTGAAGATGTACAGTTTTATTTCGAAAATAATGGTTCCGTGACAAAATCGTCCATCTGAGAAGTTAATTCGATTAACCATGGAACATTCTCGCACCACGTTTACTCCCATTGATAATTCTCATCCCCAGAGACGTCGTACGGTGCGTACAGAAGGAGCTATTGCTACTGTAGAGCGTCGCATTGAGGAAGACCCGAATGAATCCATCCGCCATCGAGCACAAGAATTGGATCTGTGTCCAGCCACTTTATGGAAGATTTTGCAGAAGGATCTTGGTTTGCGTGCTTAGAAAATCCAACTCGTGCAAGAATTGAAGCCAAACGATCATCAAGCAAGGCGTAGATTCGTTGAATGGGCCCAAAACGAGATTGCCGATTTTCATAAGCGAATTTTGTTTAGCGATGAAGCGCATTTCTGGTTGAATGGCTACGCCAACAAACAAAACTGCCGCATTTGGAGTGGAGCTAATCCTCAAGTCTATGTCGAAACACCGTTATATCCAGAAAAACTGACTGTTTCATGCGCTTTATGGGCTGGTGGAGTCACTGGTCCGTACTTCTTCAAAAACGATGATGGCCAGAACGTTACCGTCAATTGCAATCGGTATAGAGCCATGATTACTAACTTTTTATTCCGGAATTGAACAATCATGATGTGCAGGAGCTGTGGTTCCAACAAGACGGCGCAACATGTCACACAGCTCGTGCTACAATCGATTTATTGAAAGACATATTTGGTGACCGCCTAATTTCACGTTTTGGACCTGAGAATTGGCCTCCAAGATCTTGTGATTAAACACCGCTAGACTATTTTCTGTGGGGCTATGTAAAGTCATTGGTCTATGCGGTTAAGGGGGTCGCATGGAAGAGCAACTATGTTGAATGCTGCCTCCCTCATCAGATGAGTTTTTTCCTTGTTATTCTTTTAACTAAAAAATAAAGACATATTATTATTATTATTATTATTATTATTATTATTATTATTACAGCAGACGCTCGATAATGTAAACTAACTTAATCCAAGTGTGGTTCACATTATTGAAACGTTTACATTAGCGAACGTGATTTATATAATATTTGATTTATTAAAAGAAACGTTTAATACATACTATTTATAACAAAAGAAACGAATATTCTAACAGCGATAAGTATTTTTTTAATTAGATAAAAAATAATTAACAATTTTTATCTGCGTAAATTTGCGCTTAGCATTGTCTTCCAATGCCTGCGCCCGTAATTGACGAAGAACTAAAATATCCGTGTATCAAACTTCTTTTCTTTCAGCCCAACCTTAAGCTTGGTTAAAAACTTGCGCGTCAGTCACTACACTTCTGACTTCAATGGGATCGTTCTCATCATCCTCACTGTCCATATCCTCCTCCTTATCAGCATCAATCGTCTGCTTATCTTCGTTCCATAAATTAATATCAGCAGGAGTACAAACAATGTCGGGATTCACTGTTTTCAATAAATCAACAACATCCAATGACACACTAAAAACATTATTATTATTGGATCGCAAACGTTCTCTAATTATGCTTAAGGAGACATCGTCTTCTTCATCATCTTCATTATTGGTACAAAAGAGGATGTTCCAACATTTTTGAACAGTTTGCTGGTTAAGTTCATTCCAGGCCATATGTAAATCTAAAACAGCTTCTCGTAATGTTACTTTTTTAAAGCCTCAGATAAGTTTTCAGGAATCTTTGATAAGACAGACGAAAGTAGAAACTTCCTATAGTATAGTTTGGTGAGTCTTATTATATTCTGGTCCATCGGTTGAATTAACGGTGTTACGTTGGGCGGCATGTACATGACGAAAATTGACCCATCCCTGCTCCTCAGTTGTTGCTCGGGAGGATCACTTGGTGCATTATCCAATAGTAACAACGCTTTTATTGGAAGCTTCTGTTGTTTTAGGAAACCTTTACCTACAAATTGAAAACACATCTTCAACTTATGAATAGAGCATTTGTGATAATTGATTGTCATACCTGAGGGACAAAGCACCTGTGGAACCATTTCAGGAATATATCCAAGCGGTTTTTGAACAGTCATAATCAACAGGGATATTAACATTTTTAAATGAGCGCGGATTTTTTGCTTTCCCAATTACCAGTGGCTTTATTTTGTGTGAACCATTAGCATTAGTGCAGGCTAGAAACGTTATTCGTTGTTTCTCCGCCTTTCTTCCCGGGGCAGATTTTTCAAATGATGCAGCATAGGTTTTCTCTGGTAACATTTTCCAATAAAGGCCACTTTTATCTGCGTTGTAAATTTGTTCCATTCTTAAATCTAGCTCGGTAATTGTTTTCATCAATTTTTCTTTGAATGGTTGCACTATTCGTGGTTGTGCTGATAATTTTTCACCAGATATAGACAGCAGTCGAATTCCATATCTTGTTTTGAATCGTTGTAGCCAGCCATCACTAGCTACGAAATTTTCAGTTTCTTTCAGTTTTTCATTTAACAGTCTCGCTCTCTGTTTAAGTACTTCGCCACTAACTGGGACATGATTTTCCCGTTGTTTTAAAAACCACTTATACAGGGAATTTTCCATTTTAGGTGCCTTCGCATTTTTTAAATTTTTTCCTTTTTCCGGACCTCCAAATGTATTGCACGTTCTTTGTAAAATTTGAGATTTCATACGCTTATTTTTACAGATTGTTGCTTTCGATACTACATATTTTTTGCTAACTGTGTCACTCCCGCACCTAGTGCAACTTCGTCTATGATTTTCACTTTCTCACTCAACTTTAAACACTTTCTTTTACAGGATGTGGATGCCATAGTCGTAAAATATATTAACGCGTGCAATGTATTCACTTAAGTTCAAAAATGAAATACATACGTACGTATAAACGTATCCTAAACGATCATACGACTGACCGAGTTTGTCGTATTTTATCGCAGAGGTGAATCCCCTACACTCTACATCATAAATCGGGGACTCCCCGACGCCCGACATAAAGCATCGAGGCTTCAGCATTTCACCGTCGCGCTGTTTCCGTGCGCCGAGAGTTGTTTACGTTATCGAGCATACACATTGTTCACGTTATCGCGCGTTCCGTTTGATCCTATAGAACGAAGTTTGTGTTTACATTAGCGCAAGTTTTCATTATCCCGTGTTTACGTTATCGAGCGTCTGCTGTATTATTATTATTATTATTATTATTATTAGTATTATATGCCACAAACGCTTGACCATTTGAAAGACAACATTCGCTATGTTATTGCCGATATACGGCCACAAAACTTGGAAAAAGTCATCGAAAATTGGATGTACAGATTGGACTACATTTGCCAGAAATCGTATTTAAAATGTAATTCCACAAGATTATCTTTCGAATAAAAAAGATTCATGTCATTCAAATAGTTCATCGTTGTTTTATTGCAATTTAAAGTTCTATACCTCTATTTTCATCAAAGAATAATGCGTCTAAGGGAAGATTTAAGGTTTGGGCTGTAACAGTTTCCGTAGCAGACTGCCATGGCTATCAGAAAGATTTTTCTTTGACGACCGTATCTATTTAGCATTTTGACAATTAATTTTGGACGGTTTGTTTCTTATGCTAAATGTTACTGAGCAATGTAAAATATACATGTAGTTTGCTTTCTGGAGTTTATAGCGAATAGTGATTTTCTTACAGAGAGAACCAGGGTGAATATAGGCAACTAGTGTTGCAATACTGACTTGCGACGTATTTCCGGTGTTCCGCCAGTTTGATAGTTGCGGGTCTCAACGCCGCTCTTAAAAATTGTCGAGGAAAATTGGCGTACAATCGCGCTTCATAAGGCGCGAATTTCCCGAGGCTTATTGCATTCGTAATGTCAGTTCACGCCAATTATCTCGAACTGTGCTAGAATTCCAAGTATTTGGAATATTTTATAGCGTACCTGAACTGACGTCGTTTATTTATGAGGAAACCTTTATAGCCGTGAAAGGTTTCAGGTATGACGACTAAGCTGACTACTAGGTCTTTATGAGAAATATTTTACGTTTCTTTCGTTGCGTATAATTTTTATGAATGTACATTTTACATTCATGAAAATTGAAGTTCGCATTGAAGCCCAAAGCTCCTTGCATGACGCCATTCATCGGCGTGTTGTTCCACTTATCGAAAGCACTTCGGTCTCAAGTTTATCTTGCACTGACAGACAATCAGTAATATTTATAGTCTACACATACGCCAAAGGACTGTACTCTTCACAACGTCAAACTACACATATATACTAAGTGACATATAAATCCGAATTTTAATAAAATTTTGTATAAGTACTTACTGAAGCATAATAAGTAAATGATAAAAATTTCAAAATGATTGCACTGCTTTAAAGCCCTTTGACCTTTAATAATGTGTGGATGCACCCTGATGTGCTACGCATTCTCCAACGCGCCTAGGCATGCTTCTGATCAGGTGGTCAATGTCCTCCTGTGGTATCTCATTCCAGGCAACCACCAACTCCTCTCGAAGTGCTTCTAGAGTCTGAGGAGGACGTTGCAAATTGAGCAATCTCCTACCCATCATATCCTACACGTGCTCGATTGGGGATAAGTCGGGAGATCTTGGTGGCCATGGTAACATTGTGACATCATTATGTTGAAAGAAGTCTATTGTGACTCTTGCAATATGTGGTCGGGCATTATCTTGTTGGAAAGTTGGATCTGCCAGGGTGTCAAGATAGGGTAAAAGATGGGGTTGTAGAACTTTGTGGATATAACGCTGCGCGTTCATGTTACCTCTGATGAAGATTAAAGGTGACCTGGAACCATAAGCTATAGCACCCCAAACCACAACTCCAACAGTGTGATGAACATGTCTTTCAACAAAAAACTGTGGATTCCTCCTTTCACCACGTCGCCTTCTAACCCTGGCATGACCATCGTGCATGCCTAAACAAAATCGTCGGTAAACACTTCGCATGCCAATTGGTCTTTCGTGTTCTGCAAACCATTCATTTGCAATGGACCTGGTAGTGGAGAAACGGTCCCTTAAGGCCAATAATCCTAGGTGGCAATCTTCACGGTCTGTTGTTCTACGGCGGCGTCCAGTGTCACTTGCTCTTTGCGTACGGCCTTCTCGAAGCCATGCCTGACAACACCTAACCACAGTGTCTACACTTCTTTGCACCCTAACTGCAATTGCCCGAAAAGAAAGTCCAGCTTTCCGAAGTCCCACTATACGGCCCCTATCAAACTCACTAAGTTGACGAAGTCGTACAGGTCTCCGTACTCCAGGCATCGTAACCGATCGTAAAGGATGTCAAGAACCAAAATCCGCCAACATTGATTCTTTACTGCGGCTGAAATATTCATTTTTAGAGCGTTAGTGAATTAAAAAAAAAGCAGTATAAAAACCGGAATGTCCAACTGATAAGGCTGAAAATTTTTTCACATGTTATTTACAGTAAGATAAATACATTCACCAACTTTTATTAAAATAAAACCATTTAAACTGGGTGTTCGGATTTATATGTCACTTAGTATATGTTGCCGAATTTTATGATTCTTAAATGTACCTCCGATTTCGCGTAACCTTTAATTTATGTTACTCCGTGTATGACGGTTCTCTGAATATTTCGTCAAGTAGATTGACTCAGTACTTATTAGACACGGACTGGCAAAGCGACATAAAAGAGAAACACGGACTTTTGTGATGCGGATATCTTTGAGCAACAGAAAACCGAAGTTCGAATGTGTTTAATACTTTCATCGTTTAGGTAGTGGTAGCTTCTGAAAATTGATTCAAAGACGGCGGAACAACGAAGGCGTACAAGGTATAGAGTGAATCTACTTGATGCTATTTTTTTCTTAAGCCGTCAGTGTAGCAGACACGTTTTAACCGATAAATCGATGGATTTATTGGCAGCGTTTACGAGTTGCTTTTTGCCTCAATTCATAAAACTTTCTTGTCCGCTCATCATTTAAATATGATACTTTTACTTCCTTAAATGATGAGCTGATGATGTAAGAAGTAAATCCAATCAAAAACGATATCGTCTCATTTGGAAAGTTGGAAAAAGTAGAGGGGAAGCTATCAATAGAATAGTTAAACTTGTAATCTATATAAAATTATTATTTTAAAATAAATCTATTGTAATTTATTAAAAAGAATTTCACAAAATTATAGTGTTTGTATTGAGTCGTTTAAAAAGCGTTTAAAACTGCTTAGTATCTGCTGAACTTGTACAGAATTAGTCATATTTGCATGATCAAACTAACTTACCTGTAGGTGATGTTTGATGCTAATTATGTGAGGGTCTTGTCGAAGTAAATTCTACTCGTAGTACCCTCGTATCTCACCAAACCGACGAGTTCAAAGCGCGCACGTGGCGAAGAAAAGCGGCTCGTCGCGCCCCCTACCTTCCTCCTCTCTGGCCACCTACAAGCTGTCATTTTCTTCAAAGCCAAGTTGTTGTAACGATTAGGTCATACATAGGGAGGGAGGGAGCTATTTACTTCGATGAGACACATACGAGCCCCTTCCAACTTCAATTGGCCCACTTCAAGATGTGTACCAAAATACGCCTTTATAAAAACATGACGAAACTATTTACTTCTAAAACCATTTATTTTCTTAAAAACATTTTAGATACACTCTAGTCGTAAAAAAATACATATTTGAAATCACTTAGACCTATAACTAATAGAACATCTGAACAAATAAACAATGTGCGAATAAATGCGCGAAGTTAACAAAGCGACAATTGAAAGATTACCATTGTGTAGCATCACCTTTATTTTTTATTACGGTTGAAATTCTTTGGGGCATAGTGTTAACCAAGTTTTGTCAAAAATTTGGTGTAAAACAATCCCATATTTCTTGAAGCTTTTGTCTAAGTTCGGTGATTGTACGAGCAGGATGTTGTCGTAGAATCTTTTTCATCTCGTTCCACAAAGTTTCAATAGGTGACAGATCTGGACTGCTAGAAACCCATTTCAAAAGTGGTACATTATTTTCTTCCATCCATTTTATAGCCTTTTTTGAGGAATGGCACGCTGCACCATCTTGCTGAAACACAAAATCTTGGCCGCATGTCAAACATTCTTCCATCACTGGTAAAAGCGATTCTTATAAAATTGCAACATGTGTTATTTTTATGCTGCAAATTTGATTAGGGAGTGATCAAGTTGGTGCTTTCTACTATATATTATCAAAATATTCATTGTTATATTTTAAACCTATATCACACTGCTACATTTTTATTATTTGTGTTTGATAAGAAAAAAACTAAGACTTCAATAGTTGGGCCAACTGAAGTGGGAAGGAGCTCGTAATTAGAATAGAAGATCAATTACAGGTACGTTCGGGAGGGGGGGAGCCGTTTTCCTTCGCTGCGAGCGCGCTTTGAACTCGTGGGTTTGGTGAGATACGGGGGTACTTCGAGTAGTATTTACGAGATGAGACCGGAACATAGTTGCTGATATTGAACTTGATTTGTCTCTCAAGTCCCCCAAGTTACTATTCATTGGATTAGAATTCTATACTAAGATGAGCAACAAAAAGAAAACAGAATTTTCCGAATATATGCGTATATTGACCTTTTCTATCAGTGTTGTTATTGTTACTATCATCTGCCCCTGTTTTGTACTAAAAAGCTTGTCCTATTCTTTTCTGCTAAACTAGCATCACTTGTAGCAAATGTATGTGTTTTCTAAATTATTTGAAGCAATTGTCTACCAAAGACTAAACAATTTTATCAACGAACAGTCAATTTTGTCACCAAACCAACACGGCTTTAGGCCTAGATTATTCACAGATACAGCTGCCTTCACACTTTTAAGTTATATCTATGAGTCTGTAGATAGTGGGCGATATACCCTGGCTCTCTTCTTTGACCTAAGTCGAGCCTTTGATTGTATTGATCATACCCTTCTCGTTGAAAAGCTCAGACATACGGGACTCAGGTCACCGGCAGATGCATGAATAAAATCTTTTGTATCGAACAGAAACATAAAAGTAAGAGTGAGTGATACCACTTCAGACACATTTGAAATAAACTTGGGGGTCCCTCAGGGATGTATATTATCACCTCTCTTGTTTCTGTTGTTTATAAATGATATGAGTGGAAGCTTGGTTGGTGAGGATGTCACAGTAGTACAGTACGCAGATGACACAACTATCACGATAAACAGTAGTACCATAGAGAAGGTGGAAATACACAAATTTCTGGGTCTCTACATAGACGAAACACTTTCCTGAGACGCACACATAGAGTATGTGGCTGGTAAGCTTAACTTAGCATACTTTGCATTAAGAAAGCTATGCGGTCTAGCTACTCGTAGGTGTCTCCTTAACACTTATTTTGCAATGGCGTACTGTCAAATGAAGTTTTTGGTTATATATAGGGGCATTTCTTGTGGCATACAGAGAATATTCATTCTACAAAAGAGGCTGATTAGATTAGTATTTGGTCTCAAAGCACTGGACAGCTGTACACCAGTATTTAAAGATAATAAAATTTAACGTTACCGTCATTATTGATATATGCTTATTTGTTAATGAACACACAGATTTATTCCCACAGCGCAGTGAAATACACGCCTACAATACTAGATATGATATCCATATTCATATTAAAAGTTTTAACCTTAGTGCTTATAAGAAGAGTTCGATGTATTTATGTGCCTTTGTGCCTTTTGATATTCAGCAGATTAACAGCTTATCTTTGTTCAATTTCTGAACCTTTTACTAAATAAGGCGTTTTATAATACAAATTAATGAATTTTTGTGCGAGTAACACGTTATATTTATATGTGTTTCTGTATCCCAATTCTTTCATGTCATATATTAGTTATCCACATCTTTTCTTTTTATTTTGACGTTTTGTATCCTATTTACAGGCTCACACAAATAAAGCATTATTCTGTTCTATTCTATCTTGAATAACAAGACAAGTACTACAGCTTATGCTTTAATGGAACATAATCAGTCAACTTACGAATATGGTCCTGTAACTTGTAAAGTATAGAGTAGTACTAGAATATTGCGCTTGAAACTTACACGGAACACGGTATCTTGTATAGGTACAAGTTGTAAGTGTAATTATTACACAATTCTTATGAAATAGGACCCAGAAGCTATACGAATACAATTTTAGCAGATCAGAAAGCGATCAATTTGAAATAGTAGCGCTGTTCCTAGTAACAGTACTTTCGTTTTGTTGCAGGGCAAGCAGAGTTAACACGGGCACCTCCTGCCTTAGAAGCTTTGGATGAGCGTCATGATGCTGAGATATACAGGGCGATACTTACTTCTATGAAGGACTGGGAACGTAAGAAGCAACAGAAACAGATAACTAACAGGTGATTTATATTACATCACATTACATCTCTATTAAAATTTAAAGAAATAAAATAATGGTCATTCAGCTTTGTTCTCAAATCAGTATGCGTGGCTCTATGTTATCTGACATCAGACCGCCCGTTGTGTATACTAAGTGACATATAAATCCGAACACCCAGTTTAAATGGTTTTATTTTAATAAAAGTTGGTGAATGTATTTATCTTACTGTCAATAACAAGTGAAAAAATTTTCAGCCTTATCAGTTGGACATTCCGGTTTTTATACTGCTTTTTTTTAATTCACTAACGCTCTAAAAATAAATATTTCAGCCGCAGTAAAGAATCAACGTTGGCGGATTTTGGTTCTTGACATCCTTTACGATCGGTTACGATGCCTAGAGTACGGAGACCTGTACGATTTCGTCAACTTAGTGAGTTTGATAGGGGCCGTATAGTGGGACTTCGGGAAGCTGGACTTTCTTTTCGGGCAATTGCAGTTAGAGTACAAAGAAGTGTAGACACTGTGGTTAGGTGTTGTCAGGCATGGCTTCGAGAAGGCCGTACGCAAAGAGCAAGGGGTACTGGACGCCGCCGTAGAACAACAGATCGTGAAGATCGTCGCCTAAGATTATTGGCCTTAAGGGACCGTTTCCCCACTACCAGGTCCATTGCAAATGAATGGTTTGCAGAACACGGAAGACCTATTGGCATGCGAATTGTTTACCGACGAATGAGAAGTTTTGGCTTGTTTTCATACCGGCCACACTGGGTCCTCCCTTTAACTCGAGGACACCAACGTAATCGCCTTGAGTGGTGCAGACAAGGGTTACTCTCGGATCAGGAATGGAACAGAATTGTCTTTAGTGACGAGTCTCGATTTTGTTTAGGCATGCACGATGGTCGTGCCAGGGTTAGAAGGCCACGTGGTGAAAGGAGGAATCCACAGTTTTTTGTTGAAAGACATGTTCATCACACTGTTGGAGTTATGGTTTGGGGTGCTATAGCTTATGGTTCCAGGTCACCTTTAATCTTCATCAGAGGTAACATGAACGCGCAGCGTTATATCCACGAAGTTCTAGAACCCCATCTTTTACCCTATCTTGACACCCTGGCAGATCCAACTTTCTAACAAGATAATACCCGACCACATGTTGCAAGAGTCACAATAGACTTCTTTCAACATAATGATGTCATATTGTTACCATGGCCACCAAGATCTCCCGACTTATCCCCAATTGAGCACGTGTGGGATATGATGGGTAGGAGATTGCTCAATTTTCAACGTCTTCCTCAGAATCTAGAAGCACTTCGAGAGGAGTTGGTGGTTGCCTGGAATGAGATACCACAGGAGGACATTGACCACCCGATCAGAAGCATGCCTAGGCGCGTTGGAGAATGCGTAGCACATCAGGGTGCATCCACACATTATTAAAGGTCAAAGGGCTTTAAAGCAGTGCAATCAGTTTGAAATTTATTTTTATCATTTACTTATTATCCTTCATTAAATACTTATACAAAATTTTATTAAAATAAAACCATTTAAACTGGGTGTTTGGATTTATATGTCATATATTATTATATATTACTTATATTTCGATGGCATTTCGATACTAGACCAGGCTTTTGAAATCATATTCAGAGGCCTCAAAATAATTTGTTGTTTAATATTTAATTTGACCCCTCTCAAAGTCACCTAGCTGCGACACGAGATTTAACATTTAACTGACACCGTAAGTGTACGAAAACTGAATGCTTCTCTATCATCCACACATTTATTAGAAGTAAGCAGCAATACGCTTCATTAATTTGGTCTCGAGTCTACAACAATTTAAGGGTTAGTATTGAATATGTGCAGCGTAAGGCTTTAAAGTCTTTGTATTACGAATGTTACTGCAATTATCCTGAAAGAGGCTTTGACCATTCTATGTTATTAAACATCTTTGATATAGAGTCATTATTGCATCTTAGACGCGGTACATCAGCGCTACATCTTTTGTACAAAATCATACACAATCAAGTTGATTGTTCATTCATATTAAGTAATATTCGTGTTCCTAGGTTGGGAAATCGTGTTCAAATCACTTTCTATCCGGTTATTGGTAATACTATTGTAATGTCTAGATCTTCGGTAAATATGATGTGTACATGTTTCAGTTCTGTCAGCAGTTCCTGTGACTTATTTTTTGATAGTGAGAACTTTGGTATTAAGTTGTCAGTGAGAATTAGTTTTTTTTTGTCTTCAGCGTTACCGCTGTTGCTACAGTATATTCAGATAAGAGATAGACCGGATGTAAACAAAAGGTTCGGGTGATTTTCACGCTAACGCCGCCGTCTCGACGTAAAACAGGAGCCCTCATTGGTCAAATCGCAATTAAATGCCTATGCCGAGCGGCAGAGCAGTCGTATCAAGGCAGAGTCACATTCAGGTTCAGACGTGTTACGTATGTCGTGTGCATCATTGCAATTTGATATTTCTTTGGACGTTTTCGTTTGTTATCTTATTAAGTTGTTGAGTTTGTCGTTCTTATTGTTATACCTTGTTATTGATTGTTATTGTTATCAACTGCTTGCGCAAAATGCCCAGTAGTACAGATACTGCCGATGAAGTTGTAAACTCCTGTAGTCCACCTAGAAAACGCTCTAAAAGAAGACACCTGAGTGCAGAAATGAAAGAGGTCATTTTGAATATATATAAGATCACACCTTTTCTGAGCCAATGACCAGTAAACATCGCAAAAGTATTGTTAAATCATTGGATGAAGCTGATAAGCATGCGATTAGGAGGAAAGTGCATGAATTCTTCTTTTGGAATGAAATACCTACTATAGATAAAGTACTGCAGGAGGTAAATGGAGATACAACGTTGCCAAATTTCAAACGATCAACTTTCCATGCGTTACTGAAGCATTTAAATTTCAAATGGAAAAAACGGGGTCGTAATAGTTTACTACTGGATAGAGAAGAAATTGTGCTATGGAGGAGGGATTATTTAACAAAAATTGGGAAATATAGAAATCAAAACAGGAAGATTTATTACATTGATGAAACGTGGGTAAACGCAGGACACACTACAAGTAAAGTATGGGTTGATGATTCTGTAACTTCATCCAGGAGGGTCTTTCTAGATGGACTGTCCACCGGATTAAAAAATCCAGCAGGTAAATACGAGTAATAGACAACAATCGGATGTTTTTCAAACCTTGGGAACAAGGTTCTAACATTAATTCCAGGGGGCAGATAAAACATATTACAAGTAACAAAACTTTTATAACTTTCGATAAAATGCGTGGATGTTTTATTGTCATTTTCATTTGTTAGAACTTTTTTAAGCCATGTTTTTATGTGTTTTCGATATTTCAATAATTTTTTAATATAATCTTAAAATATGTCGAATATTATAAACTTAAAAAAAGTTACTAAGTTTTATATTGTGTACCGTTCCTAATATTTCTAATCATTTGAATTCATACTTTAAGCTTTATAAAGTTATAATTTGTTAATATTAATATTTGCGCGTATTTCAGGTTCCTGATCATTCATTTTTTAAAGGTTTATAACTTTAAATTAAATTGTGAAGCGCTGAGTAATCATACGACGTTCAATATTCTTTCTTTCAATATGACTAAATAATCCCAATTATAGCAATCTGATACTCATGTCTCAATGTTTTTTCGCTGAATGTGATGAAAACGTTTGAAAAAGGTTCGCTTATTGAAATAAATCTACACCAGTTAGTACTTCGATTTCCAGGTAAAGGGAAAAGGCTCATTATCTGCCATATTGGCAGTGAGGATGGATTTGTTGTTGACGGTCTGTGGTGCTTTGAGTCTAAGAAAACTGGATATTACCACGAGGAAATGAATGGCGAATCGTTTGAACAGTGGTTTTCAAAAATGTTACCGAACTTAGAGGAAAACGCAGTAATTGTGTTGGATAATGCGCCTTATCATTCTCGAAGAATGGAGAAGGTCCCAACAACGGCTTCAAGGAAAGTTGATGTTCAAAATTGGCTCCGCTCGAAAAATATCAACTTTGAAGAAGCAATGCTGAAAGTGCAATTATTAAGAATTGTCAAGGATCACAAGGCGGAATATCAAAAATATACCATTGACGAAATGGCAGCAAGTCAAAATAAAACTGTGCTCCGTTTACCTCCATACCATTGCGAGCTCAATCCCATTGAGCTCATATGGGCAGAGATTAAAAATTATGCACAATACAACTTTTAAATTTTGTGAGCTCGAAGGACTTTTCAAAGAAGCACTAGAATTAATCACAGGGCAAAAATGGGAAAACTGTATTAAGCACGTGAAAGACAAAGTTGAAAAGAGAATGTGGGAACTGGACAATATTTTAGAGGAACAAGTCGAACCATTCATTATTGACGTTGGTGCTTCAGGCAGTAGCGATGATGAAAGCTCATCAAGCTCATCTTTCCAATAAAAGATGTCGTTCATCAAATTCGGTAAGTTATAAGTAATTATAAAGCTACTGCATTTTTTTAATCAATTATTGACATTTTTGAACCCATTTTGGCAAAACCTATTCAAGAATCTACTTTCTGACAATGTTCAACCATGCACATTTTTTTACGTTTTGAACGTTTTAATTTGGTTACATATTTACCTAGAAATCAAAAAATATACTAATCAATATTCTAAAAGCAATTTTAAGAGATATACGATTATTTTTAATTTAGGCTAATTTAAACGCCATTTTGAGATTATATTCGACTGTATTTCACCAAACATCAGGCGGCATCCGAAGCTGGAAATCGAAGCGAAAATTTTGAAACCCTTATGTATATTTACATCATTATATATTTCTTACCCCACCCCCACATGATCCTATATCCATCAACAATCGTATACACATCGAATTGTGCTAATTTACTACAAAGTTACGCAAAGCAGCATCTACTATCTAAAATATGTACTGCGTGACTCTTAATACGTCCCTGCCGAATGTTACAGCGTTCGATGATCACGTGGTCTTGTTTATGTCCGGTCTATCTCTTATCTGAATATACTGTAGTTATGTAACTTTTTCTTGTATTGTTCCTGAAATTGGGTGTTACCTGTTGGGAATAAATAAATAAATAAATAAATCACTCAGTATAAATATATAGAATCCTGTGACAGAAGCATGGTTCGGAGGATATACTTATATGTCATAATATATCGGGTGTTTCAAGTTCGACTCTGACCATTGGGATCTCGAAATCTGTGATAGATACGAAGTCGCTTAAACGTAGGCAAAGTTGCGTATTCAGGTAATTTACAAAGTGCCGCTTAGAAAATTTCAATATTTAAAGTACTTCAGGAGAGAGACGGGAAAAAGCAAAATTATTCAAAATTTAATTTTTTCCTGGCTTCATTTATTATGTCATCAATTTTATTTCTCACATAACTTGCGATGGCTCGGTTTTTCTCTTCTGCAACTGGTTGAACAAGATGTCGACGTAAGGCATGACATGATGAAAAAATGTCAACCAAAACACGAAAACAGAATCGTTTAACATACGGCGAATACCTCAAGCTGCCTTGCAAGCGGTTTCATTAGTGAAATTTTCTTCTATTTCTTCCATGCATTGAATGAGTGATTCTCTGTTCTGAAACACTACATTTATTGTTCGAATATTAAAATTCCAACGAGTTGTTGCTCCTTGTGGAATTTTTTTCCCCACAATCCTGTTCAGTACCTCTACGCGTTGAGGAGAATTATTAAAAAATTCCGGAATATCTTTCAAATCCCCAAAGGACACCCGAACTTGAGCATTTGCGGAAGCAGCCTGGGACATAATCAGATTTAACTGATGCGCATAGCAATGCACATAGTGAGCAAATGGATATCTTTGTTTAATTCTTGCCTGTACTCCAGCATTATGTCCGCTCATTACCGCGGCTCTATCATAGCTTTGTGAAATCAGTTTGTTAGAGAAATTTCCTATCATGGATCTACAACGCTCAAAATATGTCTTGTGAGAGTATCAGCGTCACATTTTTCGGGATTCATATAATTCCAAAAACGTTCTACTGGTTCGCCGTTAAATACTGACAATTGTTACCAGTTGGGTTTTCGCCGAAATGTCCATTGTTTCATCTGCTATTATCGCCAAATACGAGGCTCTGTTAATCTATTTTATTATTTCTTCATGACAAACTTCAAGAATACAATCCAGAAGATTTTTTTGTATTTCTTCGGAAGTTCCTTTAAATATTGTAGCATTATTTATGTGTTCGCTTAAGGTTGTATCAAGCTCAGCAGAAAAATTAGTCAGTCTACGAAATATTTCCGGGTTTTGGGAGCTCTCGGTTTCGTCGAGGGCCCGTAGCGCCAATTCAAATGCTCCGCAAAATTTTATGCAATCGATTATTTTTGATAGACCGTACCTGTCTTTTATAACGGTATCATTATGCTGTTGTATATTTCTCCAATATGCTGAATCTAACTGAGCTCTGATGTTAACAGTCCCCAATAAAGCCAATTCCATCGAATTATGAAGATGTGTCTTAGAGTTTTCATGCTTCTTAATTTTTTCACTCAGGTGCACTAAATCTGTAACACCTACCTCCATCCAAGCTTTGTCACCCCCGAAAAGTATGCAAGGAAAGCAGAAAGGGGCATTCTTCCTGTTGCACTCACAAATCCAGTCATTTCTGGTGTAAATCTCCCTACTGAAATGCCGCGTATAGCCCTTGTCCCGACTAACGCCCTGTGTTTCTATAAATATGTCCGGCAGCGGTCGACCTGACACCTTCAGCTCAATTTTTTCTTCAAATGTGCATTTCCAGAATCGTATCACGCTGATAAGTCTGTAAACCACATCCATTGTCTTGCACTACCCTTCTACACAGACTCAGTCAGTCAGTGAGTCACTAGTCACTCAACGTAACGTAAGACCCAAAATACCTGAATAAAAACTTTTTCGCATTCAAATTTTAAGCCACGTCACGCGACAAGACCAATATGTCAATGCCGAGGACCCAGCACCGACCGACCAATCAGGTATCGTACTTCGCATTAGATCTGTACGGATCTGTATAAATTGCAGCACATGCTTATGTTTAAATCGCGCATTTGATTTTGTAGAGAGAGAGACTAAAGCAAGCGTGTGCGGTTTGTGTCGAAGTAGTGCACATACCCTTTTCAAGTGGCCCATGAATAATGTTACGCTGCGGTCGCGACGAAAATGACAAGTACACAATTGGTCGATTATACTGCTTTCTCAATACAAACAGACTCGACGCCGTGTCTTGCGGGGACAGGCCGGTATTGTTTCTATTTGTGTGATAACATGTAAGATAAATAATGATCAAATTACTACTGCTTTTTTCTGTTAAGACAAAAGTTTTGGCAGTTCTACAGCTCTGCAGAACTTAAGGGCCAGCCGTCCTTGCCTGACTTTATTTGTAGCGGAATTTCAAAATAAATTTCATATTAACATTTGGAATTGGAACTTCCTGTATACCAGATCTGTAATAATTCTATTAATCCTACTAGACATAGAAAGTTTACATTTTAGATGTCTGAAATGTTTTCAGTACGCCTATGTTAACTGCCACTGGGTTCTGACCAGAAAAAAGATTTTAACCCTTAAACGGGCAGCGATAGAAGTAGGTCTATATTAAAAGTCCTTACTAATTTTTTGAACTTTTATTGATCAAATACAACAGAAAATAATATTGTTTAGATAAAAAAATTAAAATAAAAAAAAATACTAGTTGTATCTTCGAATGCACATTGCCTCTAGGAGGAACATGATTACTTGGAATGGTAACTTGTGAAGCAGTTTCTCTGATTAACTCCTAATACGATGCATAAGCGCAAATTACATTTTTGACATAAAATTGTTGTTTGTCCATTTGTGCAAAGCCTACAGCGGCCTTTTTCAGTGAAAACTGGAAAGTGTCCAACGTTGTCAAACCGGACATCTTCAGTAGGCCGTGGAGCGACGGGAACTTTTATTTTGTTTTGAGGGAGCAAGTTTGCTGCAGCAAAAGTTCTTTTTCTGGGTACGTTACGAGATTGAATCAAAGACTTTGCGATGTTTATTCTGAAGTCTTTGAGCTTATTATATTTTTTGCCTTGTGAGGCTAGATCTCTCCGATACAATAGCCAGGCATTATTGACAGCTATATCAATCATCTGACTAAACATAGCGAGATACCGTCGCTTTGATTTGAAGGGAGTCATGTACAGTGAAACCAGCATATCAGATAAGTCTACGCCTCCCATATGAATGTTGTACTGTTTGACTATTTGAGGGCACTGAACGTTTACCTTTTTCTTTTGTTCTCTACTAAATCGGCTAACTTCAAACACTGGACTGTGCGAAATGTACGAACTCGCCAGAGTCACACATTTAGTGTCTGCCCATTTTATCACCGCTAGTCCCACGGAATTGTCTACTCTGTAATCAAAGCTACCTATCCCCTTCCGTAGAAGTTCTTTGTCACTTAGCAAGTGACATCCTCTAAGTCTGTTGCTTCTAATGGTTCCCAAACTTGCCAACTTTTTATTTTTCTTCAAGTATTCAATTAGTTCCAATGAACAAAAGAAGTTATCAAAATAGACGAGAGACTCTTCTGGCTTCTGAATAGTTCTGCACAGGACAAGTACCACTTTTGCACCAAGTCCCATTTGTTGTACCTCCTTTGAAAATAGAATTTCGTCAAAAGTACTAGAGCCGGTATAGATGAGAAAGTCTTGCACAATCCCTGACACGCCTGCTCGAACGAACATCTTGAACCCCCACTTCTTTGGCTTTTTAGGCATATATTGGCGCAGACTTCCAGCTTTCTTGCCTTTGTAAGCAATCATCATTTCATCTATAGAAAACAAACCTTCCTCTTCGATAGCTGTACATTTTTGTCGCAGTTTTTCTATAAGGGGGCGAATTTTGAATAATCTATCTCCTTGCGGATCAGTATTGTTGTCCTGAAAGTGTATGCGTCTTCGCAATTTCTTGAAGCGCTTTACAGGCATAACATCGGCAATAATACTATATCCCGTTTCTATGGCCCAGTAGTCTTCGATTGCTGGCATTTGGACTACTCCCATTATCAACCCAATTCCTACAAACGATCTTATTTCATTAGCTGTGGTATCAATAGAACGCCCAGTTGTCAGTGTGGAGTAAATATTCGTTTGGTGTGCAATATGCTCAAACAAATCATCGTCAAAAATTTTTTCGAAATAAGCCAGAGGGGAATATTCTCCGTCTACTCCAGCAAAAAAGACATCTTTTGGATATCTGATGTGTTGGAAATCTGTTTTGCTCCAAGTGTAACGTTTATCACCACCTGGTATAGCATTATCTTTCAATGTTTGCACAAAATTCGCTAAAGGTAAATCATCTTCTGATTCCCAGTAGCTTGAAGTATCAACTACTGGTAAGCATTTGCGCTTCTTAGATGTGGGCGGCTGCTGATAATCGGGGTCCAAATCGCTATAGTCTCCGCCAAACAGCTCCTCCTCATCTGATGATTTGCCAACGTCTGATATAGTACACATGGATCGTCCGGTGGTAGCACAGCAACAATATGTGGAATATTTGCTGCTTTTCCGTAAAATATGCGGGGAGCGATACCTTGAAATAGTTCTTGAAGTTACCATGTATTCTAACATAAATTGCGTATCAAATGCCTTACGTTATTTTTAATGGGCAATGTGCATCTAGGGATACACACATTTGTAAGACAAAAACTAACCTCAAAAATTTATTCAAAGAAAAACTAAAGCAATGAAGACTCAAAGGAAGCATCAGCTTTCATAATTATATAATTACGAACACACCAGAGGCTGTAATAACTAATTTGTACTATATTGAGCTTACCGGGGTCAAAACTTGTTGATTATCCATAACAATGACACAAAGTACCACCTACCATGCGGACCACTGCAAATAAAATGAACCGGCATAGGCGACACATCGTTGCTAGTGAATGTATCTCACACTATACCTCGCCCAATTCGCTACATTTTAATGGGTTTTTAAATACATGCCAGTACCATATGACCGTATCTCAGCAGAGACATCGACCATTTAAGGGTTTTAATGAAGTTCTACTGCATGCTAGATCCATTGCCGCTCTCGTCATTTTTCCATCTACTTTCTATTCTTTTCCAGGATCAAGCGAGAAGATGTTCCCAGTGCTTGCTATCCAGATCTCGGATGTTTCGAAGCATCCGGACCCTTTGGGTATTTGGACACGTTGCCAAACAAACCCGAGGAAATCAGCACCAAATTCTGGTTGTATCCAGGGAGGAGTAGACGAAGAAGTGGATCACCTCCAGCAGAGGTAAGTTAGACTTACCGTGCATATCTCAATTTTTTGCCATTGATATACTTACATGCCTCCATCCCCAGTAATTCTGCGCTCATATTATTATTTCACTTATCATAGATGTACATTTACTCTTGAAACTATATTTAGAGGGAAGTATCTCCTACAATAGGCTGTCGATACGTGCGACGTCGTTCCCCGATGGACAAGCGTGCACTGCATACGGGAAATACCAATATCGTCATTTAAGCGGGGTTGGTCGTGGTGACGATCATGTGCGCCTGCAGCAATTCCTCTCAGGGGGAGGAGGAAGTACATTCAATATTTATTTTTCTGAATTCAGTAGAGAAGAATCAAAATAGTCTTTTATTTTTAAACTCCAGGTACTGTCGTTCTACCTCAACGTACATGCAGATTGTAACAAAAGATTGGAACGCATCGAATATCTGACGAATGACTTATCTAATTTTTTAAAAAAATTATATGTTTAGGTTCGACGGCGAATCCGTTGACGAGATTCGCGATGTTGCCAAATATTCAGCTTTTCCGAAACTGATAGCAATTTTTGTTTTTCTCATGGAATAAATAAAAAAACATTTTATCCGATATTTGTATTTTGCGAGAAATTCTGAATACTTTTTATCAACATTAACGTAGACCTCATAGTGTTCAAAATATTCGCGGTCAAATATTGATATACAGTTTATTGTTGCATAACTTTAAGATTCGATAGAACTTTTAAAATTAATGCATAAAGTCTATATAAACATGGGTCGAAAAATGCGTGGCTTCCGAAATACAGGGTGTTTAAATTTACTTTCTAAAATAGGTTTTTTTAAATATTTCGAACAATATTTGCTGTATAATAGTGAAAATTGGTATACAAGGGTTTTTTGGTACGACAAAACGAACCATGGGCATAGTTTTACTGTAGCCGCTAAAGCGCGCTCTCTACTGTAGCTGTAGTGTATTGAAATGACCGAAAATTTTTTCTCAGTGCAATTTTTTGCTTTTTGAATAAAAAAACTGATTCTTCGCACTTTTCAACATAAAAAAGCTATCTTGTGAATTTTCGTTATAGTTAGCCGTTTTTGAGATTTTTCGATCCTTAAGGTTCGATGCATTTTTAATTATTTATGATAAAATAACGTTAAAAAGTCAGTATCTCGATAATTTTTAGAAGTAGGCTGTGCCTGCAAATATTTTTGAAATTGAAAGCAGAATAAGGTTAAACGTCAATTAGTTGACAGTTAGTTTTGTTGTCTGTTGAAACCTGAAACGTTTTTTTGCAATTGTGAATGCACGAAATTTAGTTTCTTTTACCTGTTTTTTTTTTGTAAGTTTTATAAAAATGCCATTTTTATTCTCCAATCAAGAGTTAGCGGATATTCATTTTGTGTATGGCTTTGTAAATGGAAACGCAGCAGAAGCAGCCAGACAATACGCACAAAGATTTCCAAACAGACGACATCCAACTCGCTCAGTATTTGAAAGAGTGCATAGCCAAATAATTGAAAATAGTTTTGGAGATCTCCAAAGGGATCAAAACATAAATGTTGATCAGCGCAGATTTACCTGTATGATTCTGCGTGAGTTTGATAGAGATCCGACCACAATTGATAGGAGAGTTTCTGGTGCCTTGGGAATTTCAGCAAGCCATGTCCACCGTGTTCTTAGAAATGACCATAGACGTCCTTACCATTTGCAACCTGTGCAAGGACTACAGCCAGGGGACGGAGAACGAAGAATCACATTTTGTCAGTGGATTCTTGATAGAACTGATAATAATAGGGAGTTTTTAAGTAACGTTTTACGGACCGATGAATCATGCTTCACTAGACGTGGAGTGGTAAATTTTCATAATCAACATATTTGGTCGCATGAAAATCCGCATGCAGTTCGGGAAAGAAATTTTCAGCATGAATTTAGTGTGAACGTGTGGATTGGTATCTACCGTAATCGACTATTTGGACCCTACTTTTTGCCTGCAAGATTAAATGCTGCGACCTTCTTGGAATCTTTAAAGGCTGAACATGCAAATATGTGGGATGATATTATGTTAGATTTAAGAAGATTGGCCTGGTTCCAGCTTGATGGTTGTCCAGCTCATTATTCGAGAATAGAAACTGGCTGGACGAAAATTATCCAGAAAGATGGATCGGCCGTGGAGGACCAGTCGCCTGGCCTCCACGATCCCCTGACCTAAATCCATTAGATTTCTTTGTGTGGGGATTTCTAAAAGAAAAAGTGTACCAGACTCCCGTAACCACAATAGATATGCTAATAGACAGAATCAGGAATGCATGTGATGAAATAGGGCCTTATTTGAATAATGATATACCACGTTCGTAGATGTGAATTGTGTATTGAACAATTGGGTTTACATTTCGAGCAACTACTTTAGATTTTGTATGTTTGTCCTAACTATCCAATAGCATTTTAGTTGTAAATAATTAATTTAATTTGTTAAAAACAATATTGGAAGAAAAAACAAATTAATATTCTGTTTTTTTGTGTTTATTTGGAGTTAGGAATTATTGCTGTGTTTAAAAACACAATCTAAACGATCATCTTAATTACTTGTAATGCCCAAATCGAAAATGTAAAAAAAAATATTTTCCCATACCTAAATAATTAAAAATGCATCGAACCTTAAAAATCGAAATATCTCAAAAACGGCTAACTATAACAAAAGCTCACAGGAAAGCTTTTTTATGCTGAAAAGTGCGAAGAATCAGTTTTTTTATTCAAAAAGCAAAAAATTGCACTAAGAAAAAATTTTCGGTCATTTTAATACACTACAGGTACAGTAGAGAGCGCCCTCTAGCGTCTACAGTAAAATTATGCTCATGGTTCGTTTTTTCGTACCGAAAAACCCTTGTATACCAATTTTCAATGTTATACATCAAATATTGTTCGAAATATTTAAAAAAAACTATTTTAGAAAGTAAACTTAAACACCCTGTATTTCGGAAGCCACGCATTTTTAGACCCATGTTTATATAGACTTTATGCATTAGTTTTAAAAGGTCTATCGAATCTTAAAGTTATGCAACAATAAACTGTATAAACAATAAGTAATGTCCGGTATCGAGAGTATTTAATGTAATTTCTGACATTCAAAAGTCCATTGAGTTTTGTTAGTAGAGTTACTGAGAATGATTCATTTAACTCAAACCGAGAGAATAGAAATTGTAATGATTCTGGGTTACGGCGATCGTCGACGCACACAGCAACAAGTTTGCAATATTTTTAATGACAAATATCCCAACCGGAATCCTATAACAAGACCTTCTGCTGGAAAAGTTTTGAGGAAACTTGAAATAACGGGACATGTAAGGGATGTTCCACTATTTGGCCGTTCTAAAACAGACTTGACGATAATAAGGCTTTGAATATTTTAGTGAGCATGAACTCCCACGTTTCTACTAGAACACTGAAGATAACAATACATCTTACATGTCTACGCATTTTAAAGACGGAAAAATTACATACTTACAGAGTGACCTTGGTCCAAGAGATGATGTGTAATAGAAATGAACATTTTTTTGTAATAAAATAATGTTTTCGGATGAATCAACTGCCGCTACTGGGCCAGGGAAAATCCTCATTAGGTATGGGAATATCCACAAAAAATTAATGTTTTGGCCGGTATCATAGGTCCGTCTTCAATGGATGAAAATTTAAACGCTGAAAGATTGATCTTTTGAGGAATTACGTTGTCCCAGCTTTAGCGGAAATATTTTCCAATCCTTGTAGCTTTTATCACCAGAAACAATAAAAAATATCAATGTTGTTTTCTTTTAGTGAATAATAGAGTGCCCAACGATAGAATATGGCTTCAAAAAGACGGTGCACCTCCGTATTACACTCGAAATATCCGCGAATCATTTTTTTTTGAGTTTTACCTATTCTTAACTATAAATGCAGCCAAATCTTACTAAATTGCTCAGGATTAAAAATTTTCAATAACCTACCAGATAAGGTGAAGTCAGAAACAAACGTCCTTAAAAAAACTGAGCAGGTTTCTCGTCTGACAGTGTTTTTATACTGTTACAGAATTTTCCTGTTACAAGCATTTATCAGGTTTAGTGTCGAAAATTTGTTTTTATTGTCATCTGTTGTATTTCACTGTTATTTTAACCGTAATTTCAAGCTTTATCAACAATTCCTGTAAGTTTTTGCAACATCAACAGGAAAATAAAGAATTTAAATTCGACTCAAGCATCATAGCGACCATTAGTGCAATTGTAACACTGACATGGTGCTGCCTCTGTATTTTTTGTTGCTTCAGTTGTGTGATATTTGTGTATTTATTCAGATAAGATGGATAACCATATCGTCTGTTTTAGGTGCCGTTTGAACGTATGGACGAGGCCTTCGAATGGGCCAAGCAGGGCTTCAACAAGAGCTTACCAACGAAGGTGCTCATCCACGGATTTGGTAGCGACTGCAGCTACATCTGGGTCTACGAAATCAGGAGTGCTTTGATGGCAGTTGTAAGTTAAATGCATTAATTGGGGTGCTAATTCAAAAATAAGAGTTGACGCTGACAGTTCCTGATAGTTTTATACAGTATAACAGATCAGTGCCAGATGATACCATTGATTTGTTCGGATGACTGTTTTTGACAGCTTGTAGCAGGTGGTTATTATTATTTCATACTACCGAATAGTTCATAATAATCCATAACATATTCCTAGAAGCAAAGAAAGCTTCGTGAACTCAAAACGGAATCTTGAGAGCTGGAATTCCTACCAACCTCTTCCTTGTGGCAAATGCTACTTAAATTTTACAATTGAAGAGTAAGATTTAAATCGTTTCAAACGTAGATTTATCAGGTCTTGCAACTTTTGGATAAATACACAGTACAAACCGCCATCTATTACCAGAATTGCAGTGGTCCACTTTGGTAATAGATAACACTTCGTACTGTTTGTTTCGATCAATATTTCTGTTGAAAAAGTAAACTTTGTTGTCTGGTTGCGAAATAACCACTTATTCACTTTTTGGAGATGGTCGGACGTAAACGTAGAAATCTGGAAACGTTACTGCAGGCGACAGTATCGAGTTAATTTATTCTTTCAAGAATCCTCTTTGTTTTACTTAGGAGGACTAAAACATATAAAAAAGCGGAATGAAAGTATAAGGCTCTCACTCGAAGGTAAATTTTCTTCCTTCCCATCCATTACATTTTATGCTGTCATAACAACCTCACGTGATCGATGTATACGTGACGTTGTTACAGACGTCATTTATACGCCTTGTGAACGTGAACACGGGTTCACCTTATTTCACGCTTCCTAGGGAGTCTTTTGTCATTAGCGACTCTACACGTTCTTCATCCAGCCGGGTGAAATGCGATGAAATGAATGATATGAAATGAAAGTAGTATTTGATGATGATAATTTAATTTTTAATTATTTCCTTCACTGCTGTGGCTAAGCTTCCTGACGTATCCAATGCTAGATTGAATTCACAACATTCATCTGTCTATCTATCTATGAGTCTCTCTTTTCGATTCCAAAGCCTAGACGTTCCAGGTATGACTTTGGACAAGACGAATCTCTGGAGTAATATATGCCTTAACTCAGGCACTTGGTGCTGGTGCGCTCCGGTGCTGAACACAGCGGCACCGGTGCCGTTCCCCCTCCACCTCGACCGCACAGCTGTCGTGACAGAGAGAAACATATACTAAGTGACATATAAATCCGAACACCCAGTTTAAATGGTTTTATTGTAATAAAATTTTGTATAAGTACTTAATGAAGCATAATAAGTAAATGATAAAAATTTCAAAATGATTGCACTGCTTTAAAGCCCTTTGACCTTTAATAATGTGTGGATGCACCCTGGCGTACTACGCATTCTCCAACGCGCCTAGGCATGCTTCTGATCAGGTGGTCAATGTCCTCCTGTGGTATCTCATTCCAGGCAACCACCAACTCCTCTCGAAGTGCTTCTAGAGTCTGAGGAGGACGTTGCAAATTGAGCAATCTCCTACCCATCATATCCCACACGTGCTCAATTGGGGATAAGTCGGGAGATCTTGGTGGCCATGGTAACAATGTGACATCATTATGTTGAAAGAAGTCTATTGTGACTCTTGCAACATGTGGTCGGGCATTATCTTGTTGGAAAGTTGGATCTGCCAGGGTGTCAAGATAGGGTAAAAGATGGGGTTCTAGAACTTCGTGGATATAACGCTGCGCGTTCATGTTACCTCTGATGAAGATTAAAGGTGACCTGGAACCATAAGCTATAGCACCCCAAACCATAACTCCAACAGTGTGATGAACATGTCTTTCAACAAAAAACTGTGGATTCCTCCTTCCACCACGTCGCCTTCTAACCCTGGCACGACCATCGTGCATGCCTAAACAAAATCGAGACTCGTCACTAAAGACAATACTGTTCCATTCCTGATCCCAGGGAGACCGTTGTCTGCACCACTCAAGGCGATTACGTCGGTGTTCTCGAGTTAAAGGGAGGACCCAGTGTGGCCGGTATGAAAACAAGCCAAAACTTCTCATTCGTCGGTAAACACTTCGCATGCCAATAGGTCTTCCGTGTTCTGCAAACCATTCACTTGCAATGGACCTGGTAGTGGAGAAACGGTCCCTTAAGGCCAATAATCTTAGGCGGCGATCTTCACGGTCTGTTGTTCTAGGGCGGCGTCCAGTGCCCCTTACTCTTTGCGTACGGCCTTCTCGAAGCCATGCCTGACAACACCTAACCACAGTGTCTACACTTCTTTGCACTCTAACTGCAATTGCCCGAAGAGAAAGTCCAGCTCCCGAAGTCCACCTATACAGCCCCTATCAAACTCACTAAGTTGACGAAATCGTACAGGTCTCCGCACTCTAGGCATCGTAACCGATCGTAAAGGATGTCAAGAACCAAAATCCGCCAAAGGTGATTCTTTACTGCGGCTGAAATATTCATTTTTAGAGCGTTAGTGAATTAAAAAAAAGCAGTATAAATACCGGAATGTCCAACTGATAAGGCTGAAAATTTTTTCACTTGTTATTTACAGTAAGATAAATACATTCACCAACTTTTATTAAAATAAAACCATTTAAACTGGGTGTTCGGATTTATATGTCACTTAGTATATGTCTGATTTATCGACATTTTTCGACAGCCTGAGAAATACTACATTCACATGATCTCAGAGGTCTTACTTTAAACTGGATCGAATCATACTTATCGAACAGAAGTATTATTGGATGAATTGATAACTTAGTGTCTGGCAGATAGAAAGTTCGCCTTGGTGTACCGCAAGGATCCATGTTTGGAACCGTTGTTATGTATTCTTTTCATAAATGACCTTCCACATTTCATTTCGAATGATAAAGTGACAATGTTTGAATAAAATGCTACTATTAATCATAATTTCATTGTATGTCTGATTTATCGAAAGTTTTCGACAGCCTGAGAAAAACTACATTCACATGATCTCAGAGGTCTTACTTTAAACTGGATCGAATCATACTTATCGAACAGAAGTATTATTGGATGAATTGATAACTTAGTGTCTGGTTGATAGAAAGTTCGCCTTGATGTACCGCAAGGATCGATGTTGGGGCCGTTGTTATTTATTCTTTTCATAAATGACTTTCCACATTTAATTTTGAATGATAAAGTGACAATGTTTGAATAAAATACTACTGTTACTACTAGCTCTAACAGATGGCCAGAAAGAGGGTTTGTTCTTTGTGCATGTCAAGATTTCAGAAATGTTTTGTTCTCAGGATGTGCTACCAGAATATTGCATTAGCTACAAAACTCATTTCAATATCAATAAAAAACATCTTACAACGTGGGGGGAGGGAGTGCAGACCAGTAGACCAAGAAATAAAAAATGTATTGATCAATAAGGTATTCACAAAAACCATAGGATCAGTTTCTGATATTACATTAAGGATATTGAAGATTGGAGTTCTGTAAACCGAATTGAACTTTGAGTAGAAGCATCTCAATCTCTAAATCGTAGCCGTTTATTTCACTTTGTCGACTGTATTAATAGAAAGTGATACAAACGAATTGTTGAAGAGAACCCCCTTATACATCCGCTGATATAAAAAATGTTTCAACAACAGAAATCCAGTCAAGCTTACTTTTTTCTTTCCCACTTTCCGTTTCACCTCACTTCTACGAAGGACAATATACCTCTCCAAAAAGTTTTCCGCTAGACTTTCAGCGAATTGAAGAGTCAGCAGTGTTTTGTCTATATAAAGATGTTTTTCGCAAAGACAGCAAATAAAAACTTTTGTGAAGTATTAATATTTTCCGATGAATCGGTCCTTTTTGTGAAGTTATAATTTCTATTCCATGCCTTTTTACATAAAGCAAATATTTCGCTTCAGATGCTTATGCTATATACAGGTGGGTATAAGGATAAGGATAATAATAGCGATAATAATAATAATAATAACAATGTCTTTATTCCCACAAAATAAAATACAAAACAAGTTACAGAACCAGTTTTATATGAGCATATAGTGGGAGTAGCGAAGTTCGGCATATCCGCTCTTCCACTTAACCCCTGGTTTTAGGCTTACATCATAAAAAGATAAGCATATATATATATAAATGAGGTAAAAAATATATGTATGTATAAGCAGTATGAGCGAATGGACCCTAGCGGCTAATTTGATAAATGGTACTATAAAAATACATAATAACTCCAAAGTCATATCATGCAATTACCTGCAATGTAATAGCGTATACGTTTTTTAAACAAATCAATAGCAAGAGAAGTATACTCTCGCGGGATATTATTATAAAGTTTACTGATATTATACAAAAAAGATCTTTCGAATAAGATGGTAGAATGAAAAGGCGGTGTCAGTTTTGTTTTGTTGTAACGGAAATGAATTTTTTCGTGTAAGTAGGATGGTAGTTTATGTATAATAATCTTATGGTACTGTACGAGGCTATGAAGCAGCCTGCGTTGCTTCATGTTCAGCCAGCCAGCATCAGTAAGCTTTGATGAAACAGAATCGTATTTTCTTAAACCAAAAATAAGTCTCAGACAAGAATTTTGCACGCATTGTATTTTATCAGAGGTGAATTTAGTTAGACATTTGACATAGACGACATGACAGAAGTTAAAATGCGACAGAACAAAAGAATTGCATAGTATGACTTTAGTTTTTTGGTTCATGTAAGATTTTTGACCGTATATTGTCTTTAAATTACAATACGCCCTTCATGATCCTCAAACCTTAAGTTTTTGTCAAGGTATAAGCCTAAATTACGCGCTATCGAGCTTATTTCTAAAGTATTGTTTACAGGTTTATTTTCACCAGAGGTTCACAATGGTCTCTCCAATTTTTCGGCCCGAATAACATGCCTGTACTTTTAGCAGTATTCAAGTCTAAGCATATGTTACGAGACGCTTTAGTGAGATGGTCAAGGTCTTTATTTATCAGATCAACAGCAGGCAATGATTGAGCTGGAGAAAATGATAAGTACACTTGTGTATCATCTGCAAAAAAATGAGCCTTACAAGAGTGAAGACTGAAGTATAAATTAGAGGTGTAAATAATTCAGCATTACCTGCTGTTGACGATCGCTGAAGTAGCTACGTATTAGAGACTGTGCATCAGTCAGGTTACCTTTGTCAGCACTGCATAATACATCATCCACCACTCCCAGCAATGCTGTCGCGCAGCTATGCACCGGACGGAACCCTGATTGTGTATCTATAATGAGGTTATTCGTTCTTAAAAGTTCTCTTATCTGAACATCCATTATTGATTCAATAAATTTAGACAATGTTGGCAATATACTACTATTACGCAAATCCTTGAGCTCAGGTGGCTGAGCAACTTTAGGCAAAGGCACAATCAAAGCGTGCTTCCACCAAAAAGGAAAATAGCGACGCAATATGCATTCATTAATGATATGTGTAATGAAAGGAATAATTTCGGAGCAGCAATACAACAGCATTTCGATATTTATCAAATCAGCACCAAATGCTCTGGTTTTGAAGCCAAACAAAGTATCTTATACCTGATCTGTGGACGCCAAAGCGAATTCAAACAGGGATACATGAGGTTTGACATTATTCTTATAAAAAGACAGTGTATCAGCATCGGGTTCTATACCTGCACTAGATAAAGACGTAAAGTACCGGTTCATTTTATCAACATCAGCTAAATCTACTGGTATAGATGATCTGGCTGTCTTATTGCCAAAGTTCATAGCTTCCAAATCTTTCCATAGAGTCTTATAGTTCGTACTGCTAATTTTATGTTCCAAATGAACCATTTTAGCATTATCAGTTGCTAATTTTACTATATTACGTAACTTCATGTATTACTCCCGTTTCTGATCACACCTTGACCTCCTATAGGCAGTGAATTTGTCATCTCTAAGCTTCATTAGAAATTTAATATTATCAGTCAGCCACGGAGCTGGTTTTTTCGTTAACCTTGCCATTCGATAGGGTGCAAATTTGTCAAACAGCTCTAAAGCTAATTGATTAAATATATTCAATTTCGCATCTATATCCTGACAATAAATTGGATGGAAATTGAAAAGAAGCAGCAAGTACACAAGATATTCTTCTCCGAGACATTTAAATTAAAATAAAAAATCGTGTGCCAGTTGTTTCAAATTCGACCTCACCATTGGGATCTCGAACTTCCGCCCAATGAAATATGACAGATATTTCGTTGTGGATTAAGATGAGATTATAGGTCTACATTTTGGAAGAATTTCTCTACGTGAAATTATTTGAAGACTCGGCGGGTGAGGTATAAGGCACATCATTTAGAATTCAGTTATTTAAGTACTCTCAAAACTTTTGACGGCTTTACGCTTTAATAAAAATATCAGAAACAATTAAAACAGTGTAAAATATTATACCGTTAACCGTACAGACATTTTCAACGTTACCGGAGATAACATTTTCTTGTACTTCATTTACTAGCTGAGATTAATTCTCCTTTTTACCAGAAAATTAAAAACCGAGGGCATTTATAATTTTCTTGTCAGTCTATAGGAAAAGTGACCTTGACCCGTAAACATGGAATCCTTCTTAGTCTGGCGTTGTATGAGTTTTTTTTTTTGGAAAAAGTCGGAAAGTGCATTTCACAGTCAGTCGATTAAGCGAGATATATTTGTTACGTTCATAGCTTTTGAGCAGAGTACAGAGTTAAAGCCAGGTGATTGGTGCAGTATGTAATCCTCAACAAAAGTACTGATAAGTTAAGCTTCGGCTAATCTTCCCCTTGACCCTGGTGTGACATTGGATTCTAAAAATTTATATACCTATACATATACAGGGTGTTTCAGTTTATTGTTGCATAACTTTAAGATTCGATAGAACTTTTAAAATTAATGCTTAAAGTCTATATAAACATGGGTCGAAAAATGCGTGGCTTCCGAAATACAGGGTGTTCTAATTTACTTTCTAAAATAGTTTTTCTAAATATTTCGAACAATATATTTGATGTATAACAGTGAAAATTGGTATACAAGGGTTTCTTGGTACGACAAAACGAACCCTGGGCATAGTTTTACTGTAGCCGCTAGAAGGCGCTCTCTACTGTACCTGTAGTGTATTAAAAAGACCGAAAATTTTTCTTAGTGCAATTTTTCGCTTTTTGAATAAAAAAACTGATTCATCGCACTTTTCAACATAAAAAAGCTCTCCTGTGAGTTTTCGTTATAGTTAGCCGTTTTTGAGATATTTCGATTTTTAAGGTTCGATGCATTTTTAATTATTTATGGGAAAATAATATTTTTTTTACATTTTCGATTTGGGCATTACAAGTAATTAAGATGATCGTTTAGGTTGTGTTTTTAAACACAGCAATAATTCCTAACTCCAAATGAACACAAAAAACAGAATATTAATTTGTTTAATTTTCCAATATTATTTTTAACAACTTAAATTAATTATTTACAACTAAAATGCTATTGGCTAGTTAGGACAAACATACAAAATCTAAAGTAGTTGCCCGAAATGTAAACCCAATTGTTCAATACACAATTCACATCTACGAATGATCCAACGTGGTATAGCATTATTCAAATAAGGCTTATTTCATCACATGTATTCCTGATTCTGTCTATTAGCATATCTCTTGTGGTTACGGGGGTCTGGTACACTTTTTCTTTTAGAAATCCCCACACAAAGAAATCTAATGGATTTAGGTCAGGGGATCGTGGAGGCCAGGCGACTGGTCCTCCACGGCCGATCCATCTTTCTGGATAATTTTCGTCCAGCCAGTTTCTAACTATTCTCGAATAATGAGCTAGACAACCATCAAGCTGGAACCAGGCCAATCTTTTTAAATCTAACATAACATCATCCCACATATTTGCATGTTCAGCCTTTAAAAATTAGGGTAGGTAGGGTACAAATAGTCGATTACGGTAGATACCAATCCACACGTTCACACTAAATTCATGCTGAAAATTTCTTTCCCGAACTGCATGCGGATTTTCACGCGACCAAATATGTTGATAAAATTTATCACTCCACGTCTAGTGAAGCATGACTCATCGGTCCATAAAACGTTACTTAAAAACTCCCTATTATTATCAATTCTATCAAGAATCCACTGACAAAATATGATTCTTCGTTCTCCATCCCCTGGCTGTAGTCCTTGCACAGGTTGCAAATGGTAAGGACGTCTATGGTCATTTCTAAGAACACGGTGAACATGGCTTGCTGAAATTCCCAAGGCACCAGAAACTCTCCTAACACTTGTGGTCGGATCTCTATCAAACTCACGCAGAATCATACGGGTAAATCTGCGCTGACGAAGATTCATGTTGTGATCCCTTTGGAGATTTCCAAAACCATTTTCAATTATTCGGCGATGCACTCTTACAAATACTGAGCGAGTTGGATGTCGTCTGTTTGGAAATCTTCGTGCGTATTCTCTGGCTGCTTCTGCTGCGTTTCCATTTACAAAGCCATACACAAAATGAATATCCGTTGACTCTTGATTGGAGAATAAAAATGGCATTTTTATAAAACTTACAAAAAAAAAACAGGTCAAAGAAACTAAATTTCATGCATTCACAATTGCAAAAAAACGTTTCAGGTTTCAACAGACAACAAAACTAACTGTCAACTAATTGACGTTTAACCTTATTCTGCTTTCAATTTCAAAAATATTTGCGGGCACAGACGAATTCTAAAAATTATCGAGATACTGTCTTTTTAACTTTATTTTATCTTAAATAATTAAAAATGCATCGAACCTTAAAAATCGAAATATCTCAAAAACGGCTAACTATAACGAAAATTCACAAGAGAGCTTTTTTATGTT
Organism: Acanthoscelides obtectus; assembly: GCA_963669975.1. Lineage (NCBI taxonomy): Eukaryota > Metazoa > Arthropoda > Insecta > Coleoptera > Chrysomelidae > Acanthoscelides > Acanthoscelides obtectus. The sequence continues at coordinate 14,524,223 of CAVLJG010000001.1, read as the reverse complement.
GAAAAGTGCGAAGAATCAGTATTTTTATTCAAAAAGCAAAAAATTGCACTAAGAAAAATTTTTCGGTCATTTTAATACACAACAGGTACAGTAGAGAACGCCCTCCAGCGGCTACAGTAAAACTATGCCCATGGTTCGTTTTGTCGTACCAAGAAACCCTTGTATACCAATTTTCACTATTATAGATCAAATATTATTCAAAATATTTAAAATAAACTATTTTAGAAAGTAAATTTAAACACCCTGTATTTCGGAAGCCACGCATTTTTCGACCCATGTTTATATAGACTTTATGCATTAATTTTAAAAGTTCTATCGAATCTCAAAGTTATGCAACAATAAACTGAAACACCCTGTATATACAGAATCACCAAAAGCGTTAAAATGAAGCAGTGTAAAAATTCAATACTAGAAACCATTACAATTACATATGCAGCAGTTGCAACTTTAAAATTTAGCTTGAACTTCTTCAGATATACATTTTTCAGGTCGTTTGGTAGAGGATTGCATTGAATGTGAAAGGTCTTGTGATTATCGAAAAGCCTTGTGTTGAGGCACAGTGAATATATCTAGAAAACGAATGATTCTCTTGGGCTGGATGATACTATGACGAGGAATCAATTTTCTGTCCAAGTCTAAAGATTTCTTATGGAGCATTTCATAGGAATATGGCGTAATGTGTAATCATACCTTGTAGATTGTGTATCAGACGGCAACAGTAATTTTCTATTTTCTGCGAACGTTTTGACGTATATTGGTCTAGGCAGGGATAATATAATCGCATACCTTGAAGAATTTTTTAAACAACTTGTGTTCCACATGGGATTTTCTTGAACAACTTGGTCAAAATATTTTTGTTGGTATACAGAAGCTTTAATGCTGAACAGCAGTTTTTAACTATAACAAGACGTAATTTCGGCCCCTTAATTTTTCATCAAAAAGAGCACGCTGAAGGTTCTTACATGGTCGGAAAATTTCAACTGTACTTTGTTGTCCTTCAAAAAACTGGATTCCGTTTTTGGACCGGAAAAAATCAGTTGGTTTTTACTGTGTTCAATTTAAGAGCATTGACCTTTGCATAACTATAGCTTACCTGTAGATTCTTGTTCATAAGTCTGGTAGCATTTTCATCATTATTCTGGTGAAATGATAGATACGTTTGGGTATTATCGTCGTAGATCATTATTCTACAATTTTGAAGAACTTTTATTAAATTTGAGGTATATAATGTGAATAGTAGTGGCCCTAAAGCAGAACCTTGTGACACCCCATATTTTATAAACTTAAGTTATAGAATTTTGTTGCCTAATGAAACTTTTTAGCTTCTGCCAATCATTTGGTGCTGAAAAAAATTCGCAGTCTTTTCGGAAGGTCCTAAATAATTCAATTTTGGTAAAAAGATTTGGTGGTAAATTGAGTGGAAAGCTTTTGAAAATTCAACGGCCATAAAAGGCATTTGAAAAGCTGAAAAGAGCTTACCATTTTGGCTCTTAAAACTATTAAAGCCTTTCCGAGAAGAAAGGAAGTTTCGGATCAAAGTGAACAATGTTTTGTTTATAACAAAGGCCTGTGTCCCTCAGGGTTCGGTCTCAGGACCAATCGCTAACCCTCTTTATATACACGACATATCTTGCCACAGTGATTGTGAAGCCTATCAATATACTGCACTAGTTGCCAAGTCGTATAAATTCGGAAGTATCTAATAAAATGGTCATATTGCAACGATCTGTTGTAGGTGTTGATGATTATCGTTGCCAGTATTCTCAGAAGAATACGGTTTGCAAATTGTCATCTTAGCCCAAAAAAAATCAGTTAGTTATTCTCTCTGTTAGCAGAGAATATCAAAGTAAGCCGTGTGATGCTGTCTTATCAAAAGTAGGCGCCAACATTAATATAGATACATCTTTGTGGAATACGGGTGAGCGATTTAAATCATAAAGGTTATCTAGAGTTGCTGGCCAAGATTATAGTGAAACTGATTTCACTTCGTGCTAGGCTTCTGCCAGATTTTAAGACATCCTTAAATGCCATGGTCTCAGGGTATCCCCGACGAAAACGGTGCAATCATCCTGATGGAGATGGTAGTTCCTAATTGAACACCATATACAAAGTACAAGCTTTGCTTTATTAGACGCTGTTGGGCGTGACAGAAGAGATCAGTATATCAGATCATGAAGTCGACATTAAGCCTGATACCACTGATGAGGTTGAGATCAAAGATGAGGCAACTAACCTGGAATGCACTGATTAAAACTGCTGCTGCTATTGTACTAAACAGTTTCAGTCAGATGAAGTCAGAGATAGCCATGAATGAACTCAGCTGCGCTTGGAGATTGCAGAAATCAGTGAATTTGTTTCGGACAAACTGAATGGTGATGGCAGAGAGAAGACCAGGCAACTGTGTGTCTATTTGAACAGTGATTCTTGGGTGATATCAGAGGAAGCAGTTTGCTCCTTCCAAAATAGTGGAATTTATTACTCAAAGGCTCAATATTCATGCATATTTTAGGCTCTCGATATAATAATCATCAGTTAATATTTTATTAATCACAATTTAACTTGTTTAGTCATTTTTTTATTAGCTATTATCTGCTATTTTCGTATTTCTTCTTTTTTATACTATAAAATATTCTATTTTGTTATTGTAATAAGCTTATAATTCTTTCGGACTTTCAGTCTCATTAGTAAAACACCTTAATTCATTTATGCTTAACTTTGTTCTATCTAGAATCCTTGTTGCTAGGTATTGCCAGGCGGTATATTATTTGCAACACCTAACATCCTCTAACAGCTAACAATAACAATATCTTTGCAGTGTGTTCGTTCGCTACTACATCATGTTCATACAAAATATATACAAAATCTTATAAAATCGAAGCCACAAAAAGCTTTTCTTGTTGAATTAAGTAGGTTTGTCTCAAGGGTACTTTATTCTCATTTCAAGGTGTAATAACGATAATGGTATATTGTTGAAATCGTATTGTGCTTAATCAAGTATAAGCACAGCTCTATATGAGTTTTGGAGCATGCGTGGTATATAGCAATGTCAAAAATAGTAAATGTTCATGTTTATTTAGGTTTCAATACCTCTAATTTTCATAGGGGTTACTTTGCACCCAACTCTAATGAATCAGAAAATCGTCAAGGTCTACGTGAACTCTTTACTTCTACATCTAGAACTCTAGAATGTAATGGGGTACCAGTCAATTTATGAAAAAGTGTATGATGGGAACACATACTTCTGGTATATGTTGATTACGAATATTTGCGAAAAAATGGCATTTGTATTTTTCAAGTTACAGTTTTGCCCCCTAATGACTATTTTTGGATGCTTAAGATAATTTTCAATAGCTTCCCTTAGCGTTTTTTATTATGAAATTATTGATCTGATAGCTCTAACTTGAGTTGTTGTCGAGATACACCCAAATTCCCTTCTTACTAATCAAAGACAAATTTATTTCTGCGACACTAATTAATTACACTTGCAACTAATTTATTTAAATTAAGTTGAATTAAGTTAAATTATAACGATGTCGACTGGACTATTATTTCACCCTAACTCCACACCGTTGACGGTCTTAGCTATGACTGACTGCTTCCGCCATCTAGTCGGGTATTTATCCACCAATCGAGCGTCGAGAAATGCTCCACCGTTTCCCAGACAGGGTCGTGAACTTCCATGGAAGTACTCGTTTTGAATACCCGCGATTAAATCGCGAAAGGTACAGAATTAATCACGCTCCATACACGGTCACGTAACTCTGGCTGCCTAACTCGACTTTGCAAAGCGACTTCTCGCCGCTCAACGTCTCTTCTATACTAGAGCGTAACAATACACAGTATTTACTTTCTACTTTCTTATCCCTTCAAGGAAGAGGTGAACATCATCTGCGTAGACTGGAGCAACGGTGCGGCTCTTCCCAATTACGTGAAGGCTTCCGCCAACACAAGGCTCGTAGGCAAGCAACTGAGCCTCCTTCTTCGTGGCCTGGTAGAGAAAAATGGATTGTCGCTCAGGAACACGCACCTTATCGGGTTCAGTCTGGGAGCTCACATCGCAGGATTTACGGGAGCTGATTTGGGGAACCTCAGCAGGATAACTGGTTAGTAACATTGAATCTCTATTAAATATCCAGACAATCGAATATTTGACAAACAACGCGTTCTACCAATGTATTTGACCACTGATGATCACATGACCTCAAATATGTTCTCTATTCCAACCAACGAATTCGAGTAGATCAGAAGAATCGAAGCCTATATGTTTATATGGCATTATTTGTCAAAAAATTAACCCTTGTAGTATGAACTTTCATCCTGACTACAAACTGAGGCTTCACAAGTATGAAATGCTTTAAGTATATATTAAAACAGTTTTTGGCGAATAAATGTTTGTGTTCCGGATCCGATTTTGTCTCCGTCTGATTCTAAGTTTTAACTGTGGATTCTACGTCATTTTTAATGTGTTTTTATTTAATTATATCTTATTTCCTTTTTCTTTGTGTATGTGTTTATCTACATAATTTTTTAATATTTTATTTATATAGCTCTCTGCATGTTATCTATGTTTTTCCAATCCATATTTTATCTTTTCTCAGATTTGTCTTGCCTATGATTTTAATTCCGTAACTGTATCGTATTCATACACACTCATATTTTCTTTTTGACCAACCCAATACAATTTGTCAATTGTCTAATGAAAAATGAAAATTTGGATTTGAAGTCAAGTAATTAAATATCAGAGACGATATCCACTATCTGTTACTGTGGTGATACTGATCTTATTTTTTCTCTATTTTTGGCAGGCTTGGATCCAGCTGGTCCCCTTTTCGAGGCTCAAGACCCCAGAGCAAGACTCGACGAAACAGACGCAGCTTTTGTAGACGTCATCCACAGTAATGGAGAAAATCTCATCCTGGGAGGCCTAGGGTCATCTCAGCCCATGGGTCACGTGGATTTCTTTCCCAATGGAGGCAGAATGCAGAAGGGATGCAGTCATTTGTTCGTTGGCGCTGTGACAGACATCATTTGGTGTAGGTATTATACTGGAATCTAAATTTCAAATTAATTTTCTAGCAGTGATATTCACCGGTTCCGGTTGAAGTGAGGGTTAGAGACCGTCATAACTTCTTCTGAGTTGAGGTAAAAGATTTACCCTTCACGTGGTACAAAGTCAGCGATAAGACATTTTTTAATGGAACGCTGGTTTCCTTTGGTTGTTTTTTGTTGTGACTGCTGTTGTAATCGTCATTTCTGCTGTTTTGTTTCCGGTTATGATTTAGGTTACGTAAACAAGCTGAAAAAGATAAAATGTCTTAACATTCATCACGATTGTATATAACTTTGGACACTGCAAAAGGTTCAATACCTATGTCTATATGTTTTTGTACATTTTGTGGTCCAAAGCTTTGAGAGTATTTATTGTGATGTTGGAATTTTTATTGTAATAAAGGGATCTTGTACCAACATTTCACTAAGAGAAAATGCTTCTGCTGGGTATTATTCAGAAATAATGGGTTGTCCAATAGGGACGCAGGAAAGTAAACGTCAATTTGACATAGACGCCATCTTTGTTTTCTGTCACCGACATGTCATTTCGTTAGTTGAATGTTTACCATTGATCGCTATGGAGTCGTATTCGATTGAAGACCGCATTAAAGTTATTCAAGAGCACTACAAAAATGGTGCAAAAATGAAAACACGTTTCGCGCGCTTCGTGAACATTTCGCCCAAACGAAACAACCATCGGTCGTCTGGTGCGTAAATTCGAGGCAACAGGTTCTGTGGCAAATCTGCCAGGCTCTGGCCGGCCAAGGAGCGTTCGCACACCGGAAAATACTGCTGTTGTGAAGAAGAGTGTGAGAGACGATCCGAAACAATCAACAACGCGTCGAACCCAAGAATTGGGCATTTCGAGAACCAGTTTGCTCCGCATTCTCCACAAGGATTTGAATGTACATGCCTACAAGATCCAACTGACGCAAGAGCTGCGTCAGGCCGACCATTTTTTGCGCCGAACGTTCTCAGATTGGCTCCTTGAACACCGCCAAATTGATGCCAATTTTTCATCAAAAATCATGTTCAGCGACGAAGCGCATTTCACTTTGAATGGGACGGTAAATAAGCAAAACTGCCGCATCTGGGCGAACGAAAATCCCAGTAAGTATCAAGAGCAGCCGATGCATCCTCAAAAAGTGACTGTTTTGTGTGCATTGTGGTCAAAAGGCATCATCGGACCTTACTTTTTCGAAAATGCGGCCGGGGACGCAGTTACCGTCAATTCTGAGCGATATCACGTGATGATAGAGGACTATTTTTTGCCGCAACTTGAAGGAATGGATATGGACGATGTTTATTTCCATCAAGACGGTGCAACATGCCACACAACCAACGTCTATATCCATCGATTGCAGTCCTTCTTCGGTGATCGCGTGATTTCGCGCAGAGGAAATGTGCCATAGCCACAAAGATCGTGCGATTTGACTCCCTTGGACTTCTTTTTATGGGGATATTTAAAAAGCAAAGTCTACGTCAACAAACCAGCCACCCTCCAAGAACTCAAAAACAACATCATTGCCGCGATAAATGCCATAGAACCGACCATGTTGCAAAATGTCATTGAAAGTTTCGACCATCGCGTGGACGTCTGTAAATCCAGTCGTGGTGAACATTTGAGCGATATTATTTTTCATACATAAGTGGTATAAATGAGCCTTCAAAATAAAGTACCCACCTTGATTTGAATATCAATCTTTCTTGTTTTAATATGCGTTTACTTTCGTTTACAACCCCATATATAAGCGCTATTGAGACCAGGGATATAGGAGCAGGGTGCCGGTAAACATGGAGCCTCCAATCAATATCGTGATATTTGCGTCTTTTCATCATGTTTACTAATACCGGTGGAGATATCCATTGTCTGAAAATACCCTTGTCGCTCGTGAGTTCTTTTTTTTCTCTATGATGATACTTGTTGATAAACACAGTAAAAAATATTTTTAAGATCCAATATTCCAAACACAGTTTTCTAAATATAACATACAACCGATAATAGAAAATAATAACAGAACACAAGACACAAGTACTCAATGTCAAAATTCAAGCCAATCTCAAATCAGAATGAACTTTTAACACAAAACTAAATATTCTTATAGCATTGTCAATAAATAGAGGTACCCTTATGTTGCAAAGCTGTCACCGTGACGAAAAGTGGTTTATGAACCCAGAATTGAACCATGACGGTGCAAAGCTACTCTGATTTAACCTAGGGTTATCCTACGTTCAACTTTAAACCTTTAACCCAAAACTGTTTTGGCATAAAATTCATTGGCTTCAATTTTAACAAACACAAAATAATATCTAGTTGCCTTTGCAAACAAAAGTTTGTTTATTGTCAGTTGACATTTATTTATTTTGAGGTTTTCGCTTCAAGATGTCGCATAAATTAGAAAAAAGAAAAAGTGTCAACAAGTTGTTTGGGCAGGTACCCAAAGCTGACATTTGTCGAATATTCCGGAATGAAGGTAAACATCGAATTTTATACGTACAGCATAGAGGAAGGCACTGACAATATTAGATACAAACACAAAGCGAAATTTGCAGATAAAATCCTTGTCTGGTGCACGATTTCAAACAGGGATGTATCCCAACCTTTTGTGGGAAGAGTGAGAGGTGGAGCTTTGGACAGTTACAGCTATATTGATAACTGCGTTTCCAAATTGCTTTAGTTTGTTCGGCAATTCGTGAGAGTAGAGACTGTTTACATATCTAACTATCAGTATCCAGATAGAGCAAAATGTAATGCATGTTATTTAATTTTGTCCAGAACCTCATGAGAGACATTCGAAGAAATTTGCGTCTGGTAGGGCAGAATGAGCCACTCCTGATAATTCGATAGTATAGTTTAGTTAAGTATTGAGTTGTAACGTATGATAACTAGTTCATGTTTAAATAAATTCCTTCATTCAAAAAATCCGGTAAATATTTTGTGTCAAAACTTTTAGGAGATACGTTATATGCGCTTTAAATTCCTAAAAACTACTTATCAATTATTGGTAGGCACCTTCTCAACGACTGTGCTTCCCCTCACTGCTTTTCATTGTCTTAATCTGGTATCTAGGTAACCTGACCTGACAAACTTTGTAGCATTCTGATTGACAATGGGCTGGAATATAGACATTGGACATTGTATGAACATTTTGTATTTTCCTACAATAATAACTTTAGGGTCAATTTCACCAAAAACAGTCAGTTATTCTCCACCTATAGGGTCAGATACAGCGAATGAGCTTCAAGTTCCAATCAACAAATTTTAGCAACCAATAGCTATGAAATGTTGGAAACAAAATTCTGTCAAAGTATGGGATGACAACTTGTCATTGAAACATCACCAGCTTATTGAATAGTAAGAAATTACATATAATTCAGTCAACATTTTAAAACCCTTAAATGCCTGTGCACATAACATCAACCTACATGCCGGTACGGGGTCCATCAGGGACCCCAACCAAAAACATAAGTTTCTGTAATTTTTCAAATGTATTTAAGAAAAATTTAAGCTTTTTAAGGTATTTTGAACTAAATATTCAATGGTAATAAAAACGATACAGATATAATTAGAAAAAAGTGATGTAAACTGAAACATTTATTTTTTCGAATATAACAAAATATAGTGTTATATGTATATATTTCCACGACAAAAGAACCACATTTTAAATAATAAACATATTATGTAACAAACATAAATGACCCTTCGGAACATTTCACGTTGACAAACATTTGGTACATACATAAGTTTGCTCCTTTTTTCTATGAAGTTCACAAACAAATTTACTACAAACAGCGCAAGTTATGTTTACTTTCCTGTCGTCTTTTCGAGGGCATTCATAACATCTGGCCCGTTTTCTAGCAGGAGCTTGTGGTTTAGGAATATGTTGGTCTTCCATTACTACTCCGCAGTCTCGTAGAGCCGTTTTTACACGGTACTTATGATTTTTGTAGTGGGATCTTTTCACCATATTGTTCCGAGCGAGATCATCTCCCACTTGTAAAAGAAATAATCGTCGTCTTGAGTAATTATTTTTCTGCCAATCAGGATTTTTCTCATTGTATAAAATGAAGGCATTTGAAGCACAAATATCTATCACGTTCATAAATAATCTATACGGCCATCGAGCTGTTCTTCTGCTGCATGAATACTCTCTAATAAGTTGATCTGCATGGTCAACGCCCCCCTTACTCGCATTGTAATCTATGATCATATTTGGCTTATTTTGTAAGTCTGCACATACTTTATCGTCATCATGTTGGCTTGATAATAAATGTACCATTCTATTTTTTTTTTAGGAACATATGAGACCATTGTAAGATCTTTAGTGAATAAAAATATGGACGATTCTACTGGTCTCGATTTTATGTTTGGCAGGGCTGGTGTATCAGGCTTGTTCTTTCTAACAGTTCCCAGTAATGTGAGTTTTTTGGTCAACAAATAGTTGGCGAGGGGAACACTTGTAAAAAAATTATCTGTAGTTATTCCTCGCCAACTGTTGTGATACGGTTCAACCAAATCTGATACTACACGGAAACCTTGATTTTTTTCTGGTACACCACCGCGAGGTTTTCCCGTATATACCTGAAGATTGCATAAATATGATGTTTTAACATCAGCAGCTGCCCAAATTTTTATACCGTATCGTCCAGGCTTTGACATTATGTATTGCCTAAATGGGCATTTTCCACGGAAACAAACTAACTGTTCATCAACCGTGACATGTTCGTATGGCTCAAATGCGTTCTTGCAATTGTCAACAAACATATCCCAAATATCTCTTATTGCTGCTGATTTGTCGTGTTCCTTTCTCTCTGCTCTGGTTGATTTGTTGTCAAAGCGTAAAAAAATTGATATCTGCTCAAATCGGTCCCGCCACAAAGCAGCAGTAAAAAATGAACGGCGTATAGAAGTATCAGTTGACCACATTTCTCGTGTTGATTCCTTTCTACACCTTAGTGCACCTGCTTTTAGGAGTACTCCTAAGAAGCTGTCAAGTTCATCTTCTTCAAGAATCGACCATTTTTTTTTGACGATTTGGATTTTTGATATTCCACTCATCAAAATATCTTGTAGCTTCTTCATTGGTGTAACGACAAATAATGTCTTTCATTTCCTTTGTCAAAAATAAGTTAAAAATATCTAAAAATGTGTTAGCTCCTTTACTGTAATTTGTAACTCCTGGACGTGCATCTATAATATTTTTTTGTAGTCGTCCAGTTCTAACAAAAGGTTTACTATTCCATTGAAGACCTGATTTAGCAGTATATGTGGCACCCGCGGCTTCTTGAGATTCGGTATATTCTTCGTCTGACTCCACTTCACTGTGTATTTCTAGGTGGTCCTCTGTTTCCGACACATTCTCCACCATCACATCTTGATCCTCCTCATTGCCCGATTCTTCATCGCTTCCACACCCAATTTCAGCATCAAAATCAGTTTCGTTGATTATTTCTTCCAGTTCTTTCTGTGTAAGTGGCCTAGTTTGCTTCCAACGGTTCATTTTAAGCGAAATATCTGAAAAATATACATTTATTGTCGCAAATCTTTGGTACCGCTTAATGCCGAACCGGGGTCGCAGCGGGACCCCACTTACCTATAACGCTTATTACTAGACACGATCACTACGATTCGTCGCAGCATACTGAAATACTGTTGGTCAAGCATTTACCAACACATACTTAGAAGCAACGTTGCCAATGTGTTCAAATAATAAGGATATCAGATAAAATTGTCACTTGGGGTCCTAGCGGGACCCCAAATCGGCGTTTAAGGGTTAAGAAATGTTGGATTTTTGAATTAAATTCATGTTTTAATTACTATTGTTGATTTTTTATTCATGTTTATATTATTTTCTTCAATTGATATGCGATACTGGCTGTTTTTTCCTATAAACCTCTTGCAGATAGCCATTAAGCACCTACTTGATGACGGGCTCTACCAAAAGGTATTGCTCGTTTCCAAACATTCATTCATTTACTTGCCGTTCATCAGAACCATTATGGCACCTTAGATTGATATTCCCACAAAACCATTCAGGCTTTTTAATATCCATACATCCATAAAGTTGAATATTTTTCGTTGTTCAGCAACTGAACAAACATCCACACTATATTCACAGCGATTAAGAAATTCCCAAATATATGCCTTAAAGCTACCAGCAAACCTAAAACCTGCAAAAAAAACTACAAATTTGCCATATTTTTCTTTTTTCACGAGTACACATTCTAGGTTATATTTATATTAGACATTATTTGAATAGGTACAGCTGATTATTGCATTTCAAGGAGTGACACGTGTGGGATGTGTCAACTCTTGGTACCAGTCACAAAACATATACCCTGAATGCTATTAAATGACAACACGGTGTTTTGTGTTTATCAGCGGCCATTTTGTGAGGGTGCGACAGGGTTGCCAGATTGTGCATTAATATCCCGTTTCACCCTCCTGGTCCCAGTGGAGTAAGTTCCGCCAACTGTTGAAATATACTCTACTATGCTTTATAAGACTATTCGTGACATTTTTCCGGAAATCATTGCACAACACTTGAAAAAATTCAAATGAAAATTTAAAATTATTTCCATGACGCCGTATTATAGCTCCGTCCGTACCTTGGGTTATACATCTTGACAGTAGGGATGTTCAATACGATCCTATATTTAAAAGTATCAATACATTTCACGAGTATCGTCATCTTTCGATCCGGACTGTATCAGAAAGAGTGACTGCCATTTGGCTGCGATATTACGCTGCCAAATCAGACATATCGTTCATCATTTTCAAAGAAATTGTATAAAATCTTAATTTGTGAAGCTAGCGAGTTTCACTTCATACTTTGTTACCAGACATGCCCAAATCATCAGTTGCTGCCGTGATATTCATCCCGACCACTGCATCTCCACGGCTAGGCGATCTGTATGTTAAATTTGTATTGATAGGGCAGCGGGTTATGCTATAAATCATATGTCACAGTGTTTATGCACTGATTGCAATGGTTAGATGATACCAAAAATATTTTCATAAATAGGAGATCTTTCCAATTCCGGATAGAACAATCTACCAAAGATGCTTATAATCATGATACCTAGTGAATTTTCACGAAAAAAATTCAAAACCAGCAAATGTAAAAGATTCATTTCGCACCCTCCACCACGGGACGTGATCGTAGACTTGACAACCCTGCGAGTGACAGATAAAAAAGAAAAATAGACAAACAATAAACATTACCAGTTTTTTTGAATTTGGACTTAAAAGGCACTATTTGTGAAACATTTTTCATAATGTTTTGTCTATGTCCATAGTAATTGCATTATGCATCAGGGAGATGTAGGGATTGACACGTCTTACACATATTATCTGTGTTTTAGGATGGGGAGGACATAATGTTTTTATTTCCTTGAAGAACTTCATTAACCCATAAATTAATAAATGATTACTATTACGACGTAAAGGAAGACGAGGAATTGGATGGAATGTATTTTATATTCTATTTTCTTGCAAAATACAGACAAATCCACACTATTCAACGGGTATGTAATGATAACTTTCAGTATATTGAAGTTGGTAAATTCGAGAGTGCCATGCATTAACAAACGTCCAAATCTGCTGCCAAATTTAACAGCTAGAAAATCGACGTATTATTTGCCGCATTTCCATTCGCTGAGGGGGATAACGGATTGTTAAATGTAAACCTATAACGTATATCAAAATACATGAAAGTTGTCCTGTTTTTTCTGTACAAAAGTATCATATTGGAATCAAAAAGTGATCTTGTTTATAATACAGTCGAATTTTCACGATTTCATTCAATATTTCAATAGAAATCACTAATATTCAGAGACCTTTGACAGCTTCTGTCAAATTGCATTTCGATAAGGTATTTTCCATTGTGAAATCGGCCCTTAGTATAACAATGCCCTGTCAAGTACAGAAGAGGAGGAGAACTATATTTCTGATGAATCGAAGACTGTCGACGACTGACTGAACTGCTCTTACCTATTTGGAACTTTTCGGTATCTGGGTTTCAATCTCTTGACGCCTTCTGCCAGAAAAGTTTTACGTTTCCCGCCTATTTGAATTTAAATCATATTTTCCTACTTTGCAATTCCATTAGCACGCGCTCACTGGAGAAGCATATACGCTGAATGAAATATTTGAAATATGCTAACCTTTCAGATTTCAATTTCCTTTATTCTGCAATATGTACCCTTACTGTTAAGTCAGTAGTTGGACGTTGCCGTATTGAATGCTGTCACAGTAGAAATAACAACGATACAAATTATAAAAGCAGTATCAAGATCACTCACTCTTCTGAGGCAAATCTAAAAAAAGTCTCGTGTATCAAAATCCATCCAGCCTTTTGGACCGTATGCCCATGGAATCATTGTACAGATACATACCATACATACACAATTTCGAAAAAAATAACCTTCATTCCATCTACCTATCCAGCAAAGTGGACTACTAATAGGTGGTCTTAGTCTATTGACAAGGGTTTGTACGCTGTGTTGCCAAATGATTAGCTTTTTGTAGTAAGTAGTGCAGATGTGACAACCTCCGTCGTTATTTATCATAACCTCACTTGATTTTGGCAGGTTGGCAGACGATCTATAAAAGTTTGATCTCAAAATCCTTAACAAATTTCATAGGCTTGAGTGTAGACTAAAGATGGCTACAAACACATCTGCAAGCTTGTCCAGCATGCTTATTCAATCTTTTTGTACAAGTATGCACAACTTGCCCTTGGTGCCACACGTACAAGCATGCTTGATAAAAATTAAGGTAGTTTAATTAAATATGTCGAACTTCGACGGCGATTCGCTCGCTTTGGCCGCTTTTGTTCTTGTGAAGAAAAGAAAATCCCGAATAAAAAACCGTGCGGTGTGGTGAAAAGAATGGTTGATAAAAGGAAAAACCTATTCTCACATTTGCTTACTAAGTGAGCTGAAAATATATCCACGTGACTGGCACAATTATCTTAGAATGGATGAAGAGATGTATTAAAACCTTGTCTCTTGTATCACCTTTGATTCAAAAGCAGGATACGATCATCAACGGACCCCAACTTGTGCATGCTTGAAAATCTTGGGTACACACGTACTGTTTTGCTTGCGCAAGCGCGCCTAATTCAAGCATGCATAATTAAAATCAATTCAATCCTCAAGCTGCTTGTACAATTACAAAGCTTGCACCACATTTCCCTACAGACATTTAAGCGAGCGTGTACAAAAACATTGAACAAGCATGCTGGACAAGCTTGCAGTTGTGTCTGTAGAAACCTTAAAGCAGAAACGCACGAGTGTTCGAAAACGTAAATATACTAAGTGACATATAAATCCGAACACCCAGTTTAAATGGTTTTATTTTAATAAAAGTTGGTGAATGAATAACAAGTGAAAAAATGTTCAGCCTTATCAGTTGGACATTCCGGTTTTTATACTGCTTTTTTTTAATTCACTAACGCTCTAAAAATGAATATTTCAGCCGCAGTAAAGAATCAACGTTGGCGGATTTTGGTTCTTGACATCCTTTACGATCGGTTACGATGCCAAGAGTACGGAGACCTGTACGATTTCGTCAACTTAGTGAGTTTGATAGGGGCCGTATAGTGGGACTTCGGGAAGCTGGACTTTCTTTTCGGGCAATTGCAGTTAGAGTGCAAAGAAGTGTAGACACTGTGGTTAGGTGTTGTCAGGCATGGCTTCGAGAGAAGGCCATACGCAAAGAGCAAGGGGCACTGGACGCCGCCGTAGAACAACAGATCGTGAAGATCGCCGCCTAAGATTATTATGTGCGAAGTGTTTACCGACGAATGAGAAGTTTTGGCTTGTTTTCATACCGGCCACACTGGGTCCTCCCTTTAACTCGAGAACACCGACGTAATCGCCTTGAGTGGGGCAGACAACGGTCACTCTGGGATCAGGAATGGAACAGTATTGTCTTTAGTGTCGAGTCTCGATTTTGTTTAGGCATGCACGATGGTCGTGCCAGGGTTAGAAGGCGACGTGGTGAAAGGAGTAATCCACAGTTCTTTGTTGAAAGACATGTTCATCACACTGTTGGAGTTATGGTTTGGGGTGCCTTAGCTTATGGTTCCATGTCACCTATATCCACGAAGTTCTAGAACCCCATCTTTTACCCTATCTTGACACCCTGGCAGATCCAACTTTCCAACAAGATAATGCCCGACCACATGTTGCAAGAGTCACAATAGACTTCTTTCAACATAATGATGTCACATTGTTACCATGGCCACCAAGATCTCCCGACTTATCCCCAATTGAGCACGTGTGGGATATGATGGGTAGGAGATTGATCAATTTGCAACGTCCTCCTCAGACTCTAGAAGCACTTCGAGAGGAGTTGGTGGTTGCCTGGAATGAGATACCACAGGAGGACATTGACCACCTGATCAGAAGCATGCCTAGGCGCGTTGGAGAATGCGTAGCACATCAGGGTGCATCCACACATTATTAAAGGTCAAAGGGCTTTAAAGCAGTGCAATCATTTTGAAATTTTTATCATTTACTTATTATGCTTCATTAAGTACTTATACAGAATTTTATTAAAATAAAACCAGTTAAACTGGGTGTTCGGATTTATATGTCACTTAGTATATAACAAAGTTAATTTTCCATAGAGCAGTATCTATCCCTCTGTATCTGGCAACACCGGCCGTAAACATGCTTGCATTATGGAGCTTTCCTGCTCTGGCGATGTTTCCAAAAATCATAAATTGCGCCAACGGCACTTCCATAGTATGATGCGAGCGCACAATGGAGGAAATGCAATTGCTGTCATAAATACTTGTGAGATCTGAATTATGCCCGAATTTATTTGACGACCTGTATAGCGTTGCATCGGGCGGATCAATAAGGGCTTGAATATGTGCTTTTGTACCCTTCGACGCAGGATAATGGTATGATAATCATCAAGTCTACTTTATAGGACGCATAGTTATACCGGCTGCCAGTACAACATAGGGATTCGTGAGGGAATAGCTTACGAGGGTGGTCCCAGAAGTACCCGACTCAACGCAGAAAACACAAAAATTTTGTAAAAAAATGTATTTATTTTTCAACATAATCTCCTTTAAGCTCTATACACTTTTTCCAGCGATGTTCAATATGTTCGATACCGTTTTTATAATAAGAACTGTCTTGCTCCTCAAAAAACCATTAACTGCCGACATCACTTCTTCATCGTTGGAAAATCTTTGACCACTGAGCAATTTGTTCAAGCTTGGAAACAGAAAATAATCCGAGGAGGCTAAATCTGGTGAATAGGGTGCATGAGGTAGCAATTCAAACTTTAATTCGTTAATTTTGGCCATCGCGATAACGGATTTGTGAGCTGGTGCATTGTCCTGATGAAACAACACTTTCTTCTTAACCAAATGCGGCCGTTTTTGCTTGATTCCGTCGCTCAAACGTTGCAATAAGTTCGCATAATACTCGCCGTTGTCGGGTGTGAAGTGATGGACCCATGTTTCATCCATGGTTATGAAACGACGCAAAAGATCAGCTTTGTTGCTGTGAAACTTCGCTAAACACTCAATTGAAACATCTTCACCGCACAGTTTTGCTCGATTGAGAGCAATCGCGGCACCCATCCTGCACACAGTTTTCTCATGTCCAAATTTTCAGATAATATGCGATGAACAATCATTCAGTACCATTTGTGAATTTTCCTCACCATTTCTGGAGTCGTCACCCCAATTGGTCGACCACGATGCTCGTCTTGGCAGCTCAAACGGCCTCGTTTAAACTCTGCTACCCAATATTTTACTGTTGCAAACGAAGGAGCAGACTCAACTAGAGTAGAATCCAGTTCAGCTTTTATATTGGTTGGGCTGAAGCCTTTGAAATAAAAGTATTGTACCACATAACGATAACCAATTCTCTCCATTTTCACAAATTCACTGAAAACGTTCAGTATTGATGGCTGCCAAACAAATACTAAACAACAAACTTGACACATATGCTTTATAGGTTGCATAATTTCTAATACAATGATATTTTTCAAAAAACTATCGCCATCTCTAGGTCAGGCCGGGTACTTCTGCGACCACCCTCGTATTCACATATCTGACTATCAGTATCCAGAGCAACATGCAATGGATATTATTGAAGCACCTAGCCTAATTCAAGCGGGCAATTCCCTAAACGATTCTGTGACGAAAAGCTTAGGAAACATAAGTCCAGCAAAGCGTTTTCAAGATATTTTACCTTACAGGGATACCGATTGTCTGTTATGTAAAAAGGTTTTACTCGGGTATTGTATTTCAGAATTAAAATTAATAAGCTCTATAAATATTTATTGAAATGTATTAAATTCTCGGCTTAAAATGTAGTCATAACCATTAACAGCAGCGTTGACTGATCATTTACATTGTACACAAAAATATGATATTGGAACACAGCTATAAAAAATCTACTAGTTTCATTGATATACAGGGTGGCGCATCGAACACGGAACAGACGCATTTACTGGCAGCTCAGTTTTTTTGGAAAAATGCTCAGACCCGTCGATTTTGTTTTCGAGGGTTTGGCAAAAAATCACGTTAACACGTGCAGCGGGGTCGAGTGATACCTTATTTTAAAGGTCTTTCAATTCGCTTTATAATGGTATAAAATTAATGTACTCTAGTTCAGTAGTTTTGAGGATTTATTGATTTAAAGCTTAAATAAAACTAATACATCATCATTAGTGGAGATCAATACATTTGGCAGCAAAGTAATTTAAAAATGAAGAATGAACTGACCCGTTAGGCAAATGTTGAAAAAGGCCACCATGACTCTCCATGCAATAATAAAGATTTTGCTTAAAACCTTGCCGCACATTTTGCAATATTTGAGGAGTAATTTGAAGGCACTCATTAACAATTCTCTGTCGCAGGTCTTCTAATGATGTTGGCTGAGTAGCATAGATTTTGCTTTTTTAAATGACCCCACATAAAGAAGTCCAAAGATGATAAATCTGGCGATCTAGGGGGCCATTCAATGGCACCTCTTCTACCAATATATCGATCTGGAAACGTCTGATCTAAATATTGTCAAACACGTAATGCGTAATGTGGTGGGGTACCATCCTGTTGGAGCATCAACCTATCCACAATGTACCGCCGATCATTCTGATTTTTAGTTATGGCTCTTAATACAGGACCTATGGCGTCTTCCAGTTATTCCAAATACATTTCACCGGTTAAATTTCCGGGTAAGAAAAAAGGACCAACTAAATGATCGCCAAAAATACCAGCCCAAACATTTAATTTTTGTGGCTGCTGTGTATGAACCTCATAAATCAATGGGATTAGAATCGGACCAATATCGGCAGTCATGAAGATTTACTACGCCATTTAGGAAAAAGGAACGTTCGTCGGAAAAGCAAGTGTTGAATAGAATATGTTCATTGTCTATAGTTCGTTCACTCATATCTTCACAAAATTGTAATCGCCGATCAAAAGCGTCTTCATTGAGTTCTTGTACCAGGTGAATTTTATACGGATGAAAACTATGGGCCAGTTTCTCGAAATTTAGCTACAAGTTCTAGAACATATTTTCGATGCACGTTACTGTTCTCATGTCGCTAATTAAATATTTCTGCTGTTCTATTTCCGAAAAGTATCTCGATAATTTCAACTCTTTCTGCTGTGGAATATACCACGGTTAATTTATGTAATAAAGCGTTACAAGTTATTTTAGCAACAAAGTTTGGTCAAATCAATCGCAAACTATGTACTAAATTCCTATTTAAAATAAGTACGAGGTATTTCCTTATCTTTCTTCAATAAATAATTTTTTTGCCACAAAAAAACGCTCCAATAGCTATTTTTAACAACAAAATGATAAACAAACCATGAGCGTAGTGAAGAAAAGCATTTACCCATTAAGTAAACTCTTTTAGTCAAATTCCTTTTGAAAGTAGTAAAAACTAATCTGATGTACCTATTAAAGTCTACTTTAAGCTTTAAATCAATGAATCTTCAAAACTACTGAAAGGGAATTGAAAGACCTTTAAAATAAGCTATTACTAGACCCCCCTCTCCATTTAAGATTTTAGGGTTGGTGTCACCCCCGCCCAGGGGGCTACACGTGTTAACGTGATTTTTTGCCAAACTTGTGTCCCCCTCGAAAACAAAATCGATGGGTCTGAGCGTTTTTCCAAAAAAAAAACTGAGCTGCCAGTAAATGCGTCTGTTTAGTTTTCGATGCGCCACCCTGTATCTATGTTCCCATCTTACAACACAGAATATACTCGCATATCTATTCCGTTCAATTGAGAATAATTCTCCTTTCACCGTCCATCGATCTTCGATACTTATTCGTTTCTTTGATGGTTTGGTGTCCAATATCTTTAGATATACGTTTTATATTCTAAAAATCCCAACACATTTGCCACATGAACAAAGGTTCCAAATTCTCCACCTTAGCAAACGAGATGCTTCAAAAAAACTGTTTTAAGCATGTTGGAAGTAGGGGTATGTAAGTGACATTCCAGCAAGGCTCGACCTGGGTCTTATCGAATTTTTATCATCACCAGAAACATTTTAAAACCTGTTAAATCATACTCTGTCTGGCCTTAAGAAATGATTGAGGTACGGATGAACTTGAATTTCGAAGTATTTTCCAATTTCTTGACATGATAAATGAAATTGTTCTGACTAAAAAAGGCTACTACAAACCATCTAGGTCCAAATCTTTTGTTCTGAGCTTGACATTGCCGTAAGAAGATAGAGGTTCAACATAATGTTTGCAGAGGTACGACAATCTATAGACTATTCTGGAATTATTGTGCCAGGTTTAAATGGTTAGTGGTACCGTAAAGGTCCAGAAAGAAAATATCCAATTATGCTTATATATATATATATATATACAGGGTGGCACATCTAAAACGAAGCAGACGCATATACTGGCAGCTAATTTTTTTTTTGAAAAACGCTCAGACCCGTCGATTTTGTTTTCGAGGGGGACACAAGTTTGACAAAAAAACAAGTTAGCACGTGCAGCCCCCTAAGCGGGGGTGACACCACCTGTAAAATCTTAAATGGAAATGGGGGTCGAGCAGTTATACGATACCTTATTTTAAAGGTCTTCCAATTCCCTTTATAATGATGTAAAATACATGAGCTTCAGTTCACTAGTTTTGAAGATTTATTGATTTAAAGCTTAAAGTAGACTCTAATAGGAACATCAGATTAGTTTGTACTACTTTCAGAAAAAAATTGACTAAAAGAATTTACTTAATAAGTAAGTTTTGTGGCAAAAAAGTTATTTCTTGAAGAAAGATAAGGAAATATCTCGTACTTATTTTAGATAAGAATTTAGTACATAGTTTGCGATTGATTTGACAAAACTTTGTTACTAAAATAACTTGTAACGCTTTATTACATAAATTCACCATGGTATATTCCACAGCAGAAACAGTTAAAATTATCGAAATATTTTTCGGAAATAATCAGTGCGCTGATAGAACAGCAGAAATATTTAATGAGCGACATGAGAACAGTAACGTGCGTCGAAAATATGTTCTAGAACTTGTAGCTAAATTTCGAGAAACTGGGTCAGTCACCAAAAAAAAAGCGCAACATTGAAAATCCCACAAGGAACGAAGCAATAGAAGTAGGGGTTTTAGGGCAAATTTATGTAGATCCTACGTTCAGTACCCGCAAATTGGAGACTGTGTGTGGTGTTAGTCGACGTACTGACCAACGGATTCTAAAGGTCACAAACTTGTGTCCCCTTCGTAAACAAAATCGACGGGTCTGAGCGTTTTTCAAAAAAGAAACTGAGCTGCCAGTAAATGCATCTGTTTTGTTTTCGATGTGCCACCCTGTATATATACGAGTATATATATATATATATACAGGGTGACTTTGAAGTTGAGTCACTAATTTTCAGATAATGATTGTAGAAGGAAGATAAACCAAAATATGTGTGTAAAAATAAAAAAAAATTAAAAAAAAATTTTTACCTTGTTTTATAAAGTATCCTCCCGACAAGTATTTCAGTGCGGACCTGTATTTGATCGTGAGGTCCCCTGTGAGGTCTTAAGTCACCTGATTCACGAGCCCGTTGTACTACATTAACAAAGGCACGAGGGGTTGGTTGCACTCGATTGGGAAACCGATCCGCATAAACATGTGCCATTTTTTATTTCGTTTGAGCCACGCAACAGACACTATTCACACGCGACACTGACATTGACTGTATGTATAACTGAACTGAATAAAATAATAAACTGTACACAAACATCGTTCCAAATTCTTTCGCTTTTTTGTTTCCGATGCGATTAACCGGTAAGGCGGATTATATCCGTTGTTGTCAAACACGAGCACATGATATTGAGACAGGGCGGTACTCAAACTTCCAAAGGGCTATAACTTTGTTACTTTAATTTTACCAGAAAAATGGTAAAGGAAAAAACATTTCTTTTGATCAGATCTATTCACTGTTAAAATAAATGACTCAACTTCGAAGTCACCCTGTATATATATATATATATATATATAACAAAAAATAGGAAGATAGTGGGCAAAATTCGCAAAAAGAGGGAAAGTGGATACGAGCAGAAAATAGGATAGGTAACCCGAGCGAAATCGTTTCTGCTGTTTGGCTTCATGGGGCCGGAAATGAATGCACATATGCAACCGCAGAAGTAGATACACATGCCCATACATCCGGATACGGGTGTATAACCTGATGAAACTAAGATGGAGAGGTAAAAAATGACACACGAAGTCCCCAACAAGAGCCAACCTACATATTGTAGTATAAAATGGGTAGAAGACCTCAAATTTTCAAAGCGACATCTAACCATAACCACAACCGGTCGCGCGGCTGTGGTTAGATAACTATCAAAACATCAAAATCTATCAACTTCATGGAATTCTATTAATTGCAAATGCTATATACGCTTGTTACTTGACCCGTACATAATTTTACATTCATTAGTACTTAGATGATTTTGAGGAAATGTATTACTTGGTACTTATACTAAGTGACATTTAAATCCGAACACCCAGTTTAAATGGTTTTATTTTAATAAAATTTTGTATAAGTACTTAATGAAGCATAATAAGTAAATGATAAAAATTTCAAAATGATTGCAATGCTTTAAAGCCCTTTGATCTTTAATAGTGTGTGGATGCACTCTGATGTGCTACGCATTCTCCAACGCGCCTAGGCATACTTCTGATCAGGTGGTCAATGTCCTCCTGTGGTATCTCATTCCAGGCAACCACCAACTCCTCTCGAAGTGCTTCTAGAGTCTGAGCAGGACGTTGCAAACTGAGCAATCTCCTACCCATCATATCCCAAACGTGCTCAATTGTTGGTAAGTCGGGAGATCTTGGTGGCCATGTGACTCTTGCAACATGTGGTCGGGCATTATCTTGTTGGAAAGTTGGATCTGCCAGGGTGTCAAGATAGGGTAAAAGATGGGGTTCTAGAACTTCGTGGATATAACGCTGCGCGTTCATGTTACCTCTGATGAAGATTAAAGGTGACCTGGAACCATAAGCTATAGCACCCCAAACCATAACTCCAACAGTGTGATGAACAACAAAAAACTGTGGATTCCTCCTTTCACCACGTCGCCTTCTAACCCTGGCACGACCATCGTGCATGCCTAAACAAAATCGAGACTCGTCACTAAAGACAATACTGTTCCATTCCTGATCCCAGAGTGACCGTTGTCTGCACCACTCAAGGCGATTACGTCGGTGTTCTCGAGTTAAAGGGAGGACCCAGTGTGGCCGGTATGAAAACAAGCCAAAACTTCTCATTCGTCGGTAAACACTTCGCATGCCAATAGGTCTTCCGTGTTCTGCAAACCATTGATTTGCAATGGACCTGGTAGTGGAGAAACGGTCCCTTAAGGCCAATAATCTTAGGCGGCGATCTTCACGGTCTGTTGTTCTACGGCGGCGTCCAGTGCCCCTTGCTCTTTGCGTACGGCCTTCTCGAAGCCATGTCTGACAACACCTAACCACAGTGTCTACACTTCTTTGCACTCTAACTGCAATTGCCCGAAAATAAAGTCCAGCTTCCCGATAGTCTTATAAGTTATTTTACTTCCATACACATACATACAATTCGTACGTTATTAGAATAATATCAATGTAACGGTTTACTACAAAGCACCACAATCCTTCGATATAGGATAACGGGTAATAACTAGCGACTATCGTATAACCATTTAGCGCTATTTTGCATACACGATAATAGTGTCGAAATTGCACGCGTACAAACAACAATCTGATATACTTAACATAATACACGATCCCCTTTTTCTGAACATACTATATGATGGTTCTGAAAAGAACCGTTTTTTTTTTTATAACCTATTATCGCACGCCGTACTCTCTCTCTCTCTCTCTCTCTTTCCGGCAAATAGTAAATCCGTCAATTCCATTAGGCACGTTCGCCCCTAATACGTCTTGCCAGCTGTATATCTTTCGGCATGATCGTTACTCGCTTAGCGTGGATCGCGCACAAGTTCGTATCCTCGAATAGTCCGACCAGGTACGCTTCGCTAGCTTCTTGGAGTGCCATTACAGCAGAACTTTGGAATCGCAAATCGGTCTTGAAATCTTGCGCTATTTCACGGACCAGCCGTTGGAAAGGCAATTTTCTGATCAACAATTCGGTACTTTTCTGATAACGACGAATTTCTCTGAGAGCCACAGTTCCCGGACGATAACGGTGAGGTTTCTTAACTCCGCCAGTAGCAGGAGCACTTTTACGGGCAGCCTTCGTGGTTGATTGCTTCCTGGTCTTATAAGTCCCTTACTAAGTTGACGAAATCATACAGGTCTCCGTACTCTAGGCATCGTAACCGATCATAAAGGATGCCAGGAACCAAAATCCGCCAACGTTAATTCTTCACTGCGGCTGAAATATTCATTTTTAGAGCGTTAGTGAATAAAAAAAAGCAGTATAAAAACCGGAATGTCCAACTGATAAGGCTGAAAATTTTTTCACTTGTTATTTACAGTAAGATAAATACATTCACCAACTTTTATTAAAATAAAACCATTTAAACTGGGTGTTCGGATTTATATGTCACTTAGTATATATTCCTCTTTCTTGGTCCCTGATATCGGTTAAACTGTCCATTAGAAAAATCTATGCTCATGGATACCTTTTATCAGGAAATACCTTTGTAGTAACAAATTCAGACAATTCCACTAAATATGCTCCTGCCATATACCTTGTGCCGTCTCCTTACCCAATGGAATGGTGCTACTGACATAATATCCCCCAAGGGACGTTCAAAATCGGACACTCTAATTATGTTGATACGGGAGATCTCATTTGGTGATGACCTAATTGTTTGTGAAAACGTTGCCACTATAAATCTTCACCAACAATGCATGAACCAACCTTAAATGAAATAGCCACAAAGGGGGTATCAAGCAGGGTCTCGTTTGCGTAGAATGGAAATGATTGGAGGAGTAATTTCAGCAGAGGGAAGTGTACTGCTGCTACAAAAGAGGATTAATCGCGTATTTTAATGAAAACCCTGTGATTTTTAAATAATCAGAACAGGAATGTAAAACAACGACTCTGCTTATTTTTTGTACCTATATCAGATGGAGAATAATACTGACAGAAGAAATTTTTGAACCTAGACAGGGTGTTCCATTGCTGAGGTGAACATCAATGTTTTTTGTACAGATGTATATTTTTCGTTAAAGATGTGGTTTCGTCTAATCTTGATCAACAAATAGCAGTATTAAAAAGTCCACATTGCAAAATGTAAAAGTCGACTCTAACCTATGTAATGGGTGAATTTTTTGCTAGTATCTTTTTGGGATCACTGTTTTTGACAGATGTGGCGTGTATCGTGTCTTGTGTCGTTGTCAAACTTGTTCAGTTTGGTCTATAATTTAACCATGAATCGACATACGAACGAACAACGCTTGCAAATTATTGAATTTTACTATCAAAATTCATGCTCGGTAAAGAGAGTGCATCGTGCACTGCTTCCAATTTATGGGCAATTTGGTCGGCCTACTGAGGGAGCTATTCGGAAGCTTGTGACTAAATTTTGAACCCAGTTCACATTATTGGACATTAAACCACCAACACGCAGACGTAGAGTGAAGACTGAAGAAAATATTGCGGCTGTATCCGCCAGTGTTAGTGATGACCGTGAAATGTCGATTCGCCGCCGTTCGCAGCAATTGGGCCTCTGTTACTCCACTACGTGGAAAATTTTGCGACAGGATTTGGGTGTAAAACCTTATAAGATAGGTGCAAGAATTGAAGCCACACGACCTACCACAACGTTTCCAATTTGGTGAATGGGCGCTGGTAAAGTTGGAGGAAGATCCACATTTTTATCGAAAAATTGTGTTCAGCGACAAAGCTCATTTCTGGTTGACTGGGTACGTTAACAAGCAAAATTGCCGCATCTGGAGTGAAAACCAGCCAGAAGCATTGCAAGAGCTAGCAATGCATCCCGAAAAAATCACTGTTTGGTGTGGATTATGGGCCGGTGGCATCATCGGGCCGTACTTCTTCAAAGACGACAATGGCCGGAACGTAACTGTGAATGGCGAGTGCTACCGTGCGATGATAACAACTTTTTTTTGCCCAAAATGGAAGAGCTGGACTTGGCTGACATGTGGTTTCAACAAGACGGTGCCACATGCCACACCGCACACGAAACAATGGCCCTATTGAGAGGCGAGTTCGGTGAACAGTTTGGGGCCCGTCAATTGGCCGCCTAGATCCTGTGATTTAACGCCGGTGGACTATTTCTTGTGGGGCCATGTTAAGGCTAATGTCTACAGGGATAAACCAGCAACGATTGACGCACTGGAAGCTAATATTGAAGCATTTATTCGTGAGATACCGGCCGATATGTTGGAGAGAGTGTGCCAAAATTGGACCTTGCGCATGGGCCATCTAAAGCGGAGCCGCGGCCAACATTTACATGAAATAATCTTTAAACATTAAATTATATCGACCGTTCTAACGACTCAAATAAAGATTTAATCGTTTTTTCAAACTTATTGTGTTTTTTTTGAAAATCAGATCTCTTAAAAAGTCACCCGTATAAGCTTTATCTCTATTTTTCAGCAACGGCAGTAGAAGGAAGATCCTTATGTAATCATCGGAGGGCTTACAAGTTCTTCATAGACTCCATCTCCCCCAGATGCCATTTTCCAGCTTTTCCGTGTAAATCATATGATGATTTCATAGCAGGAAAGTGTTTTCCTTGTACAGAAGAGAGGTGAGTCACTCTAGTCAAAAGTATAGTATTTTCACAAATAACTAAACCAGAAGCTACACTTAGGCAGTTTCCCCAGTGCAATTTTCAAACGCCGCGAGATAACCGATCGGCGGGGTTATTACATATACAGCGTATGTTCCTATCTGGGAGGAACAGCAAAGCAATATGGAGTTCTCTTAGGAAACTTAATATAATTTAGTCCTCTATAAATACTCTTTCAGAGAGCTTCATTGACGCAGATCAAATAAATTCACATTTCTCAAATATTAAGATAATAACCAAGACACAAAAGCAATTAGAACTACTGAACAAATATGAAAACAATAAGTTTCCCAAGTCATTCTGTTTCCACAAGGTTGTCAAAGAATCTGTTGCGAAGAGTTGATCATTTATTAAAACTAATGCTGTAGGGGCTGATAGAATCTCACTCATTATTATAAAATACATTTTCACATTGCTCTTAGATCATATTACATTTATCATCAATCACGCAATATCAACATCCTGTCTCCCTGATGCTTGGAAGCAGGCTATCGTCATACCTGTTCCTTAAGTAGCGATTCCCACGTCTGTAACGCAACTTAGACCAGTCAGCTTACTGCCCGCATTTTCGAAGCTTTTGGAACGGGAAATGAAGATACAAATATCTCAGTATATTTTCAGTAATGAAATAGTTCCATCAATGCAGTCTGGATTCAGGGAAAACCATAGTACAACAACTGCTCTAGCCAGTGTCACTGATGATGTTATAAGAAGCCTTGATCAAGGAAATATCACTTGTTTAGTTCTGCTGGATTACATAAAAGCTTTCGATATGATAGATCCTGAAATTCTGATACTGAAGCTGTCTTACTATGGTTTTACTGACGCTGCAGTCAATTTGATAAGTTGCTATTTGTCAAATAGAAATCAAAAGGTCCTAACAGCCTCGAAAATGCCACAGTCAACTGCTATAAAGTTTAGTGTTCCTCAAGGTTCCATATTGGGACCTTTACTTTTCTCTCTATATATACCGGATTTTCATCAATATGTCCATAATTGCACAATCCATCACTATGTGGCTTTTCTTTGGCCTATAAACAAGTTGTGCAACTTTACGGTTTTTACTTCGCTTTTTTTTATAAGAAAACTTACCTTGCAAGTACTAAATCCCAGTTTGTGGGCCTCTCTATGCGTTGTGGGCCAAGAAATTCTCCTCCCAACAGCGTCACTCCATAGAGTACTTAATTTTAAATAATGGGCACGTCTGTTTTTCACGATTATTCTTCTTAATGCTTTTCGGTCGGCATTTGTGATATTACTTTTTTCACATATCGTGGCTTAATATCAACTGAACCAGTTACGTTATATCTTCTAACAATATTTCTCTCACTGTACCGCGATAAGTCTAACAAAGTTGCAAATTCTGAGTTTGATTTCCCAGAATTAAAAAATTTAATTATCACTGATCAACAGCCAAAAAATATCCTAAATGAAATCAACAAAATATTACTATTTTTAATGTGCTAAAACCGGAATGAAACTTATTTTTTCAATATTAGTTCAAGTTTTAGAGATACGGTAATTATATGTGTTCCTGCTATGACAGTTTATTATACTGTAATTCACAAGAATGCAGGTGCTACATTTTTATATTCGGCAAGGAAAGATGATGTAATCGGCATGATTGTGTTACGTTATACATACGTGTACATTATATTGTTTTATATTAGCCATTTTTTACTCAGTTGGCTGACAGCGTTCATGCAAGATGTCTCGAAAGTGTGTAAACAATCCAGATCAGTTTTGTTACGTGTGTGGTGATGTGACTTTTGCGTCTCAGAGACGGTCTATTACTCCACTAATAACAAAGGCATATCAGCTTTATTTCGGTTGTAAACTAGGTGATCAAGACAAACAGTGGGCACCCCACATCTGCTGTAATACATGTGCTTCAAGTCTGAGGAGCTGGTTAAATGGCAAAAAACGGTCTATGCGCTTTGCTGCCCCAATGGTTTGGAGAGAGCCTACAAATCATATTAATGATTGTTACTTTTGCATGGTACCTTGTGTTGGACAAGCCACAGCTATGTCCAAGAAAAAAAAAATCGGTTATTAACTACCCAAATATACCATCTGCGATGAGACCTGTGCCTCACAGTGACGAAAATCCTATTCCAAAACCCCCAGAATCCTACACTTGCGAATCAGATCATGGCGATCGAGTGATTCGTCAGGAAGAAGATATGCCATCAACTTCAAGAGATCCTGATTTTATACCGAGTACGTCATGCCACCAACCGCACAAAATAACACAGTCAGAATTAAATGATCTTGTAAGAGATTTAGAACTTCCAAAATGTAAGGCAGGATCAAGAATGCAGCAGTGGAACTTGTTAGAAGACGATGTTTCGGTATGTGTTTTTCGTAAACGCCACAAAGTCTTAGAACCATTTTTCAATATGGAGAATAACTTGGTTTTCTGCAGTAACATTAACGGCTTACTGGCGGCTTTAAATATAAACTATAACCCAGAAGAATGGAGATTATTTATAGACAGTTCAACATTGAGTTTAAAGGCAGTGTTATTGCATATTGGAAATATTTTACCATCTCTTCCTGTAGGGTATGCAGTTCACATGAAACAATCATATGACAATATGAAGTACCTATTGACATGCATAAAATACGATGAGCACCAATGGCATATTTGTGGCGATTTGAAAGTTGTTGCACCTTTACTTGGGCTGCAGCTAGGCTACACAAAGTTTTGCTGTTTTTTGTGTGAATGGGACAGTCGGGCAAAGGCACTTCATTACACCAGACAAAACTGGCCTGTTCGTCAATTCCTAGAGCCAGGTCAAAAAAATGTACAGCATATGCCATTAGTAGATTCGAAAAAAAATTTATTACCACCACTGCATATCAAGTTGGGCCTAATGAAAACTGTGTCAAGGCATTAGATAGAGATGTATCAGCTTTTCAATACCTGCGTCAGAAATTTCCAAGACTAAGTGAGGCAAAGGTTAAAGAAGGTATTTTTGTTGGGCCACAGATTCGAAATATTTTGAAAGATACACAGTTTGAAAACACTTTAACAGGTATTGAAAAAACTGCTTGGAATGATTTCCGTCTGGTGGTCACTAATTTCTTGGGAAATAGAAAAGCTGACAACTGTAAAACCCTTGTCAAAAATATGCTGTCATCGTATCAAAAGATGGGCTGTAATATGTCTCTTAAGATACATTTCCTATACTCACACCTGGACTTTTTTCCTGACAATTGCGGAGCCGTAAGTGATGAGCACGGCGAACGTTTTCATCAGGATATTTCAACAATGGAAAAAAGGTACCAGGGAAAGTGGAATCCTTCCATGCTTGCAGACTACTGTTGGACTCTTGGTAGAGATGCTCCAGAAACGATCCATAAAAGAACAGCAAAAAGACAGCGCATATAGTGATTCTTATAAGTATATGAATCTTGTTACTTTTTTTAATATATCCTTAAAAATAAAAAGTTTTTTTTCTAAACCGCAACTAATTTTTTTATTTCATTGTCATTTTTGGATTCAGCGCCCCAAAATTAACAAAGAGGTGCACTTTTCCCACAAGATACAATTAAAAAACTAAAATTTGTTGTCCAGTTTATCAGTAACCGAATTTTCTCACTAATAAACTTTCCTCTACCCATTTTGAGAACCTTAACTACCCAAAACTATTTTAAACGTATTTTGAAAGCTGTGATTAATAAAAACAATTGTGATGGCTTTTATTTTTCACAGCCACCTATGCATTATAGACTTATCTTGCATTGAAATGAAAATAGGTTGATATGATGTAATTGCAACATGTGTTATTTTTATGCTGCAAATTTGATTAGGGAGTGATAAAGTTGGTGTTTTCTACTATATATTATCAAAATATTCATTGTTAATATTTTAAACCTATAACACCCTGCTACATTTTTATTATTTGTGTTTGATAAGAAAAAAACTAAAATTTCAATAGTTGGGCCAACTGAAGTGGGAAGGGACTCGTATATCCACAGCAACATTGTATATAATTGGTAATCTAAAAACAGATTCTTTTCTGTCTGTGAGTTTTGTTCTCTCTCGTTCGTTGTAATCCAACAACACGTATCGCAGTTTAACGAATATTGAATCCTTCGTGAGAGTTCGACATATTCAGCGACTTTGCAAATATACAGCCAGTTGTGTCAATTTCATTCTGCTCAAAGGCTCTGCGATTCCTCTATTTTAGTTTCTTTCTACTCCAGCTCTTCACGAGAGTGTCGGAATTATTTCACCTGCGGCACTCTCGTTGCGTAAACAGTTTTACCAAGCGTGGGAACATTTCATCCCCTAAAGTACTCTACTAATTTCGCACCAGCTGACGTATGTCGCACCAGAATTTATCGATACCAAGTTGGTGTTTACGCAAACATAATTTACCTTCTTCACAAAAAATATGTCGTAGAGGTCTTACGGGTGTTTATCATTTTAATCGATCGTCTGTCCCTCTATATATCCAGGAGGCTATCGGTGGATGATACTCTCGTTTATCCCTTTCTAAATACCGAGACTCCGCTGCTACTATGAGGAGTTAAATGGTAGTAGACTGGGTAGATTGTTCCACAAACTCGGCCACTTCTGGATGTACGAAGTTCGACGTGGTTGGAATGGGAGGTCGAATCCAGGCGGGTCTGTCTGGCAGGCGCATCGCGTGGCGGCATTATGGAGAAGCAAAGCCGGTAGAAGGGGTCAAGGTCACCAACATACCGTCTGTGCGAGGCGGTCCCGAGGCTGTTCGTTAAAAGAGAGTCATCGATCAGTCGCTCAGCTCTAGTCTGATCAGCACCGATCATGGATAATGTAGTGGGCGCGTCAACACGTCAACTAGGCTACGACCTTGTACAAAGTGAGGAGGTTATATATACTAAGTGACATATAAATCCGAACACCCAGTTTAAATGGTTTTATTTTAATAAAATTTTGTATAAGTACTTTGACCTTTAATAACACTGGACAACAAATTTTAGTTTTTTAATTGTATCTTGTGGGAAAAGTGCACTTCTTTGTTAACTTTGGGGCGCTGAATCCCAAAATGACAATGAAATAAAAAAATTAGTTGCGGTTTAGAAAAACAACTTTTTATTTTTAAGGATATATTAAAAAAAGTGACAAGACTCATATACTTATAAGAATCACTATATGCGCTGTCTTTTTGCTGTTCTTTTATGGATCGTTTCTGGAGCATCTCCTAAAGTGTTTTCAAAATATTTCGAATCTGTGGCCCAACAAAAATACCTTCTTTAACCTTTGCCTCACTTAGTCTTGGAAATGTCTGACGCAGGTATTGAATAGCTGACCCATCTCTATCTAATGCCTTGACAAAGTTTTTCATTAGGCCCAACTTGATATGCAGTGGTGGTAATAAAATCTTTTTCGAATCTACTAATGGCATGTGGCTGTACATTTTTTTGATCTGGCTCTAGGAATTGACGAACAGGCCAGTTTTGTCTGGTGTAATGAAGTGCCTTTACCTGACTGTCCCATTCACACAAAAAAACAGCAAAACTTTGTGTAGCCTAGCTGTAGCCCAAGTAAAAGTGCAATAACTTTCAAATCGCCACAAATATGCCATTGGTGCTCATCGTATTTTATGCATGTCAATAGGTACTTCATATTGTCATATGATTCTTTCATGTGAACTGCATACCCTACAGGAAGAGATGGTAAAATATTTCCAA
Source organism: Acanthoscelides obtectus (assembly GCA_963669975.1). Lineage (NCBI taxonomy): Eukaryota > Metazoa > Arthropoda > Insecta > Coleoptera > Chrysomelidae > Acanthoscelides > Acanthoscelides obtectus. Next base: position 14,492,206 of record CAVLJG010000001.1, on the reverse strand, counting down.
TATGCAATAACACTGCCTTTAAACTCAATGTTGAACTGTCTATAAACAATCTCCATTCTTCTGGGTTATAGTTTATATTTAAAGCCGCCAGTAAGCCGTTAATGTTACTGCAGAAAACCAAGTTATTCTCCATATTGAAAAATGGTTTTAAGTCTTTGTGGCGTTTACGAAAAACACATACCGAAACATCGTCTTCTAACAAGTTCCACTGCTGCAGTCTTGATCCAAGTAACTCTGCCTTACATTTTGGAAGTTCTAAATCTCTTACAAGATCATTTAATTCTGACTGTGTTATTTTCTGCGGTTGGTGGCATGATGTGCTCGGTATAAAATCAGGATCTGACGTTGATGGCATATCTTCTTCCTGACGAATCACTCGATCGCCATGATCTGATTCGTTTTCTGATTCGCAAGTGTAGGATTCTGGGGGTTTTGGAATAGGATTTTCGTCACTGTGAGGCACAGGTCTCATCGCAGATGGTATGTTTGGGTAGTTAATAACCGATTTTTTTTTCTTGGACATACCTGTGGCTTGTCCAACACAAGGTACCATGCAAAAGTAACAATCATTAATATGATTTGTAGGCTCTCCCCATACCATTGGGGCAACAAAGAGCATAGACCGTTTTTTGCCATTTAACCAGCTCCTCAGACTTGAAGCACATGTATTACAGCAGATGTGGGGTGCCCACTGTTTGTCTTGATCACCTAGTTTACAACCGAAATAAAGCTGATATGCCTTTGTTATTAGTGGAGTAATAGACCGTCTCTGAGACACAAAAGTCACATCACCACACACGTAACAAAACTGATATGGATTGTTTACACACTTTCGAGACATCTTGCATGAACGCTGTCAGCCAACTGAGGAAAAAATGGCTAATATAAAACAATATAATGTACAAGTATGTATAACGTAACACAATCATGCCGATTACATCATCTTTCCTTGCCGAATATAAAAATGTAGCACGTGCATTCTTGTGAATTACAGTATATTAACACTGAAACAGCAGGTACATATATAATTACCGTATCTCTAAAACTTGAATCAATATTGAAAAAATAAGTTTCATTCCGGTTTTAGCACATTAAAAATAGTAATATTTTGTTGATTTTATTTAGGATATTTTTTGGCTGTTGATCAGTGTAATGTGTGGATGCACCCTGATGTGGTACGCATTCTCCAACCCGCCTAGGCATGCTTCTGATCAGGTAGTCAATGTCCTCCTGTGGTATCTTTTTCCAGGCAACCACCAACGCCTCTCGAAGTGATTCTAGAATCTGAGGAGGACGTTGCAAATTGAGCAATCTCCTACTCATCATATCCCACACGTGCTCAATTGGGGATAAGTCGGGAGATCTTGGTGGCCATGGTAACAATGTGACATCATTATGTTGAAAGAAGTCTATTGTGACTCTTGCAACATGTGGTCGGGCATTATCTTGTTGGAAAGTTGGAACTGCCAGGGTGTCAAGATAGGGTAAAAGATGGGGTTCTAGAACTTCGTGGATATAACGCTGCGCGTTCATGTTACCTCTGATGAAGATTAAAGGTGACCTGGAACCATAAGCTATAGCACCCCAAACCATAACTCCAACAGTGTGATGAACATGTCTTTCAACAAAAAACTGTGGATTCCTCCTTTCACCACGTCGCCTTCTAACCCTGGCACGACCATTGTGCATGCCTAAACAAAATCGAGGTACTCGTCACTAAAGACAATACTGTTCCATTCCTGATCCCAGAGTGACCGTTGTCTGCACCACTCAAGGCGATTACGTCGGTGTTCTCGAGTTAAAGGGAGGACCCAGTGTGGCCGGTAGGTCTTCCGTGTTCTGCAAACCATTCATTTGCAATGGACCTGGTAGTGGAGAAACGATCCCTTAAGGCCAATTATCTTAGGCGGCGATCTTCACGGTCTGTTGTTCTACGGCGGCGTCCAGTGCCCCTTACTCTTTGCGTACGGCCTTCTCGAAGCCATGCCTGACAACACCTAACCACAGTGTCTACACTTCTTTGCACTCTACCTGCAATTGCCCGAAAAGAAAGTCCAGCTTCCCGAAGTCCCACTATACGGCCCCTATCAAACTCACTAAGTTGACGAAATCGTACAGGTCTCCGTACTCTAGGCATCGTAACCGATCGTAAAGGATGTCAAGAACCAAAATCCGCCAACGTTGATTCTTTACTGCGGCTGAAATATTCATTTTTAGAGCGTTAGTGAATTAAAAAAAAGCAGTACAAAAACCGGAATGTCCAACTGATGAGGCTGAAAATTTTGTCATTTGTTATTTACAGTAAGATAAATACATTCACCAACTTTTATTAAAATAAAACCATTTAAACTGGGTGTTCGGATTTAAATGTCACTTAGTATAGATAAAAGTACTTCTTAGCTCTGAACAAATAGCCTAACTCTTTCTCCGCAGCTGCCGCTAGGCGTTTTGGGAGTATTAAACTGTACCAGATTACTGTGTTCCTAAGCAAAGACCTTCAGGTCTCTCATCAGAGAAGAAGTCGCTGCTAGTCATGTTTCCTCCAGCTTACCAGTAGAGATCGTCTTGTCACTTTGAATTCCTGCATGTGGAGTGCTGTCCCTGGGGAACACCCTCGTTGACAGTACCGTACTGCCTGTGATCTTTATGCACCTGTTCATCACCTTGCTTATAACTGAAGACAGGGTTACAGGCCTGTAGATCCTTTTTTGGAATGAGCTGGACATGAGCAATGGTTCTGGGAAAAATCCGAAATCATACAGGGTGTTTCTGACATGAACCGACAAAAAAATATGGTTAATTCGGAATGCTATTTGATGATTTTTGGTGGAAGCCGTAATGCTCCAAGGGCTTCGGTTTCCGAGATATGATGTTTTTCGTTTTTTTTTTGCTGAATTACCTACAATGCCGCTAAACTATCGTGATAACTTTTTGTTGGTCGAGATAATAACACAAAATAAATTTGAGTTGATCCTGTGTAGCATACTGAATCAAATGAGATCAATGGTTAGTACAAATCTTCTCCATAAAATGGCATGACTTTCCAAAGTGGTAAAATAGCGCGGAGTGAATTAGCAACTTTAAATTCAAAATTCTGTTACAAGAAAACTATTCCTCTGGTGATACTTAGTTTTATTCCAAAAAGTTCCGTCTCTCTTTGCCTTTCCAAAGATATGCTATATATATATATATATATATATATATATATATATATATATATATAACAAAGAAAATATTAAAATAATGGGCAAAATCCGCGAAAAGGAGGAAAGTGGATTCGAGCAGAAAATAGGATAGGTAACCCGAGCGATACGTATTTCTGCTGGTTGGCTTCATCAGGCCCGAAATGAATTTTTGTTATATACATTTCTCCACATGATTATTTTCTCTTTATATATATATATATATATATATAGTTATTACTGTGGATTAAGGCTTTTCTCACCGGGAGGACTTTCTCTGTGCGCGTCAGTGATAGCCAGTCTCACCTTCATCATGTAGCAAGTGGAGTTCCTCAAGGCTCTGTCTTGGGGCCAGTGCTGTTCCTTCTGTATACAAGTGACCTGCCCGCATTGATTTCCTCCACATGTTCAGCTTATGCCGACGACACCAAGATTTACAATACTGTCGTAAATTCTGCTATGCTTCAACGAGATCTTGATATTGTTTGTCAATGGTCAGTCAGTTGGCTTTTACCCTTAAATCTAACTAAGTGTTGTGTCCTTCACCTCGGGAAGACAAATCCGCGATTTACATGCAAGATCTCTGACCACAACATCGAAGCAGTTTCCAGCCACACTGACCTGGGCGTTGTAGTCAACGATCGCCTTTCCTGGTGAGAGCATATTCACCACGTTACATCAAAGGCCAAGAAACTTCTATACATGCTGGAGAGGTCTTTCAAAGGATCCGATGTCAACACTTGCGCCTACATTTACAAGGCATTCGTGAGGCCAATTCTTGAATTCGCTGGCCCGGTATGGGACACTGTGCTTCTGCGCGATAGAAATCTCGTCGAATCAGTACAGCGTCGGGCTACTCGTATCCCTTCTGGAGCACGAAGACCAAGCTATGAAGATCGCCTTGAATTATTCAACCTGACCTCATTCTCTGAGCGAAGACTTCGTGGCGATCTTATAGTTACGTTCAGGATACTTCATGGTTTGATGGGCACCAACCTCATGCATCTATACCGTCTGTCGCGCAGCAATCTACGCGGACACAGCTTCAAACTGCATAAGGAGCCATTTAAAACAACAGACCGACAGTGGTTTCTTCCCAACCGCATATTCAACACCTGGAATAGTTTACCTGAAAGTGTGGTTGGTGCTACTTCAGTTAATAGCTTCAAAGTGCAGTATGATAGCTGGAGGAGTGTACAAACTTTATAGCTATGAACTGTCTTTTTTATTTTTTTCTATTTGATGTATTTGTGCTACGTGTCCGTACACTATATTTACTGCATGAGCTTATAGTACTGTGTACTCTGCTCATCTCAATTATCATAATAATAATAATAATAATAATAATAATAGCAGGTTATGACCATAGACTATTTTATGACTATGACTTTGACGAGCTGTATGCAAGTGTTCATAAGAAATAAGGATTTCAACTCTTATGCTTGTGACTGTGATTATGACAATGATTATTAAAATGTTGCATCAACCTGACAAAACCTAAAATTACATCACCTTGTAAAAGACAATAATGAAATGGATATTTTGCCTATAACACAGACGAGACTTTTTTCACCGACACAGCAAGTCTTTCGGTCATAACCCGAATACTTGTGGTATGATCCACATCATATGCTCTTAGGATTTGCTCATCAGTAGTCATACTGAGTTGTCGACCACTCACTCTAGGCTCTCAGTCTCCCAGTCTCTCTCAGTCGCCGATATTGCTGTTGTGAAGGTTCCATGGTGAGGTAACTGCCGATCGGGGTATCGCTGCTGGTAAAGGCTTTGCGCTTCATGTAAATTGCAGTTAGCACTGCCATAAGCCGGCAACATATCAGCATATTCCTCGTTACTGAACCGCCACATTGTTACAACAATGAAGCTTGATAATGACGGTGAAAACACTAACAATTAAAAAACAGTGACGACAAAATCAAACGCAAATACACTTCTGGTATGACATATAGTCAAAGCTCGACTAGCAATTTATTTTTTTTTTTTTGGTGAGGGGGGAATGCGTTTACGCACCATACCATAGCCCGAGCTACGGCGTGTGTGGGACTCCAGGTTCTCTTGAGGAGACCACCTAATACCCACTAAACCCTAACCTCCGCGTGGCCCGACTCATCAGCGTCTCGGTAGGCCATGTGTTGTGCGTGACCTGCGGTCTGCTACAACGTCTCCTCAAGTGTTTCAGTTTCTGGGAACGCCGGGTTGGTTCCCTTTACCTCGCACATTCTATCGATGTCGTTAAGCGATCATCGATAGAGGGTCTGCTAGGTTCTCTTGAAACTCTTGTTTTCGAAAAATCAAGAGTTTCAAGTTCTCTTACCTATATATTGTTCCTGGTCCTGGTCCTGAAGGGTCCTGGTCCTGAAGGGTCCTGGTCCTGGTGGGTCCTGGTCGTGGCGGGTCCTGGTCCAGGTGGGTCCTGGTCCCGGTGGTTCCTGGTCCTCTGCATCCACGCCGTGGGGGGGGGGATCAACCGCGGGTTCTCCTAGTCTCCTAGTCATGGTTCCAGTTAGCGGGTGCTAACTGGGACCTTGGTCTAGGGTACCTGGTTCTGCGGTTGCGAGGCCTCTCGTCCGGATCGTAGTCCATGAGGAATCGTAGCTGCTCGTTCGGGTGGTCCTGAGCTTTCTGGAAGGTCTTCTCCGCTTTTTTCCACATGTACTCGTGAATGGTGTCCCAATGCAGGTCTCTACGCAAGGTTGAGTTTCTTACGTAGGATGGTGCACTGGTGGCGATCCGGAGTAGCTTCATCTCTAGAGCAGCAAGTCGCTTGCGGTAGCTGGGGGCAGCGTACCCCCAGACCGCGGAGGCGTAAGCGAGCTGAGGTCTGGCGATGGCCTTGATCAGCCGTAGCTTGGTCGCTAGCGGCATCCTGCTGTGTCTACCCAGTAATGGGTAGAGTTGAGCCATGGCTGCTCTGGTCTTTGCGATGACAGCTTCTATGTGGTCTTTCCAGGTGAGGGACTTGTCAAATACGATCCCCAGATATTTGACATTGTCGCTCCACTGGATATCTTCGTCGAAGATGGATGCTTCGAGAGGTCTTGCAATTCTTCTTCGTTGAATGAAGATTGCCTGCGTCTTCTGGACGTTGATGCGGATTTTCCATTTCACGCACCAGTCCTGGATGTGGTCCAGTTCATCCTGTAGTCTCCTACGGATGATCTCGGGTCGTCGATGCTTGGCGGCTATAGCAGTGTCGTCTGCATATAGGGCCAGCATTGTGTCAGCTGTCTTCGGCACATCGTGAGTATAGATGTTGTAGAGCAGGGGGGCTAAGGCTGATCCCTGGGGCACGCCTGCTTCCAGCTGTCGTCTTGTTGAATGGCATGTACCAATCTTCACCGTGAACCATCTTTGTCTTAGATAGCTCTGGATCAGTTGGCAGATGTTCGCATCGGTTCCGGCGGCTTCCATTTTGGCGATGAGTCCATCGTGCCAAACTCGATCGAAGGCTCGTTCCACGTCCATCAGGACGAGGTTGGTTGCCTCCTGGAGATTGAAGCCGCTGGTGATGTTTTCTGTCAGTCGTAGCGCGTGTTGTGGGAGGATCTGAAGCCGAATTGCTCTGGGGGGAGAAGTTGCAGTTCTTCTGCCTGCTTCTCTAGTCGCACGGCGATAGCTTTTTCGACTACTTTGCCCATCAAGGAAACCAGGCTGATGGGCCGGTAGATCTGGGGCAACTTCCTGTCCTTGCCTGGCTTGGTGAGCATTATAACCTGGGCTTCCCGCCATCGCCGCGGGAAGTGGTTAAGTCTCAGAGTGGCACTGGCGATGTTACTAGCAATAATTTCGTAATGTACTCTTTTATCTATGAGATGATGAGGACAGTAATTGAAATGTAATTATCATGTGAGCTCAGGAATCCAACACGGGCAAGTTTATCTGAGATTACGATACCTGGAATACATACCTGTCAAGTTATGGAATTAGACATTAATAGCAGTGGTTTTGAACACTTATGATAAATCGTTTTAAATCATAGCTAAGTAAAATAATTGCTTGTTGAGCCAAATAGTACAATTGTTGTAGACCCTCGTCATTAATACCCTAAGATGTTATGGTAATCAAGGTATCTGATGTCATTAACCTCAAATCCAACTGCATAAGAGGTATTTCTAATCTGTATACTGCTTGGCCCTTGCTAATTCTATTATTCTCAACAAGTGCAGGCAGTCATTTCGAAAATACGATTACATAAAAATGTAAAATTATTTCTGTGATGCGTAGCATATCGTTGGAAAGGCAAAGAAATACGGAACTTTTTGAAATAAAACTACTTATCACCAGAGGTATAGTTTTTCTGTAATCGAATTTTGAATTTGAAGCTGTTTATTCACTCCGCACTATTTCACGACTTTGGAAGGTCATACGTCCATTAATATTCATCTGATTCAGTATGCTATACAGAATCGACTCGAATTTATGTTATTATCTAATATACAGGGTGTTTCAGTTTATTGTTGCATAACTTTAAGATTCGATAGAACTTTTAAAATTAATGCATAAAGTCTATATAAACATTGGTCGAAAAATGCGTGGCTTCCGAAATACAGGGTGTTTAAATTTACTTTCTAAAATAGTTTTTTTTAAATATTTCGAACAGTATTTGATGTATAACAACGAAAATTGGTATACATGGGTTCTTTGGTACGACAAAACGAACCATGGGCATAGCTTTACTGTATCCGCTAGAGGGCGCTCTCTACTGTATCTGTAGTGCATTAAAATGACCGAAAATTTTTTCTTAGTGCAACTCTTTGCTTTTTGAATAAAAAAACTAATTCTTCGCACTTTTCTGCATAAAAAAGCTCTCATGTGAGATTTCGTTATAGTTAGCCGTTTTTGAGATATTTCGATTTTTAAAGATTCGATGCATTTTTATTTTTTATGGGAAAATGCTGTTTTTTTTTACATTTTCGATTTGGGTATTACAAGTAATTAAGATGATCGTTTAAATTGCGTTTTTAAACACAGCAATAATTCCTAACTCCAAATAAACACAAAAAAACAGAATATTAATTTGTTTAATTTTCCAATATTATTTTTAACAAATTAAATTAATTATTTACAACTAAAATGCTATTGGATAGTTAGGACAAACATACAAAATCTAAAGTAGTTGCTCGAAATGTAAACCCAATTGTTCAATACACAATTCACATCTACGAATGATCGAACGTGGTATAGCATTATTCAAATAAGGCCTTATTTCATCACATGCATTCCTCATTCTGTCTATTAGCATATCTCTTGTGGTTACGGGAGTCTGGTACACGTTTTCTTTTAGAAATCCCCACACAAAGAAATCTAATGGATTTAGGTCAGGGGATCGTGGAGGCCAGGCGACTGGTCCTACACGGCCGATCCATCTTTCTGGATGATTTTCGTCCAGCCAGTTTCTAACTATTCTCGAATAATGAGCTGGACAACCGTCAAGCTGGAACCAGGCCTATCTTCTTAAATCTAACATAACATCATCCCACACATTTACGACGGCGACGTGTTCCAATCCGACGTGTGTGGTTCCAGCAGGATTGGGCGACCGCCCACACAGCCCGAGCATCCATGGACGTTATTCGCCCTCTCTTCCCTGGCCGCCTTATTTCCAGGTTTGGCGATGTTCATTGGCCTCCTCGGTCCCCAGATTTATCCATATGTGATTTTTTCTCAAGGGGACACCTTAAGGCTAGAGTATACGCGAACAAGCCCCGAACTCTGGACGAATTGAAGGACGAAATTCGCGTGGAAGTCGCCCAAGTTAAGAGAGCGATGTTGGAAAGAGTCTACGCGAACTTCCAAGAACGTCTCCAGCACTGCATCAACGATTTCGGCCACCACATGCCTGATGTGATTTTCCACACTTGACTGTCTCAAATGCTATTTCCTTGTGAACCTGATTCCATTTCGAGTAAAGATTAACTATTTTATGATTTTTTTAAAACCTTAAATCCTGTCTGCCGCACCCTGTATAATAATTCAGCAAAAAAGACGAAATGAATCATATCTCGGAAACCGTAGCCCTTAGAGTATTACGGTTTCCACCAACAATCATCAAATAGCGTCCCCAGTTACCCATATTTTTTTGTCGGTTCATATATGGTAGTACTAGGAGGAATATAAATATCAAATATGTATATCAGGTTATAGTTAGGAATCAACTTGCCACCGACAATATCAATACCGGACGTAAAGGAGACAACACTACTTAATATACCACAATAAAAACAGAGAGTTGGTCTCAAATTTTTTTCCTGGGATGGGCTGTACATGAGCAAATTCCGGATTTGTAAGATACCTGGAAGAGACGCGAAAGAACTAGAGCAAGATCAGCTGTAGATTCCTTCAATACAACGACAAGAATCAAGTTCGGACTAGAAGCTTTGTTGATGTCTTACCGTCTTATGCCTGAATGTTATTATTGCATTGCGACATTACTCTGTGCCTGATTTTTGTTCCTAGAGCAAAATCTGCTTGCCTGTGGGCTTTTGTAAGAAGGTTCTGCGTGCCTTGATCTTCTCCGACGAGAAGTATAGCTCGTTCTGTTGAACCAGCCGCTGGAACCTTGTTTAGACATTTTCATTGTATATAAGAAACTCAAGAATATTAAGCCTCACGACGACGGTCAAAGATAATGTTGTTGTTTGAGCTTAATACAAATAAGCTAGTTTACAGATTGTGCATGTCTTCCACCTGACTTAAATTCATTGCGGCTTGGGAGTTAATGCAGATTTAAAAGATTTCCACTGTATCTACAAAATGTGAAGTCGGTAATTTATTTTTTCTTTTATTTCAGGCAGTGCGGCAACATGGGCTACTATGCTGACAGGTCCAAAGGTAGAGGACAACTGTACCTGACGACGAGGGATGAAGAGCCGTTTTGTGGTAAATACAAGCTAGATAATTTCAGAGAGTCGAACAAATATCTGACTGGAAACTATTCCTAAATATGGAAACTTACAGTTTTAGTCAAATGTGATCTTCAATTCAATTATGTCAACGTCAATTGTACATTCGATGACGTAGACCTTGGTGCAGAAGATTTACAAGAATGGCTGAATAATTGAAAGCATCACGCACTCCCTTTAAAATGAAAATGTGTTCACTTGTCTTTGAATTAAGTTTTTCTTTTTAGCTTATCAGTACCACGTCAAAATCGAATCTCTACCAAGCCCGCTTCCTGTAAAAAGCTACGGCAAGATCCAGATCACTGTAGTAGGAGAATCTTTGCTCAATGAAACATTTATGATGACTAGGTATGTATTGATCTCCCCGTCCAGATTTTTAGGTTGATTTCGAGTATACAGGGTGTTTCAGTTTATTGTTGCATAACTTTAAGATTCGATAGAACTTTTAAAATTAACGCATAAAGTCTATATACACATGGGTCGAAAAATGCCTGGCTTCCGAAATACAGGGTATTTAAATTTACTTTCTAAAATAGTTTTTTTTAAATATTTCGAACAATATTTGATGTGTAACAGTGAAAATTGGTATACAAGGGTTTTTTGGTACGACAAAACGAACCATGGGAATAGTTTTTTTGTAGCCGCTAGAGGGCGCTCTCTACTGTACCTGTAGTGTATTAAAATGATCGAAAACTTTTTCATAGTACAATTTTTTGCTTTTCGAATAAAAAAACTGATTCTCCGCACTTTTCAACATAAAAAAGCTCTCTTGTAAATTTTCGTTATAGTTAGCCGTTTTTGCGATATTTCGATTTTTAAGGTTCGATGCATTTTTAATTGTTTATGATAAAATAACGTTAAAAAGTCAGTATCTCGATAATTTTTAGAAGTAGGCTGTGCGTGCAAATATTTTTGAAATTGAAAGCAGAATAAGGTTAACGTCAATTAGTTGACAATTAGTTTTGTTGTCTGTTGAATCCTGAAACGTCTTTTTGCAATTGTGAATGCACGAAATCTAGTTTCTTTTACCTGTTTTTTTTTGGTAAGTTTTATAAAAATGCCATTTTTATTCTCCAATCAAGAGTTAGCGGATATTCATTTTGTGTATGGCTTTGTAAATGGAAACGCATCGGAAGCAGCCAGAGAATACGCACGAAGATTTCCAAACAGACGACATCCACTCGCTCAGTATTTGTAAGAGTGCATCGCCAAATAATTGAAAATGGTTTTGGAAATCTCCAAAGGGATCAAAACATAAATGTTCGTCAGCGCAGATTTACCCGTATGATTCTGCGTGAGTTTGATAGAGATCCGACCACAAGTGTTAGGAGAGTTTCTGGTGCCTTGGGAATTTCAGCAAGCCATGTTCACCGTGTTCTTAGAAATCACCATAGACGTCCTTACCATTTGCAACTTGTGCAAGGACTACAGCCAGGGTACGGAGAACGAAGAATCACATTTTGTCAGTGGATTCTTTATAGAACTGATAATAATAGGGAGTTTTTAAGTAACGTTTTATGGACCGATGAGTCATGCTTCACTAGACGTGGAGTGGTAAATTTTCATAATCAGCATATTTGGTCGCATGAAAATCCGCATGCAGTTCGGGAAAGAAATTTTCAGCATGAATTTAGTGTGAACGTGTGGATTGGTATCTACCGTAATCGTCTATTTGGATCCTGCCTTTTGCCTGCAAGGTTAAATGCTGCGACCTTCTTGGAATTTTTAAAGGCTTTTAAAGATTGGCCTGGTTCCAGCTTGATGGTTGTCCAGCTCATTGTTCGAGAATAGTTAGAAACTGGCTGGACGAAAATTATCCAGAAAGATGGATCGGCCGTGGAGGACCAGTCGCCTGGCCTCCACGATCCCCTGACCTAAATCCATTAGAACAATTACATTTCGAGCAACTACTTTAGATTTTGTATGTTTGTCCTAACTATCCAATAGCATTTTAGTTGTAAATAATTAATTTAATTTGTTAAAAATAATATTGGAAAATTAAACAAATTAATATTCTGTTTTTTGTGTTTATTTGGAGTTAGGAATTATTGCTATGTTTAAAAACACAATCTAAACGATCATCTTAATTACTTGTAATGCCCAAATCGAAAATGTAAAAAAAATATTATTTTCCCATAAATAATTAAAAATGCATCGAACCTTAAAAATGGAAATATCTCAAAAACGACTAACTATAACGAAAACTCACAGAAAAGCTTTTTTATGTTGAAAAGTGCGGAGAATCAGTTTTTTTATTCAAAAAGCAAAAAGTTGCACTAAGAAAAATTTTTCGGTCATTTTAATACACTACAGGTACAGTAGAGAGCGCCCTCTAGCGGCTACAGTAAAACTGTGCCCATGGTTCGTTTTTTTGTATCAAGAAACCCTTGTATACCAATTTTCACTGTTATGCATCGAATATTGTTCGAAATATTTAAAAAAATTATTTTAGAAAGTAAATTTAAACACCCTGTATTTCGGAAGCCACGCATTTTTCGACCCATATTTATATAGACTTTATGCATTTATTTTAAAAGTTCTATCGAGTCTTAAAGTTATGCAACAATAAACTGAAACACCCTGTATTAATATATAGTATTGATCTTTCGAAACATACATAACTTAAACCAAAATAAAAAACCTTTATCAAAATATAAGCAACGGAAAAAAAAACGTTTAAAAATTACTTTTCACAATTTTTGTCACTTGGAACACAACCGTCTGCGGGCGGAAGGAAGTTGTTGGAAAGCGACGTCGCCACACGCTAACGGCTTTAGGTTCCGAGAAATCGGTACTGATTCAAATCACCTTTGTTTCAAATCCCCTCGGTTTCCCCTACATATTGCTGAGTGCATTTATCTTTGATTACAGGAAAGAAGATGAAGAAATGACTTTGGGACAGTCAATTTCCAGGATAATCGTACCACATCCTATCCTAGCTCAACCAACCAGGATAGAGATATTGTACACGGCATACAGTGGATGGCTATCATCGGGACTTACCCAGTGGAGAATGGACAAAGCTACACTCATGGATAGCTTCGGCAAGATGTAAAATAATTTCTAGGAATATTGTATCTGACAGCTGAATTTTTTGACAAAGTTTTTTTTGCGTATTTGATTTTACATAAAAAGACATTCAAGGATTTTCCAGGTGAAATTTTGTGCAGCATGCCTACCTCATAAAGCACACTGTATGGATCAGAACATTTTTTGCTTTTTATAGATCTACAAGGGCAAACAAATTTTTGATCGAATTGAGATAGGCATACTTTAGCTAATTTTTCCCATTTGAACCTAACTCAAAAAATAAATATTATTGCTATCGGAGAACGATAATTATTAGTTAAATTTTGAATTGAAATTTTGTTAATATGGAAACCATGCATGGGTGTCAAAACCCAATTCTTATTCGACAAATAAAACACTGCTTTATTTGTATCTCATGTTATTATTAAAGGAACATTATTTACTAAGTATTATTTATAAAGTTTTCTTTTTACAGTCAGGATATTCCTGCCTGTGTTCTCGTACGAAACGTATTTGGAGCAGTGAGCGATAAGTAGCTCTTTATTTTCATACGTTATAACAATCGGTAGATTCTATACAGGGTGTCCGCAAAGTTGGGGTTTCTTTTTCAGAAACAACTACCCTTGAAATAATAAAGGTAATGTCTAGTGAAACGAGGGCGACCAAGTAAAAAAAAAATAAAGGAAAAAGTACTCACTCTCCAGTTGACGAGAAGGGCTAAGTACGTCTCTGCCCGAAATCATACCGCTCCAATAGAAAATAAAATCAGCTGAAGCGCTACCGACCAGACGCAGAAACCACATTGATTGTTTTACACTTAATGGCACATCTTCTAACAAGGAAGGCAAAATGTTGCGTGAAAAGTCTAGGTATTGCATCCCGTCCAATCGATTTGGGAGAATAAATGGTCCAATGAGCATACCGTTAACCATGCCAGACCAAACATTCACCGAAAATGTTTGTTGAAAATGTGCCCGACGGACAGCGTGCGGATTTTCTACTGACCAAACATGAGTGTTGCGAAAGTTATTCACCCCATTACGCGTGAACGTAGATTCGTCTGTCACCAATATGCACTTCAAAAAGTCCGGATTATTGTCACGTTGATGCATCAACCACTCACAAAACCGCACTCTTGCTGGAAAATCGTCAGGTTGAAGGGCTTGTACACGTTGGACGTGAAACGGATACAGCCTCTCTTCACGCAGCGTTTGCCACACTTTAGTTTTTGATACTTGCACTTCTCTAGCCACGTCTCTAGTGCTTGTTGAGCGATGTAACCGTCGGTTTGTAGGTTGCATACTAACCTGACACACTGACCCAGACCCAGTTCTGCCGTCGGGTTGAGACCTTGTACCTGTCGGGGATATCGCGACGGGTCGCGGCTACAGGACGGTATTCAGATATTTTTGATGTTGCAGAGCCCTTTATCTCGGTTCCCTTAAGACATTGGTGTATATGGTACTAAGAAAAATTGCTTATGATTTCAAGATCTACACGTCGTGTAAAGGAAAACCCCAACTTTGCGGACACCCTGTATACAGGGAGTAAGGTTAGTAGTGGATCGACGGTGGCCAGGTGATAGAGCACCTCAAAGCCTGTCGGATGAACCCCTATATATGTGGTCCAAAGTTTTATAGTTCAGGAGATATTTGCAATTTTGTAAAATTTCGAAAAAAAAACGGGATAATGAACTTTCAATCGCAATTACAACTAAACCTATAAGTTTAAGGCTGTAATTATATTTAGATTAGCTAAATGGTTAGCTTTGGCAATGCCTATGTCACTTTTTGGCAACGCAAAAAATCTTAAATAAATTTTTTTGTGAAAAATTTCTTCCATCCCTCAACTTTGGACGGCGGTGAAAAGAATTGAGGTTGTGTTTCATCATTCATTTTATTGTAAAATATATTAAACTCCATGCAGAATGAACCCTGGAAACTTCAGCTTGCTACGATAAGTGCCTCACCTTGAAAAATCTGTATGTTTAACACAGGTGGGTATCTATACATGTAAACAAGAAATTCTATATTACAGGCTACGGTGCAAATGACTTGATGGATTTTGACACATGAGGTACTAATCGTCCTGGTAGTGCGAGTAATACTGTGTGTATTAACAATTTGTAAAATCAAAATGGCGCATTTTTTACGCAAATAGCCAAAACAGCTTAATGAGCATTCCAGGTGCGGGAGCGTACAATCTTTGGTTTAACCGAAATTACTAAGTCAAGCAATGGCACCTAACGTTTGGCATCTGAATAGAGTCATGTCATATTTTTCGCGAGATTATGCAGAAATGCATTACTATTATGGTGCTGCCCTAGGAAATGCTCGAGCAGCTACTCGCATGTATCGGGAGTGGGTGGTTAGAAGAGATGGACCACAATCGACGGTATATCCCGACTACCCCGTTTTTCTTCGCGTCCATAATGCGTACATGGAGGGCCGCGTACTAGGCGCTCATCGTCAGCTAGGGGCGCCGAGGGTACGCCCAGAAGACAGAAGATATAATAGAAACAGCCGAAACAGATCACTCTATAAGCACCGATGCCATTTCCCGAAGCAGAAACATATACCATACTTCAGTGCACACAGTACTATGCTTGGAGAACATGCATCCTTACCATGTTCAAAAAGTACAATAATGGCTTCCAAGCGACTATGCACAACGGGTTGAATTTTCGAGAGCATTCTGTGGACAGATAAATTCCAACTTCAACCGAAATGGAACATTCAACATGCACAAGTTCCATTCGTGGAGACTGGAAAATCCACAAGCTAGTCGCCGACACAGCTTTCAACGTCACTTCGGCCTTAATTGATGGGCTGGAGTACTCCACAAAAACTTAATTGGACCAATATGCATTGCCCGCCAGATTGAATGGTCAGTCATATCTTGCTTTTCTTAATAGGACAACACAAAGTGGACAGGTTTTTTAGCGTCTTAACGTGCATCTTTTTTCAAACGATGTCATTCAATCCTGCACGGAAGAAGGCTATTTTTTGTAAATACTGATGGAAAAGCAAAATTTTTAATTTGTCACACGGTATTGAGGCCAGCCCTTCTAAGTTCAGGAGAGGTAATTATTAATTTGGTCGTAGTTGATTATTATTAATGGTGTCGTAATGCAAGTTATATTGCTGCTTTGAAAATCGCAAAAAGTGGGAGACCGTTTACTGACGGTTCACTTGTGGAGTGTGCAGAAATATTGTGCCCATCTTTGATACAATTAGTATGTCCGAGCAAACAATTTCTCGTCGGATACTTGAACTTGGTGCAGATTTAAAAGAACAACTGCGGGAAAACGCGCCCATTTTGTGCAGTATTCTATAGCTCTCGATGAAAGTAAAGACATTTCTGACACAGCATAATTAGCTGTTTTCGTTAGAGGTATCGAAATAGTCTTTACTATCACCGACGAACTACTAGACGTTATCCCGCTCAAAGATACAATGGCCGGAGAAGATATTTTTGATTCTGTAGAATACACAATGAATGACATGGGTGTACTACTCAAAAGTTTGCGTAGTGTTGCTACTGATGGAGCGCCAGCAATGTTATCGGAAGCACAAGGTTTTACTGGGCGAATGAAAATAAAAGTATGCGACGCTGGGTTACCTCCGATATCATCGGTACACTGCATATTACATCAGGGAAAACCTTCCGTAATTTCAAATATATTATGGACGTAGTAATAACTTGTGTCAATTTCTTCAGAAAGCAAAGTCTCAACCATGGCAATTTGAAGTATTTTTCAAAGACCTGGAAGCAAGTTACTGTGACATACCCTTTTATTGTGTTACGCGCTGGTTAAGCTGCACAAAAGTGCTAAAGATTTTTTTTTCTGAAATCACTGACGACGTTGAGATGTTTATGCAAATGAGATTTTTACGACGCCACCTTCAGTGCTTTTCGAAACAGAACCGCCGCAGTTCCAAATGGAGCTGATTACGCTTCAATGCGATACGATCCTTAAGGATAGATACTACCACTACAATAGTAATTTAATTTCGTTTTATCAAGGTGTTAAGCAGCAAGATTTTCCCAAAATTCTTGCACTGGCCTTGGAAACTTGCTCCATGTTCGGTAGAATAAATTTGAACAGAACTAAAAACAGGTCTTTGTGTGATGTGTCCTTAGAGGCGATACTCAGAATTTCCACTGCTGAAGCCGCTGTACCAAATATTAGAAAACTTGTTGAATCGAAACGCTGTCAAAGATCATCTTAAACATAAATGTGTTTATGTCGAAATTATGAACATTATTTTATCACCCGCGCGTTGACTCGGTCAGACCAATTCAAATGTCAATACGAATGTCATTCCACTCATTTCCCGTTGGGGCTGGGAGCCGGCGAAATTAAACCTTCTCGCGGATTCGACTAAACCTGGTAATAATATGTTGTTTTTAAGTAAATGGACAAAAAGGGCTTGGTATGCTGATCGACTTGAAGATTCAACGTGACGGTAAGATTTTACCATAGCCTGTACGTATATCAACGGTCATGACGGTTCATATTCATTTTACATATACTTTCAAACATCTAGTGGCCTGGTGTCAAACTGACAGACTCAAATGAGCTTTAAAAAGCACATATGAAGCATACAGACAGGATGTATTATTTTTATCTATTTGCATTGCCTGCTATAGCTTTCAGTCGGTACGACAGAAACTTCTGGCGGAAATCAGTTTGTCATACCATGTTTTTCCAAATGAGCCTAAAATGTCCATCAAACCTTGTAGGCTTCATTGGATTCGGTGAGGACGGTGAAATTCTCTGGTCACGCTGTATGTTTAAGTCGGTATGACAGGTACTTCTGAGCTCTTCTTGTTCATTTACTTAAAAACTACATATATACTAAGTGACATATAAACCCGAACACCCAGTTTAAATGGTTTTATTTTAATTAAATTTTGTATAAGTACTTAATGAAGCATAATAAGTAAGTGATAAAAATTTCAAAATGATTGCACTGCTTTAAAGCCCTTTGACCTTTAATAATGTGTGGATGCACCCTGATGTGCTACGCATTTTCCAACGCGCCTAGGCATGCTTCTGATCAGGTGGTCTATGTCCTCCTGTGGTATCTCATTCCAGGCAACCACCAACTCCTCTCGAAGTGCTTCTAGAGTCTGAGGAGGACGTTGCAAATTGAGCAATCTCCTACCCATCATATCCCACACGTGCTCAATTGGGGATAAGTCGGGAGATCTTGGTGGCCATGTTAACAATGTGACATCATTATGTTGAAAGAAGTCTATTGTGACTCTTGCAACATGTGGTCGGGCATTATCTTGTTGGAAAGTTGGATCTGTCAGGGTGTCAAGATAGGGTAAAAGATGGGGTTCAAGAACTTCGTGAATATAACGCTGCGCGTTCATATTACCTCTGATGAAGATTAAAGGTGACCTGGAACCATAAGCTATAGCACCCCAAACCATAACTCCAACAGTGTGATGAACATGTCTTTCAACAAAAAACTGTGGAATCCTCCTTTCACCACGTCGCCTTCTAACCCTGGCACGACCATCGTGCATGCCTAAACCAAATCGAGACTCGTCACTAAAGACAATACTGTTCCATTCCTGATCCCAGAGTGACCGTTGTCTGCACCACTCAAGGCGATTTCATCGGTGTTCTCGAGTTAAAGGGAGGACCCAGTGTGGCCGGTATGAAAACAAGCCAAAACTTCTCATTCGTCGGTAAACACTTCGCATGCCAATAGGTCTTTCGTGTTCTGCAAACCATTCATTTGCAATGGACCTGGTAGTGGAGAAACGGTCCCTTAAGGCCAATAATCTTAGGCGGCGATCTTCACGGTCTGTTGTTCTACGGCGGCGTCCAGTGCCACTTGCTCTTTGCGTACGGCCTTCTCGAAGCCATGCCTGACAACACCTAACCACAGTGTCTACACTTCTTTGCGCTCTAACTGCAATTGCCCGAAAAGAAAGTCCAGCTTCCCGAAGTCACACTATACGGCCCCTATCAAACTCACTAAGTTGACGAAATCGTACAGGTCTCCGTACTCTAGGCATCGTAACCGATCGTAAAGGATGTCAAGAACCAAAATCCGCCAACGTTGATCCTTTACTGCGAGTGAAATATTCAGTTTTAAAGCGTTAGTGAATTAAAAAAAAGCAGTATAAAAACCGGAATGTCCAACTGATAAGGCTGAAAATTTGTTCACTTGTTATTTACAGTAAGATAAATACATTCACCAACTTTTATTAAAATAAAACCATTTAAACTGGGTGTTCGGATTTATATGTCACTTAGTATAATTAATACATTTAGTCCAATCCGCGATGAAGGTATACTCAATGCCACCAGCTCCCGGCTCATTTCTATTCGCAGCGTGCTACGGTTAGCACAACACCTTCCTCGCGATGCATATGCCGCTGCCTAATCCCTCCCCCACCTTCACGGTGTCATCACGCAGCACTGTGCTGCGAGCGGTGCTCGGCGCTGCACTGGTAGCACCTGAGTTGGAGAGGCCTGACTTAGGCAGTCCCTTTCCTGGGCGTTGAATAGGTAGGGGTGGACACATACGATGGTTTCCAAGCTCACCCGATCTAAATCCTCTAAATTTTTTTATATGGGGATTGGTTGACATCTGAATATACAAATATCAACCAAATGGGCCAGAATACTGATGAAGCAAAAATGAAAATCACGGATATCGCAAATTTGTTTCAAAGATTAAAGGACAGTTGTTATTAGAAGGTGTTGCTTCTGTATAGAAAATAATGGAGGCCATTTGAAACATGTTCTTTGAAGGTTAGTTAAATAAAATAATCTTCCACATTTTTCGGTAAATCGCGATAAAGAGCGGCTAAACACAATAGGTTCTGTACGTATAGGTGGTAAGGATTCTATTGCGTTTCTTACGTTTATGTTAATGTGAAATGATACACTCATCGTCGCAAGCTGAAATTTTCAGGGTTTATACTACATAGACTGATGGATTGAAACAGTTTTAACAATAAAATGGTTTAGTTGTAATTGCGATTGAAAGTTCATTATCCCAGTTTTTTCAAAATTTCACAAAATTGCAAATATCTCCTGACCTATAAAGTTTCGGACCACACATATAGAGGTTCATTCGATGTGTTTTGAAATAAGAAATGAAATGTTTGCGATATGATAGTTCATCTATAAATGAAAGATTAGGATGTAACTTTTACGAAAATATCATTTTTTCTTTAAGGAACCCTCTGCTTGTTATTTTATAGAACTTCGAAGTTGCATTTTTGGGGGTAATACTCTAGAATAGAATACTGTTTTATATGCTGTCTTTTTTTGCTTTTTGTACAAAAGGATGCTCTAAAATTATAAAAAAATAACATACACTGTATAGTACTAAGGAAAATAGATGTAAAACTGTAAAAAATCGTTGCAAAGAAGGTTCAAAACCAGACGTGTTTTTACACATTAGCTTATTAGCTTGAATAACAGATCAAAATACATACGTAATGGTATTTACTTGGTAAGCTATGTAGAGGTGTTGTTTTGTGATTTTTCAATGTCTTCTTGAAATTCCTTAACCATTTTTTTCAATGAAATCAAAGTCTTTGCGTTTATAAGAAATATTTGAAAGTACAAACTGGCCATTTGATAACGCTCATTTCTTGACAGATAAGATAAATGATGTCCATTGTTGCCAAGTTGTATATTTTTTGAGAGAGATACGTAATTAGAAATGAGGTTATTTGCAAAATAAAAGTCTTAATTCATTGTAAATGGCTCGTTTTATGAAAAGTTGACCCAATATTTCCGAAAACTAGATGACATTTTGAACAGTATGTATCTAAATAGTGAAAAAAGGCACCATCGGTCATTGCATATAAAAATACCCAACGTCGATTCGTCGATTTGGACCACCTCACCAGGTCCACCCAACATATGATCGTCCAACACTATAATAATAATAGTAATAATAATAGACGTCTTTATTTATCCACAATTACATTGTAGTATAGCCAAATGTCAGACTTACATGGCGAAGTTTAGCATGCTGCTACTCTTACACTTAACCATATAGTCTCTAGCAGACGTTCAGAAGAATACACTATCCACAAACAGATTTGGTTCATCACATCGAAAGTAAAATTTAAAAAAAGAGAAAAAGGCATACTTTCCAAACCCAAGTGAACTAAAAAATTATTAATCTGAATTAAAGATGGAATAAAAAAGAAATGAAGGATTACGTAAATTATATGTTTGGAGGGTTGAGTAATAATGTTTTAACTTTTTGTCGAAAGACAGGTAATGAAAATCCTTTATATACTTTAGGACGGTCATTATAAATAATAGCAACATTGTAAAAAAAACTGCGTTTAAAAAGTGTAGACGTACCTGTGCAGGGGTATTCTAATATTATTTCTACAGTGAACATCATTATTAAATGAATTCTTTTTCCTCAAGTAATAAGGTTTAGACCTGAGCAGCAATTTATGAACAAAAACTGAATAGTGATACTTGACCATGTCAGTAATTTTTAACCAGTTTAGAACGGGATATTTCGCTGATACATGATCAAATTTACGTAAGCCAAAGATGAAACGTATACAATTGTTTTGAATAACGTTTTCATCATCATCATCATTTCATTTCATCAAATCATCAAAAAACTTGCAATGTTTTTTGTTATGTTTTCATTATTTAGTGATTTGCACAGCTACTTTTTCAGTTATTTCTCATATATATCACAATGAATTAGGTACATTTTGTAACATCAGCTTCACTTTAAATAATTCTTCAAGTACATACAGAAGGTAAATAGATTATAACAAGAATATAGGAAAACCAATAACCGAAGTACTTTTCTGAAGGGCATGAGGCATTCTTCAAAAAGTCTCTTTAGCTAACGCTATCGTAGGACATAGGATGGATTTAGTACAGTAAAACCTGCCGGCCACACCTCCAAATCGCATTTTCATATCAATCCTGTGCCAATTGCACATTTTTGCGCTAGTATATAAGAATTAGACAAACCAAATTAAGGTATATTACTATCCATGATTTGGCAACATCGCAACTAGAAGGAGAGAATACGACAGTGACGGTGGAATAGTGATGGGAATAATTATCTGAAATAAAGGAAATGACTACTTAGCAATGAACTATTTTTATCATTACAATAATGCAAAATTGCATTATTACGTTGAACAGTATCACAGTAACTTGCAGTGTATGTTATATTCATACAATTTTGAACAATCTTTTGTATAAACAAGAAGAAAACAGCTTATAAAGCAGTATTCTATACCACAGTACTAGCACCCAAAAAAACAAATTTGAAGTTCTTTGAAATAGCAAGCAGAGGGTTCCATAAAGAAAAAAATGACATTTTCGTGCAAGTTACATCCTAATCTTTCATTTTAAAGTAAGAAATGAAATATTTGCGATATGCGCTAAAGTATAGTTCAACCAGGCCCTCTATCAGCTGACTTCTGTTGATCCTCTACTAACTTTACACCCTGTATATGAATATTATAGCTCAAATTAAAGTACTAAACATAGACTTAGCTACAAAATTAGCATTTCAGCTGTCAGACCTCAAACTGCTATGCGACTTGTAATGTCACGTATTCCTGTTAAGGGGTGATAGATTAGGTCAGAAGCAACCGATTTTGTCTTATCATGTCTTACCCAAAAGTTAACCATTTTTGAGTTATTAGAATTTTAAGTTTTTTATTTTTTATTCCGATTTCAGATGGTTAAAATTGAAATACAAAAAAACTGCATGCTTGATTTTGAGTTTTTTGTTATCGTCGCATAGCAGACATTCCAATAGTTCATAATAAGTAATAAAATGTTGAAAAGCTACAAACTTTTTAAAATTACGCTTTTTAAATGTATCATTTTCTTTTTTTTACTAACTTATTCGATAAAAAATGCAATTTTATGTAAAAAATCTCCTAGTAATGAGATGTGAAAATTATGTTAAGAATATCTCTATATAACAAGCTTTCATTTGAGGTATTAAGCGTTCAATTATCTGAAGTACATGCAGAGAAACAACAATGACACCCACAGAGGCTGTATTTTTAAGGAATCTGTATCACCTGTTTGATCAAGTCGTTACTGTCCTCAAAGGACTCGCATGCCGTGATTGTTTTATGGCACTGGCTCGACGAGGAAGCGAGCGAGAAGAGCTGCTTTAGTGGAGGAGTGAGAGAGAGAGAGCTGTTATTATTCATCATTGTAGTTACGCCATCGCCGCACGCCGAGTGAGAATTAGGTTTAGTTGGTACCAACTACTGCGTAGGCGCACACGTTTTACGCACGATTATTATTTTCGAGTTTCCCAGTTCATTTCGAGTGGTTTCTTTATCATCATGGCAGACGCAGAAGATCCGCCAGGACCTCGCCATAGCGAGCACGGGCAAACTTTTACAAATGAAGAATACGCAGACATAATGTTCTGTTATGGACTTTGTAACGGCGATCCTGCAGCTGCCCGCCGTGAATATCGGCAACGTTTCCCGAATCGCCGAACACCTCATGTTACTGTGTTTGATTCTGTGTATCGGCGCATCCGCCAAACCGGACGTGTTCAAAGGCAACATAGTGATGCTGGTCGACCCCGAATCTATCCTCCTGAAGATGAAGAGGAAATCCTTCGTGTGTTTCGGGAAGACCCTACTACGTCTACGCGCATTGTGGCTGCTCAGTTGGGTATATCACAATACAAAGTATGGCTTACTGTGCATACTGCAGGATTATACCCTTATCACTACACGCCTGTGCATGTGATTGAAGAGGGCGATCCTGCAAGACGATTCGATTTCTGCAGGTACATGTTACATGCAGATACAGAAGATCCAGACTATTTTAAGAAAATTCTGTGGACCGATGAATCGAAGTTTGATAAGGACGCGATCACTAACTACCATAATGCCCATTACTGGACTGATAAAGAAGCTTTAAACCCCCGAAAAATAAGACCGACGGGGTCTCAGAGCCGGTTTTCAGTCAATGTGTGGATGGGCATCATTGACGGATATTTAATTGGACCTCATTTTCTGCCAGCCAATTGAAATGGAGAAGTGTATGAAGAATTCTTGAAAATCAATTGTTTCCATTAATGGAAGACGTCCCATTGGCGACGAGACAAAATATGCGATTGAAGCACGACGGCTGTACCGCACACTACAGTAGATTAGTACGGGCCTATTTAGACTCTAAATTTCCAAATCAATGGATTGGCAGAGGCGGGCCCATTGCCTGGCCAGCAAGAAGCCCAGATCTCACACCGATGGATTACTATGTGTGGGGACATATGAAAAGCCTGGTGTACGATGTTTCACCCGTACCAACGCGCGATGAATTAATTACAAGGATAATCAGTGCAGCTGACCAAATAAAAAGCCGCTTAACAATAGAGTTACCAAAAGTGAATTACGTAAGAGATTGCGGGCGTGTATTCGTAACAGGGGATCACAATTTGAGCAGAATCTGTAAAATACTAAAGGAAATGTAATTAAATAAAACTGTAATTAAAATAAAAGCCTTTTATTTATCCTACGTAACTGTCGTTTGTACAACTTTACTCATCTTTTTTTAATCTCATGTCTTTGTACTTCAGTTAGTTGTAACTTTTAAACCTCAAATGAAAGCTTGTTAGATAGAGATAGTATTTACATAATTTCACATTTCATTACTAGGAGATTTTTTACAGAAAATCACATTTTTTATCGAATAAGTTAGTAAAAAAATAATAAAATCATACATTTCAAAAGCGTAATTTTAAAAATTTTGTAAATTTTCAACATTTTATTACTTATTATAAACTACTGGAATATCCGCTATGCGACGATAACAAAAAACTCAAAATCAAACATGTAGTTTTTTTTTGTATTTCAAATTTAACCGTCTGACATCGGAATAAAAAATAAAAAAATAAAATTCAAATAACTCAAAAACGGTTAACTTCTGGATCGGACATTATAGGACAAAATCGGTTGCCTTTGACATAATCTATCACCCCTTAACAAGAATACGTGACATTACAAGTCACCCGTATACTAACCGTTCATCTTTCCAGGTCATCAGTATGCAAAAAGAATCTAATCCTACATTCCGGGGTACCGGTTCTACTCCCGCTATACCCAGGCGAATGCAACCTCCCGAAGGACCAGTTCGAGAATATCGCAGATGACAGAATCGACGACAAGCCCAATGACACCGACAAGCGACCAGACTTCACGCCCACTCAAGTAGTTCGGGTTGGATTGGAAGACAACGATAACAAATCGGACAAACCGAATCTTTTTCGGGACACCATGGGCATTTTTAACATCCCTTGGAGCAACGACAAGGAGAATGATATTTTAGATACCGAAGCGTCTGAGTCCAGCAGGGCGTTCAACACTAGGATCATCAAGGTTGATAATGCGATCGCTAGTAATGAGGATGGGCTGGTAAAGGAGATTGTTGAGCCGATTTTGAAACCGCATTCGAGTAAGAATGCCAGGTCGCATGATCCTGATAGGGAGAAGGTGGAGATCACAGAACCTATATTAGGTACGTTTATTATACAGGGTGCCCGGTAAATAGTACGACAAAAAAATAGGGACGATAGGCGAAGCGCATCTACAGCATACCAAAAAATGACCCTAATAAAAGTTTATCTTGTTTTGAGATATTAATTTTTTTGTCTTTTTCGAAAAAATTCCTTTTTTATTTAGTAGCATTTAAAAAAAATAAGTTTTGAACATGAGAAGTTGTTTCAAACAGTACCTTCATTCATAGCTAGGCAGCATCGTATCATCAATTTATTTATCTGACTGTATTTCACAGTACCGAACAGCCAAAAACTACCTGTTGAAACTGTCTAAGCAATTAGTTCAACGAATATTTCTTGTCCTCATGGGTTCTCTGGCATCAGTTTTCCAACTCCTGGATGGTAGGCCGCATTCCCTCTTTTGGGCAGGGGTCCAATTCCATAAATTTTTCGGCCTTCTTTCGTTGTTCATACGTTCTAAGTGACCATACCATATAAGCCTCTTGAGCTCGATAGTGTAGTAGTAGTAGTAGAAAGATTTATTTAGCACATTTGGCTACATAAACAGAATAATTGTAAACAACTTAGAACTAGTAAATTCAAGCCATATGGTGTATGATGTAAATGCTGGGCAAGCTATAATTGTAGATTTAACAACTGATTTCTCAATTTTACTGTAAATTTTGTCAAAGTTTTATGGTCTTTTATCTCCGAGTATAATTTATTATATTCAATCATCCCTTGATGGAATACAGATTTGTAGCATATGTTATACTTTTTGGTCATTAAATGGAAGTCATGTTTATTTCTGGTATTATGTAAATGATGGTCGACATTTGATGATGTTAAATTAGTTAGACTTGATGGAAATATATTATTTTTTACTTTATAAATGAATATCATTACAAGATATTTGATAAAATTTTTTACATTCAGCCATTTTAATTGGCTAAGCATTTGCCTAATTGGAGTATATTTATCTTTATTTAGTATTATTATCATGCACTTATTTTGTAAAATTTGCAGTCTTTCAAAAATGGAATTATTTGCTAAATATAGAATAGTCGAACAGTACAAGAAATTTGGAAGAATGATGGTATTATAGATAATTTTTCTGCTATATGAACTCAGACATCGTGAAACTCTCGATAAATATCCCAGTTTACTACTAATCTTATTTACAACTTTCTCATAATGAATATCAAAAATTAATCGAGAGTCAACAAAAACCCCCAGGTATTTAAAATTTTCTACGAATTCAATATCTTCACCATCAATACTCAGTTGAACATTTGTACATTGTTTTTTTCCGATTAACAAGGCTTTCGTTTTACTTGCATTTAATTTTAGTCTGTTAGATGCTAACCATTTTGAGGCGAAAATCTGAATTTAGCATTTTTTGACTATGGCAGGTAAATCATTTATGTATAAAATAAAAAGAAGTGGTCCCAGGATACTGCCCTGTGGAACACCCAACGTATTTTAAATTTTTGATGAAATAGTGTCATTAACTTTTGTAACTTGCATCCTTTTAGAAATAATTTCTAAACCAGTCTAAAACACTTCCTGTTATACCATATGCCTTCAATTTACCTAACAAAATATCTCTATCAATCGTTTCAAATGCCCTCTTCAAATCCAAAAATACTGCTATGACAACTTCTTCTGAGTCTATGGCTCTTCTCCAATTCTCAGTTACCAACTGGAAAGCTGTTTCTGTGGAATATTTTTTTCGAAAGCCTGCTTGCGCCTCCTCTAAAATTTTGTTTTCTTCTATAAACTGCATTAATTGGTCTTGCACTATGGACTCTAATAATTTTTCAATGTCTGGTAGCACATTTACTGGTTACTCATATCGCTGCATCTTTCAGAATCTTCTATTTTGGGAACTGGTGTTATTGTAGAGCATTTCAAATTTTCAGGAAAAGAACTGCTTCTCAGTGAACAATTGATCCAATTTAATACAGGATATCCCAAAATTTCGAAACAGTTTTCAGCACGTTTTTAGTAGTGATTCCGGCACAGTTGTTATTTGATTTTAAACTGTTTACCATTTTTCTTAGATAATTCAATGACACTCTGTGAAATTTTGAAAGTGTATGCAACATTTCCCCCTGGAAACTGATTTTCATATAGTCAGGTGCAGCATTGGCAGTACCCACAATATCAACAATACTTTCCACAAAATATTCATTTAGTTTGTTTGAAATCACCAAAGAATTTGTTTAAGTACCGTTTTCGAATTGAACTTGATTTTCACAATCATGCGGCTTCGAATTGATCAGTCTTTTTAAAGTCTTCCACATCTTTACACTGTCGCACTTGTTATTATCGATTTGTTTATCGTAGAATTTCCTTTTTTCTTCTCTAATTACATATACACATATATTCCCAATCATCATTTGATTTTGTGAATATACATTTATTGTATTGTTTGTCTCTCAAATTTTGAGCTGCCTTAATATTCTTGTTATACCAGGGTGTATTTTTTGTCGAGCAAATCACTTTTTTATCAGTTGCAAGATCTAAACAAGTTTTTATATTTCCTATTATGTTGTCATGTATTTTTTCCATATTCTCACCAAAATTCCAATAGCAGCCAGCAAGTTCTCGTTCAAGTTTTTCGTACTTAATAGTATTTACGATTTTCTTAATTTTTGTATCAGAAAAATGCCCTACCAAGGGCAGCATTGTCCAACTGTGATCGCTAACTTTAGGTGTATGTACAGCTTTAATCCCTGCACATTCGAACTTTATAATAACAAGATCTAACAAAGTCTCTGATAATGATGTTATTCTGGTAATCTCTTCAATTTTTTGCTTGAACCCATAGTTGTTTATGGTTTCTTTTAATTATTTTGTTTTCACGCTTTTACCATTAGAATTTAAATTAAAATCACCTAAAAGTATTATATTGTTTCTAAAATTCCACATTTCTTCGCATTTTTCTTCAAAAAACGTTAAAAATCCACATCACTTTTTTGGTGAACGGTAAAAAGTACAAAGATCATAACGTTTCCCAAACAATTTGAACTGTATATGTGAATACCAGTATGCATAGTCTAAAGTGGTACAATCGAATAATGTGTCCATAATATTTCCTTCTACTTCCATTTTCCTTCTTATCTCCTAGTTCCTAATATGATCCAATCTTAAAATCCCCGCGCCACTTCTCCAGTAATCCATTTCAAAGGAAAAACAGTACCGACTTTTGTCTTTATCTTTGATTTCACATACATCAGCTGCATACGTACTAATGCTCTCTACAATAGTTTTATATACAGATCTCTTCACTTTGTTACTAACTTTCTTACTCTATACAATGGGGTTTAAATGCCTAATAACTCGTTTGTCTTACCCTATTTTATTGATTCTGTCATCTGAACTCCTCCCATTTTCTGATAGAGTTACAGCTAGATATTTATTATATAAAGAGGAAGTGTGATTGATCGTAAAATTCCCATCATCTGAGTGTTGCTGATCGTCAGTAGTAACTACCATATATTTCGTCTTTTTGGTGTGGATTTTCAAATTCCAATTTCTATATTCGTCAAAGCGCTTCTTCAGCATGTAGCTACAGTCATTAGTAACTATCATATATACTAAGTGACATATAAATCCGAACACCCAGTTTAAATGGTTTTATTTTAATAAAATTTCGTATAAGTACTTAATGAAGCATAATAAGTAAATGATGAAAATTTCAAAATGATTGCACTGCTTTAAAGCCCTTTGACCTTTAATAATGTGTGGATGCACCCTGATGTGCTACGCATTCTCCAACGCGCCTAGGTATACTTCTGATCAGGTGGTCAATGTCCTCCAGTGGTATCTCATTCCAGACAACCACCAACTCTTCTGGAAGTGCTTCTAGAGTCTGAGGAGGACATTGCAAATTGAGCAATCTCCTACCCATCATATCTCACACGTGCTCAATTGGGGATAAGTGGAGAGATCTTGGTGGCCATGGTAACAATGTGACATCATTATGTTGAAATAAGTCTATTGTGACTCTTGCAACATGTAGTCGGGCATTATCTTGTTGGAAAGTTGGATCTGCCAGGGTGTCAAGATAGGGTAAAAGATGGGTTTCTAGAACTTCGTGGATATAACGCTGCGTGTTCATGTTACCTCTGATGAAGATTAAAGGTGACCTGGAACCATAAGCTATAGCACCCCAAACCATAACTCCAACAGTGTGATGAACATGTCTTTCAACAAAAAACTGTGGATTCCTCCTTTCACCACGTCGCCTTCTAACCCTGGCATGACCATCGTGCATGCCTAAACAAAATCGTGACTCGTCACTAAAGACAATACTGTTTCATTCCTGATCCCAGAGTGACCGTTGTCTGCGCCACTCCAGGCGATTACGTCGGTGTTCTCGAGTTAAAGCGAGGACCCAGTGTGGCCGGTATGAAAACAAGCCAGAACTTCTCATTCGTCGGTAAACACTTCGCATGCCAATAGGTCTTCCGTGTTCTGCAACCCATTCATTTGCAATGGACCTGGTAGTGGAGAAACGGTCCCTTAAGGCCAATAATCTTAGGCGGCGATCTTCACGGTCTCTTGTTCTACGGCGGCGTCCAGTGCCCCTTGCTCTTTGCGTACGGCCTTCTCGAAGCCATGCCTGACAACACCTAACCACAGTGTCTACACTTCTTTGCACTCTAACTGCAATTGCCCGAAAAGAAGGTCCAGCTTCCCGAAGTCCCACTATACGGCCCCTATCAGACTTACTAAGTTGACGAAATCGTACAGGTCTCCGTACTCTAGGCATCGTAACCGATCGTAAAGGATGTCAAGAACCAAAATCCGCCAACGTTGATTCTTTACTGCGGCTGAAATATTCATTTTTAGAGCGTTAGTGAATTAAAAAAAAGCAGTATAAAAACCGGAATGTCCAACTGATAAGGCTGAAAATTTTTTCACTTGTTATTTACAGTAAGATAAATACATTCACCAACTTTTATTAAAATAAAACCATACAAACTGGGTGTTCGGATTTATATGTCACTTAGTATACATATTTCGTCTTTTTGGTGTTGATTTTCAAATCTCAGTTGCAATATTCGTCAAACTCCAGCATGTAGCTACAGTCATTAGTATCTAAAAAAAATTGTAAACTAATATTGGTATGAAAAAGCTAAGTCCTGCGACTGATAGGTGTCTTCCCCAGCTATCCACTGGTGACCTTGGATTTGACTTTGACAGTCACCTCCAAGGCCATTTGAAGGAGAAGTCGATTTATTAATTCCGTAAATGAAAAAGTTTACGTTCAAATATAGTTTCGACCTTTCTTGAATTTTAACCTTAGGAGGTTATGGTCAAAGTCAAACCCAGTCACGGTGATATCACGTGAAAACCAGTGGTTGTATAGGGAAACTACCGTGACAATATTTTCATGATTTTTCCCGAGATATCCAATGGTGACTTTGGATCTGACCTAAGTAAAGATGACCTTGATGGTTCTGTGAAGGTCAAGTCGATTTTTGTAGCCAGAGTACGATCCTGAAACAACAGTAAAGTCAGTTTACCTTAGGATTACACAGTTTTTTGCAATATAGAGAAATCAAGGTAAACGTGTGTTTAACATATAGTAAAATTACCAGCACCTATGTGAT
This sequence comes from Acanthoscelides obtectus, assembly GCA_963669975.1. Taxonomy (NCBI): domain Eukaryota; kingdom Metazoa; phylum Arthropoda; class Insecta; order Coleoptera; family Chrysomelidae; genus Acanthoscelides; species Acanthoscelides obtectus. The sequence continues at coordinate 14,460,938 of CAVLJG010000001.1, read as the reverse complement.
GCTGATTGTCAGTACCAACCGTCATATATTCCGTTTTAAATTTTGACCTTAGGAGGACATGGTCAAGGTCAAGCTCAGTCACGTTGATATAAACAGAAAACCACTAGAGGTATAGGGAAGCCACCGTGACACCATTTTCATGACATCCTCCGGATATCCAATGGTGACCTCGTTTCTGATCTTAACAATGATGACCTCCAAGGTCGGGTGAAGGTCAAGTCGATTTTCGTATCCAGGGAACGATCTTGGAAGAAGTCAGTTTGTCTTAGAATCACACAGTTTCCTGAATAAACAAGAAATTAAGGTAAACTTGTGTTTGACTTTGATCGTCAAGTACAAGGTCAACTATAAAAATGTTCAAGGACATATTTTGACATAAAATGTTGCCTTGTCTCCATTTCCGTGATCAGCAGTATATGGTTCCAGTAAAAAAGATTTGACCTTCAAATAATCTTAACGGCCATGGCCAAGGTAAGGTCCAATGTCAGCATTGGATATCTTGGGGGAAATCATGAAAATAATGTTTCGATTGTTCCTCTATACGACAACTGGCTATCACCGTCCCTGGGTTTGACCTTGATCATGGCCTCCTGAGGTCAAAATTTAAGATAGGTCATGGCCATATTTTAACGTAGTATTGTTCACTCTTTTCATCTACGTGGTAAAAGATAGAGGTTTTATTAAAAAAAATTAGATGATCTTAAAATCACCTTGAAGGTCATAGTCAAGGTCGACTTCAAAGTCATCATTGGATAGCTGAAAAAAAATCCTATCATGCGCGGGTTTAGTCATTTTCTACCGTTATTAGTTCACGAATTATCGCGACTCTTCAGACACCCGGTATAATTTGCTCAACGCGAAGTTTTACCATTGAAATAAGAGTTCCTAAATGTGGATTGCTTTGATGTTATTATATAGGCTGGTCGTAATGAAAGCGTCAAGAAATAACGCCAGATTAAAGGGATGAAAATGACATGTCGGAGTTTAATTATCGGAATGTCTGTCTATATCTCATATCTCAAGCTGTTTTTATGACATCGGCAATCAGTACTTTGAAAGGATATGGAATACGGTTACCTCTATTATAATTTTCAACAAGGTCTAACTCAGCGGTTCAATGCTTCGAGCGTGTTTTTTGTGCTGTTATTTTTATTATCATAAAGAGATATCGTGCTACAAATCTCACTAATGAAGAAAAAACGACTCTGCTATTTGTTATTCAGAAATATAAAAGCATTATCGAGAACAAAGAGATTGCAATATTTGCATTTTTCATCACGTTTATTGGCACCCGTAAAGCTATCCGTTGTCTGGAAATACTCTTGCCACTGGAAAATTCGTCTGGCTATACCTAACTCCAACAATTCCAGAGAAATCAGGTCATCCTCGTAGAATTCTTCGTTCATGGTTAGGTCTATAATGTTACAATAGGCTATCAACTTATCAGGGTGCTTTGTACACCTGTCTAGGCAACCCGGTCGGATGTATGATTAGTCTTGTCGATAAGCAGAGTGAACAACATTTGCAAAGTCCAATATTCCAAACACAATTCCAAATATAATACAACGTACAACTGACATTAGAAAGGACAAGCACAAGTTGTCATGTCAATCTCAAATCTTAACAAACTTACCAGATTTTCCCCCTTTCCATTTAAGATTTTGGGGGTGGTGTCGCCCCGCCCCCGCTGCACATGCTAACGTGATTTTTTGCCAAACTTGTATCCCCCTCGAAAACAAAACCGACGGATCTGAGCGTTTTTCAAAAAAAAACTGAGTTGCCAGTAAATGCATCTGTGTCGTTTTCGATGCGCCACCCTGTATTTAGGCTATACATGATGTACTTACTCTGTTGAGCATAGGGAGATATTTGTGTGAACGATCATAAGAACTAAACTAACGCCACATAATTATTCAATATCATCGTTGAAATGATTCATTAGGAATCATTCTGTACACGAAAATACATTTTTTTTATTAATAACATATCTACTCTGTTGTAGGTCCGACTACCGCCAAAAGCATCAAAGCAACAGCCATAGTTAGCACTACGACTACAACTACTACCACCACCACAACTACAAAAGCCCCTGTTATTGAGTTGAAGACAGAGGCGAAAAGTTCTGTCAAAATTGCGTTCGACAATGACTGGGTACCGAAACAAGTACCCGCGAATCCAAAACATGAGGGAAAGAGAAAGAGACAAGATGAGTCAAAGGTGATGCCCGGATTTGACCGACCTAGCCAAGATCCTCTAGAGTCACTTGCGACCACCGTCCAATTTCTACCTCAAAGACTTGCCAGAATGTTCCAGCAGGCAGAAAAGTACGCCAGAGATAACATTTTGCCCTTAGTTAGCACTTATACCCCTAGATTCATCGCTGATATGATCACTCCCAGGGAGACCACCCCTAAGTACGTGCCCTTGCATTACGATGAGACCACGACGAGGAAAAGTTCGAAGACTAAATCCAAGAGCGTTGAGGAAACGGACAAACCCATGTTTGAGGTTAGCGAGTCCAGACATGTCATCGTAGAAAAAGAATTTAAACCAGTTACCGATCCAACAACTCCACACACCCATATACAGAGGCTCACAAAGAAATCCGAGGAAGAAGAAGCACAGTTGAAGGCAATGCTGAAGGCGTCTACTAAGAAGATCATGATGACTACAACCAGCATTCCTGAGTCGACTCCTACCACTACCCCTGCTCCTACAACGACTTCAACCAAAAAGGCACCAACTACGAAAGAGTACAGCCGAAGAGCTAGAGATGATAATAACGTTAGTAGTACAAAAATACAAAGATTCATACCAGTCACAGATCACACCACTGCAGTAACTAATAATCACAAAGCCATTTTCATCGACTTACCTGTTTTTGATGATGCTAGCATCAGGAAAATCAAGTATATACCATTGATTACTCACTCAAAGTAAAGTACTGTTTTCATTTTGTAAATATCTGTCATTACATTGTATTTTTTTACTTTGGTCAATACAACCTATTTATATTTTTCTAATTTTCTTTGTCCATAATATTGTAAATATGTTTAATAAAAGATCATGAGACTTGATGATTGCTGAACATAAATTGTTAAATGAGACCACTTATGCAGTCGATAGGATGCTACCGTTTTTCCCAATAAGTATGGATCCACTTCGAAAGCCCTCTTTGAAGGATCAACCAAATTTGTTTAATGAAATATTGCATGCCATTGTGAAAGTCAAATTTTTAATTATTATGCAGCATAGATTGGAGTCAGTTTGAGCAGTAACCTGAGTAATGTGGATTATGGGGATATGCGTGGACTGCAATCGCGACCAAGGCTGAAACCGAAACATGAGACTCGTGGCATAACATCCGTGCAGAAGGTCCATTACCATCATAATTTCCCTGTGAAGTATTCAAATTTAATAGTATAGTGTCACGAGCCAAAAGCACGTAACCTTGTTTTTTACTATTTTGATCACATACTAGTAATTTGAATTTCTCTTTATTAATGGTAGAGTACCCATTCATAGAACAAACCCTTTTCAATCATTTTATTTTGGTAAAGTTTACATTTTTTTGATTGTATAATTTCACACGTGATATATCTTTCTTTTTCAGTGATTCAGTATTGTGTTGAAAAAAAAACTCTGTGGCTTTCTCCATTACTTCTATCGAACATACCTTCTTCAAGGTCACTCATTGAACCTTCCTTTATAGAGTTAGGTGTTTCGTATCAGTCACTCTTCTCCTGACATTATGATGTGAGCGCCATTTGTTCAAGCTCCAGATTCTGGGATATCAGGTGCCGAATACCAGTTTGTGGAGTAGTATCCCTTCATATAGTACCTTACGCCTAGTTGTTTTGGTTTTGGTGCTACCCCGTCCTTTTCGAATGGGATTTTAATCTTCAGCGTGGGAAGGCATTGCGGAGAAACAACACACACTCCTTCAGCTGCTTGTAGCTGTTTTGCAGCTGGTATTGCCGGAAGCCACTTCTTCCCCTTCAATAACCAATCAATAGGAGGTATATGAGGTATATACGTGCATTTTATTTTTTCATACTCGTTATCAAGCTCGGTCACGATCGCTGCCGCTTTGTCCACTTCCATATTGCATTTGGTTGTTGTTTATTATTGACCTGTGATGCTCATCATTGACAGTAAGAACATCACCAGCATTGTTTTCAAGCCAGAGCGCGATAATGACATCACTGCCCTTAAACTCACGCCAAACAGTAACTTTGTGTAAAATCATTTATACATAAAGTTGTGACCTATGCCGCAATGCATGTCCAAGTCAACGTAACTCTGAACAATGTGATCCAAATCTATGCGGCAGTCATTAAATTTTTTTGGATCCATGCTGCTGTGCGTAGTCATGGCAAATATCTGAACGTCATATTCCATATACAGAGTGTTCGAAAATAGAGGGAGATATTTTAAAGGGGATTCCTTGATAAAAAAATATGGACATAGGTTTTTATAAACATGGGTCCGGAAGTTGAGTTGAGTTTTCAAGATACAGGGTGATAAACTTAAAAATACATTTATGAATGTCTTAAAAAATGTTTACTGGATTTTGTTAAAATTTGTCAATATTATTTGTTGTATCAAGAGGTCAATTTGGCCCTGAATAGATTAAAATTATCAGGTCCAGTGGTGTTTCGGGGGCACCTTAGCAAATATTATCGGCAAAAAAATGTACGCTTTTGTAATGTTGTTGTTTAAATGAGCATCTAAAAATACAACTTCTTTGCCTCTTGTATTCTTTTCGTATCTTCGCTTTCGAGAAAAAAGATACAAGCCGTTTTATTTGCACGTCACTTGACAAAATTGATATTTGCTAAACAATCACAAGTGCCTTGGAAAACAAAATTCATTTAGACATGCATGTAATGTATGTAATGTATGTATGTAGTAACGGTTATGTGCCTCGCTGCATAAGCATTTCCCAACGGCAACTTTTAGATAGTAAAACCTTTGAAATTCCTTATTTCTTTTTCCTGATGTTTTTGAAAATCATGTTATTTAGGAAGTTTTTCCATTTCCACCAATGGTAGAGGACGATCGACGTCCGTAAAAACGCCTGAGTTTGACGAGGAAGCTTTACGTGCCATGTAACAAAATCCTGGTATCAGTAGCAGGATTATAGCAACTAGATTAGGGGGTAATAGCTCCACAGCACTGTGTGGCAGGTTATCTCTGAGCAACTTTTGTATCCTTATCGTGTCCAACGTGTGCAAGCATTATCACCAAGAGATTTTCTACCTCGTTTACAGTTTTGCCATTGGTAACACCAAAAGGTTAACAATAATATGAATTTCAATAAAACCATACTTTTTACGTACAATGTCGCCACCGAGAACAATTTTCTTAAAATGTATGGATGGGTATTGTTGGTGACAATTTTATTGGTCCTTTCTCTTTACTCTTAAAATTAAACGGCGAATCTTACTTAGAGTTTCTTCAACAAGAATTGCTTGCACTGCTAGAAGAAGTTCCTCTAAATGTACGTAACCAAATAGGTGCTCCTCATCTTAGGATATTTGTTAGAACTCCTCTGAATAGCACCTTTGGTGAAAATTTGGGTTGGAAGAAGAGGGCCAAATCACTTGCCACCTCGCTCCCCTGACTTAAGTCCAATAGATTTTTATCTATGGGACACCTTAAGACGATGGCTTACGCTACTCCCATAGAAACAATTTGAGATTTAAAAAATAAAATTATAAATACTTATTATTACTAAATTTTAGCTCGAGTTCGTCGTTCAACGATTCGTCAAGTGAGAAGCTATCACGGAAATGGATGGTGGACACTTCCAATGTTTGAAAAATTTGACATAACACTCTTTCCTAGAATTTTTTTTGATATTTTGCTTTCCAGGGCAGTTGTGATTCTTTAGCATAAATTAATAAACTAATTTTGTCCAGTGAGGTGCAATAAAACCGCTTCTATTTTTTTCTCGAAAACGGAGTGAGATACGAAGAAAATGCAGCAAGCATCGAGGTTGTATTTTTGAGCAACAAATATTAAAGTTACATTTTTTGCCAATAATATTCGCTCAGCTGCCCCCCGAGACGCCACTGGACCTATAAATTTGAATCTATCTAGGGCGAAATGAACCTCTTAATACAACAAATAATATTGACAAATTTCAACAGCATCGAGTAAATATGTTTTAAGATATTGATACATTGTTTTTAAATTTATTACCCATGTTTATAGAAACCTTTTTTCACATTTTTTAACAAGGAATCACCTTCTAAAATATCTGTCTATTTTTTGAGCACCCTGTATAATGGCATACGTAAATGTATAGAATTGATGAATAATTTCTTTAATACCACACACACATTTTATAGCGATATCGACCCTACCTTATTGGAATGCTCTGTTATACCAGATATCTCAATTGGAAGAATTGATACAAAACCATTCTTAGTCATGTAATATTCATTTATAGGACTCATCCCGTCGCCCTACTGTTGGTATCGCTTTCCAATTTGGATTCTGGTTCGATATCGAATATTGCATGAAAGAATTATCAGTTGGTGCAGAAACTATACCACATCGCTTAAGCTAACGTCTAACACAACATTTCAGAATTCTTACTCATCTAACAATTCTTACTCATCCAACTCTAGTAACTGAACTTACTCCTAGCTAAAAGTGCCTCACTCCGGTTTCTTGTAAATAATTCCAGGTCCAGCCCCTACGACCACCCCAGGACCCCCTGGAAGCTATCATAACCCAAGTTCAGATCCTTCCCGAAAACCTAGGTAGAATGTTCCAACAAGCCGAGAGGTTCACTCGGAATACGGTACTTCCTCTAGTCAGTAGGTTCACACCAAGGTTCATCACGAACATGTTCAACCCTAGACCGAGGGAGGGCCCCAGGTACATTCCTTTCATTGGAGGTGAGACTAGTGTACATACGCCTACTGTCAGGCTGAACGAACCAGGTCGGAACAAGAGAAACCAGAGGTTCAACCCACCACCCAGGGTAGAGGAGGAACCTGACGAAGATGGTACTACAACTACTACGACAACTGAAGCTTCTACGATAGGAAGTTACATACAAAAGATTCCGAAAAGGAAAAAGGCGTAAATGCGTTACTTAGGTAATGGGGTACTGAGTGACCATAGAATGATTGAAAAATATCAGTGAGTCGGTGTCGCTATATATTAGTTACGCTTATATGAGATGGAGTCTTCAATTTGCTTGTACGTACAAGAAACCTTTTTCTTGGCAAGATTTATATATTTTTATTGCATCTGGTGCTGCAGTGGGTCTGGTGGCTTTGTATTCACTGGTTTGCCTTGTCAACAAAAAATATCAATATTGTTATTCAAAGCACACTGTCTTGCTTATATCGCAGTCATAGAACAATTATTATTTAAGAACTTGCCGCATCTCAAATGTAGCATTTCACGACGAAAACTATACAGGTCCAGCATCACAGGGAGTGTACGTGACAAATCTGGCTCAGTCCGGGATCGGCATTCCGGATCGGATCATGTGTTCAACAAGGTGCAATTTGATAAGTGCCATAATGATGTAGCCGGATGGCACGATAAGTGGCAAGGTGTACTGTTCCACTATGTTCGTGCCCTAAGGACGAGACTAGAGTTGCGACTATAGTATCTGTGTGAAATATAATGTATCTCGGTTTCTTGTAATTATCCAGAAACTATCGCTGGGAGGAGATTCCATTGATTTCGATCAGCGTTCAGCCTGATGTCACAAGTTTCTCTTTGTTGTCAAGATTTTAATAAAAATTGTTTCAAATAGCCTAGCTGTGAACTTAAGGTTATATTTTGATAGGCATTTTCATCTCAGACTACTAGCATGCTAGTTTAGTATTGCTTGCATGTTTGTGTCTCATATCAACGAACTTTCACTCTTTGGTAACAGTAGAAGTTTCCCATTCAATATACCTTGCACTGCGGTCACCTGTAACACTCTCTATGATGCCACGATGCATAACATTTTTCTTATTTCTCATGGTCACTTTGTACCAAGTTACTGTTGTAAATACACTCTCCTGTATAATAACCTTTGTAAAAGTCAACAGAGATAAACGTATACGATTTCAACATCTTAAGTTCTGCTGAGTATGTCGTGTACGGTAGTTACAGCCAAATATGAGGCTCAGACAAATCCAGTATCAGAACCTTAACTACTCGTATACATTATCGAACTATCAAGTACTATCATGGAAACCAATGCAAAACTTTTTGTAATAATGCATAGAAATGTTAAGTTAAAATGACTTGGAAATGACCTTCAAATGCCCTCATAGAGACAAACTACTGTAAATTGTATAGATTATGCAGAAATTGTTTTCTGACAGCTGTTTGATGTTCTAGAGCAATGTGTGATAGTTGCACTCGTCAAAACAAAAAAACAAATAACAGCTGATTATTTACTAGTATCCAATATACCCTATATCGTCAAGTGGCAGTATTGTACCTAGTAGTGTACAGTTCAAAACTATTACAAGGGGGCAGTCAAACTGTCCTCACAATGTCAGTCGTAGTCAATACTATAGGGACATTTGATATGAGTCAATCAATGTTTTACCTGACATAATATACAGGCTGTCTGAAAGGTTCGGGAACCCCACGAGAATTATTGAACTTATAATGGCACGAAAAAACTGAGTTTACCCCAGCTATCTAATAATGACGTTGGATTCGACCTTGACCATGATCTTCAAAGTCATTCGAAGGTCAAGTCGATTTTTTTAAATGTAACCTTTCTGACCCCAGAAATGAACAGAAATATGGTCTACAGTATATTCAGATAAGAGATAGACCGGACATAAACAAGACCACGTGATCATCGAATGCTGTAACATTCGGCAGGGACGTATTAAGAGTTACGCAGTACATATTTTAGATAGTAGATGCTGCTTTGCGTAAGTTTGTAGTAAATTAGCACAATTCGATGTGTATACGATTGGTGATGGATATAGGATCATGTGGGGGTGGGGTAAGAAATATATAATGATGTAAATATACATAAAGGTTTCAAAATTTTCGCTTCGATTTCAAGCTTCGGATGCCGCCTGATGTTTGGTGATATACAGTCGAATATAATCTCAAAATGGCGTTTAAATTAGCCTAAATTAAAAATAATCGTATATCTCTTAAAATTGCTTTTAGAATACTGATTAGTATATTTTTTGATTTCTAGGTAAATATGTAACCAAATTAAAACGTTCAAAACGTAAAAAAATGTGCATGGTTGAACATTGTCAGAAAGTAGATTCTTGAATAGGTTTTGCCAAAATGGGTTCAAAAATGTCAATAATTAATTAAAAAATACAGTAGCTTTATAATTACTTATAACTTACCGAATTTGATGAACGACACCTTTTATTGGAAAGATGAGCTTGATGAGCTTTCATCATCGCTACTGCCTAAAGCACCAACGTCAATAATGAATGGCTCGACTTGTTCCTCTAAAATATTGTCCAGTTCCCACATTCTCTTTTCAACTTTGTCTTTCACGTGCTTAATACCGTTTTCCCATTTTTGCGCTGTTATTAATTCTAGTGCTTCTTTGAAAAGTCCTTTGAGGTCACAAAATTTAAAAGTTGTATTGTGCTTAGCTATATAATTTTTAACCTCTGCCCATATGAGCTCAATGGGATTGAGCTCGCAATGGTATGGAGGTAAACGGAGCACAGTGTTATTTTGACTTGCTGTCATTTCGTCAATGGCGTATTTTTGATATTCCGCCTTGTGATCCTTGAAAATTCTTAATAATTGTACTTTCAGCATTGCTTGTTCAAAGTTGATATTTTTCGAGCGGAGCCAATTTTGAACATCAACTTTCCTTGAAGCCGTTGTTGGGACCTTCTCCATTCTTCGAGAATGGTAAGGCGCATTATCCATCACAATTACTGCGTTTTCCTCTAAGTTCGGTAAAATTTTTGAAAACCACTGTTCAAACGATTCGCCATTCATTTCCTCGTGGTAATCTCCAGTTTTCTTAGACTCAAAGCACCACAGACCGTCAACAACAAATCCATCCTCACTGCCAATATGGCAGATAATGAGCCTTTTCCCTTTACCTGGAAATCGAAGTACTAACTGGTGTATATTTATTTCAATAAGCGAACCTTTTTCAAATGTTTTCATCACATTCAGCGAAAAAACATTGAGACATGAGTATCAGATTGCTATAATTGGGATTATTTAGTCATATTGAAAGAAAGAATATTGAACGTCGTATGATTAGTCAGCGCTTCACAATTTAATTTAAAGTTATAAACCTTTAAAAAATGAATGATCAGGAACCTGAAATACGCGCAAATATTAATATTAACAAATTATAACTTTATAAAGCTTAAAGTATGAATTAAAATGATTAGAAATATTAGGAACGGTACACAATATAAAACTTAGTAACTTTTTTTAAGTTTATAATATTCGACATATTTTAAGATTATATTAAAAAATTATTGAAATATCGAAAACACATAAAAACATGGCTTAAAAAAGTTCTAACAAATGAAAATGACAATAAAACATCCACGCATTTTATCGCAAGTTATAAAAGTTTTGTTACTTGTAATATGTTTATTATTTATTTTTTAAGAAAGAAGAATTCATGCACTTTCCTCCTAATCGCATGCTTATCAGCTTCATCCAATGATTTAACAATACTTTTGCGATGTTTACTGGTCATTGGCTCAGAAAAGGTGTGATTTTTTTTGTATTGTCTTAACACATTAAACACTGATGCGCGACACACCCCAACTTTGTGAGAAACCTTCACAACAATTTCTTTGATGGTTGATGCCTCGTTCTCCTCGCGCTCCATCTTATATATATTCATAATGACCTCTTTCATTTCTGCACTTAGGTGTCTTTTTTTGGAGCGTTTCCTAGGTGGACTACAGGAGTTTACAACTTCATCGGCAGTATCTGTACTACTGGGCATTTTGCGCAAGCAGTTGATAACAATAACAATCAATAACAAGGTATAACAATAACAACGACAAACTCAACAACCTAATAAGATAACAAACGAAAACATCCAAAGAAATATCAAATTGCAATGATGCACACGACATACGTAACACGTCTGAACCTGAATGTGACTCTGCCTTGATACGACTGCTCTGCCGCTCGGCATAGGCATTTAATTGCGAATTGACCAATGAGGGCTCCTGTTTTACGTCGAGACGGCGGCGTTAGCGTGAAAATCACCCGAACCTTTTGTTTACATCCGGTCTATCTCTTATCTGAATATACTGTAGATCATCCCAAATTTTTGACCTTAATAGGTCATTATCAAGGTCAAGCCCAGGTATGGTGATATAACTTGAAAGCCAGTAGTCATATAGGGAAACACCGACTTATTATTTCCATGATTTTCCTTGGATATTTAATGATGACCTTGGACCTGACCTTGTCCGTGACCCTGAAGGTCATTTGGAGGACGACTCTTTTATTCAATGGGACCCTGAAAGTAAAGACAAATTTTATGTTCTGATGTCCTTGACCAGTTTTGGAACTTGCCATCGGAATTGACCATCAAGGTCAAACACAAGTTTACATTAATTTATTGATAATTCAAATAACAAAAATCGACTTGACCTTCAAATGAGTTATGGTCAACGTCCAATCCAAGATCACTATTGTAAAGCTGGGAAAAACTCCATTCAATCGGGGGTTTTTGGTTTTTCATACCATTATTAGTTCCCTAATTATCATGAACCTTCCAGAATATGAAGATTCAGTCACTTCAAATTGCGCGGCACTGAAAATGTCGATATTCAGCTCTCCGTCAGAGGTTGTAACAGAACCAGTTGAGATGTGCGGAAGATAAATTCGTTTACGGAAATGTGTTTAGGATCAGTTCCACTCCACTTAATTCGCGGTCCACACGAAGCTTTGTTTATCTGCTTTGAACGTTAACTATTGATCGGTGGTGTAGCGCGATGGAAATAAGATAAATTTGTCTTTTAAGAAAGAGCTGCAAGTACAAACAAAGGGATCGTATACCTCCATTACGTGGAAATATTCTTACATGTCAACAAAGTGAGATTGAGCAGATTATTATCACAGATTCAAGAGCAAACAGAGGCAGGTATCGGGCATAATTAACAACCTGGGTTATGCTTCAAAGATTGCACAGTTTTACCATTAGTTAAACCCGCCTGTCTCGATAAGCAAACATATATTTGGTTTCAGTTTTTCCGTGAAGATGCTGACATAAGCTAGCAGTACTTAGAAGTATGCCTATGTTTCCAGGCTCAGTAAAACTAAACTAAACTAAAACACTAAAGTTCGTTAAGAGACAGGTTTTGAAGAAGGCCAATCTTTTCAGTCTTAGTCTAGCACAAATGCATTTACTTTCAGTTCTGATATCGTTTTGGATCATTTTGATTATTACTGTAGGTAGCCAAGCTGTTAGATAGCCACAGACCACCGTAACATGTGCTTGGCAACCTTCCTTGTAAATATGGTCTTCATTACTATTAGGCAGTCTATTTTGCGTTACTCCCTGTATACAATAATTACTATTTATATATCTTATACCCTAACCATTGTACATAGTTGTAAATAGCTTTCCAATTTATATTTTTTACTAGTGCGTTTGTAATATAATCATCGAATAAAGCCATTCGATTGTACTTCCACAGAGTTTTATTTAATTTACTTCTTACAATTCTGGTATGGTAGTGATGGAACACGAATCAATAAATCTTTCGAGATCTTCCAAGCGACGGACTTCCCTCTGGATATGCTTCAAGTGGCCCCATCTCAGCTGCTTTAGTTGTTTTATGTAGTTTGGCTCGTCTGGAAAAGGAAAGAGGACCTTGTTTAAGTCTCCCCATAAGGACTTCATGGGTTACAGAAGTTTCACCAGTTTTTTTGAACTACTTGTAAAGTATTGACATAGGCTTTGCAAATGAGGTACCATTATAAGAAAATATCCATGGGTATCAGGTCTGGTGATCGCAATGACCACCGACGTGAATCATCAGGCTATTTCCTTGCTAAAATAAGGCAACGACAAGATTTAATATACCCCGTTCGTAGTCCATTTACACCCAGACAAAACATAACATATCCAAAAGCGAGATTGTACAGGTCCGTATTTTCCTCAATGGTCTTGGAAATATCTAACAAAGAAAAATTATAGAAATTTATTATTATTAATTCTTTATTCGCCGGAAATACATCGGATACCTTCCTCCTTCAGTTCAAGTTCAGAATGTAGCGGAAGCCTTAAGTTGGACGATTCATCTTCAGACGAAATCGGTGAAAGCGATGCTGAATGTTTATTTTGTAAAGGTCGATTTTCAGAAGATAAGAAGGGTGAAAAATGGACAAAATGTAGCCATTGTAGTAGATGGACACATGAAGATTGTGAAGAAATTACCAATAAATTTTGCACTTTCTGTGGAGGAAAGGGATTTTTTTGAATAGTATCTCAAATCAAGAAACCAGCTGGAAATTCATAAAAATATTTACTCGTTTAAAACAACAAGTGCTTTATTTTTCCTTTTCAAAAAAGTATCTCAAATTTGGTTCATTTCCTCTATAGCGACATCTGCAAATGAAACTCAGTCACGGTTATGCTCAAGCTTAGAAAAATGAGCTACGTAAAATATCTGGGGATAATTCTCATAATCCAGAGGCTTTCATAGAGCATCGGACTATCGTTAGACCGTCCCCCATGGATAGCGGATAGTTGCGATGCTTTCGTTCGTGCCTCAGATACGAGAGTCCAAACTGTACTGATGAGTAGCCAAAAAGCACGGAACAGATGTCCACGGTTCGTTGTCTTTTGGCCGGGAGGACGAAATCATGAAGTTTGGTTTATGAATACTGATATCATATGGTGTAACTGTTTAATGATTAATTGTTGAGCTTCAATAAACATAATCGGTTTACTTTGACAGCTTTCCAATTTGTCACTCAGAAAGATAGTGATTGTATATCCTAGTCAGATGAGACCACATTTAAGAAAGATGGGTCGCGTCAATCACTTGTCTTCTGTCGATGCTCTGCCGTTCCGTGCCTTTCCCCCTCTCCACGTGTAGCGGTAGTAGAAGGTTAGGGACTGCATTCCGATTGTTTCAACAAAATGTCTCCACACGTGCAGTATTTTTAGCGTCTTCGGGTTTATTGATATAAAAATGTTTAGTTTTCTTAACTTTTAACGAAGGTATCTGTCGTTTTTTAACAAGCCCAATGTCCCCGTCCTTTTGTTTTTATACTGAAGACAAGTTCGATCTTCTCTACGTTCTTTCTGAAACACCTAAATAGCGAGAACCATATTAACTACTACACTTGCTCTTTTTATTCGCTCCAACACAGACACGAAATATTGGTAAAGACCACACATAAAAATATCAACCAAGGATCACCGGGAAGATTAACGAAATATATATCGCCACACCTGTTTGCAGCTGCAGATCCCACACGGAAGAGATTGCACAAAATTAATTCTGGGAATACTTTTTTGACTTCTAATGTCAAAAATTAGGTCAAGCTAAAGAAGGTTTTTAGGAGATTCCTGAATTTTTAGTGTGAATATGGAGGAAAACTCTAAAAAGGATGGAGCTAGTGAGGAAGTGGAGAGTGTGGTCTCACTGAGTGAAAAGGGATTTTGTACAGAGGAAGTTTTGAAACTAAAAGATTATACCATTTCGATTCAAGAGAAATTAATAAAAGAATTGTACGAAAAGATAGACCAATTAAACAAAAAAATTGGGAAAATGCAACAGCCGTCACAAGAAGCAATTACAACTTACGCTAATATGGTTAAAGCTTCAGGGCCTTCAACCGTTAATTCGCCTACACAAACATGTACAGCAAAAAAACAATCACCAGTATTAAAACCCACAAATACAGTCATTGTTAAGCCTAATAACCAACAAGAGTGTAATAACACAAAGAAAGACATCGCAAAATTTGTGAATCCTACCAGTTTGAAAATTGCTATTGAAAAAGTTTATGAATTGAAAGATGGTGGGGTGAAAATCCAATGTAAAACAAAAGATGATAACGCGAAGCTACATAATGAAATAAAATCAAAAATGCCAGAAACATATACAGTGAAAACTTCAGAGATAAGTAAAAAACCACAAATCAAAGTTATTGGATTTTGTCAAGAATATGCAGAAGACGAGCTAATAAATACTATAAAATCACAAAATGAATCTTTTCAAGAAAATTCACATATGAGAGTAATTACAGTCAAGAAAATGAAAACTAAATATCAAGCAATTTTAGAAGTGGATGCTGTGACTTTTAAGTGTGTTATGAATCAGGGTGTTATTTTTATCGACATGTCTGTTTGCTCTGTTTTCGAGTACATCAATGTTTTGCGATGCTATAAATGTACCGGATTTAACCACACAGCTAAATACTGCACAAAATCAGGAAGATGTCTTACTTGTGGATTAGAAGGACATTCAACAGAAAACTGTAGTACCAGTGAAATGTACAAATGCTGTCCAAATTGTAAAAGTGCAAACAAAGATTTTAATCTAGGATTACCTATTAATCATGGACCATTTGACAAAAATTGTGAAGTATATAAAAGGAAAATTGAACGTGAGAGGGAAAAATTAATTATGCAAATGAATAGCAACTACTAAGCTCAGATTTGCAAGACGTGGCTAAATCTATAAGTGATGAATATAACTCAATATACCATTTAAACATACAAGGAGTCCTGAATAATATAGATGAAGTTCAACAGTTTTTAAGATGGAGAAAACCACTTGTATTATGTCTTACCGAAACACATGCTACAGAAGACATCACTGATGGTGAATTACAAATTACTAATTATAAAACCTACAGATGCAACTCCAACTCCAGACATACTGGAGGTGTAGTGATTTATGTTTACCACAAAATACAGATCACATTATTCGATTGTACCACTTTAGACTATGCATACTGGTATGCACATATACAGTTCAAATTATTTGGGAAACGTTATGATCTTTGTACTTTTTACCGTTCACCAAACAGTGATGCAGATACATTTTTAACGTTTTTTGAAGAAAAATGCGAAGAAATGTGGAATTTTAGAAACAATATAATACTTTTAGGTGATTTTAATTTAAATTATTATGGTAAAAGCATGAAAACAAGAAAATTGAAAGAAACCATAAACAACTATGGGTTCAAGCAAAAAATTGAAGAGAATACCAGAATAACATCATTATCAGAGACTTTGTTAGATCTTGTTATTGTAAATTTCGAATGTGCAGGGATTAAAGCTGTACATACACCTAAAGTTAGCGATCACAGTTGGACAATGCTGCCCTTGGTAGGGCATTTTTATGATACAAAAATTAAGAAAATCGTAAATACTATTAAGTACGAAAAACTTGAACGAGAACTTGCTGGCTGCTATTGGAATTTTGGTGAGAATATGGAAAAAATATATGACAACATAATAGGAAATATAAAAACTTGTTTAGATCTTGCAACTGATAAAAAACTGATTTGCTCGACAAAAAATACACCCTGGTATAACAAGAATATTAAGGTAGCTCAAAATTTGAGAGACAAACAATACAATAAATGTATATTCACAAAATCAAATGATGATTGGGAGGTATATAAAACTCTTAGGAATAAATGTGTATATGTAATTAGAGAAGAAAAAAGAAAATTCTACGATAAACAAATCGATAATAACAAGTGCGACAGTGTAAAGATGTGGAAGACTTTAAAAAGACTGATCAATTCGAAGCCGCATGATTGTGTAAATCAAGTTCAATTCGAAAACGGTACCGAAACAAATTCTTTGGTGATTGCAAACAAACTAAATGAATATTTTGTGGAAAGTATTGTTGATATTGTAGGTACTGCCAATGCTGCACCTGACTATATGAAAATCAGTTTCCAGGGGGAAATGTTGCATACACTTTCAAAATTTCACAGCGTATCATTGAATTATCTAAGAAAAAAAGTAAACAGTTTAAAATCAAATAACAACTGTGCCGAAATGATTACTAAAAACGTGCTGAAAAACTGTTTCGAAATTTTGGGATATCCTGTATTAAATTGGATCAATTGTTCACTGAGAAGCAGTTCTTTTCCTGAAAATTTGAAATGCTCTACAATAACACCAGTTCCCAAGATAAAAAATTCTAAAAGATGCAGCGATATGAGACCAGTAAATGTGTTACCAGACATTGAAAAATTATTAGAGTCCATAGTGCATGACCAATTAATGCAGTTTATAGAAGAAAACAAAATTTTAGTGGAGGCGCAAGCAGGCTTTCGAAAAAAATATTCCACAGAAACAGCTTTCCAGTTGGTAACTGAGAATTGGAGAAGAGCCATAGACTCAGAAGAAGTTGTCATAGCAGTATTTTTGGATTTGAAGAGGGCATTTGAAACGATTGATAGAGATATTTTGTTAGGTAAATTGAAGGCATATGGTATAACAGGAAGTGTTTTAGATTGGTTTGGAAATTATTTGTCTAAAAGGATGCAAGTTACAAAAGTTAATGACACTATTTCATCAAAAATTGAAAATACGTTGGGTGTTCCACAGGGCAGTATCCTGGGACCACTTCTTTTTATTTTATACATAAATGATTTACCTGCCATAGTCAAAAAATGCAAAATTCAAATTTTCGCCGATGACACTATGATTTATATAAGTACTAAAAATATTCAGTCTGGTATCTCTTATATAAATGAAGACTTGAAGCTTGTCTCAAAATGGTTAGCATCTAACAGACTAAAATTAAATGCAAGTAAAACGAAAGCCTTGTTAATCGGAAAAAAACAATGTACAAATGTTCAACTGAATATTGATGGTGAAGATATTGAATTCGTAGAAAATTTTAAATACCTGGGAGTTTTTGTTGACTCTCGATTAATTTTTGATATTCATTATGAAAAGTTATAAATAAGATTAGTAGTAAAGTGGGATATTTATCGAGAGTTTCTGGATGTCTGAGTTCATATAGCAGAAAAATT
Organism: Acanthoscelides obtectus; assembly: GCA_963669975.1. Lineage (NCBI taxonomy): Eukaryota > Metazoa > Arthropoda > Insecta > Coleoptera > Chrysomelidae > Acanthoscelides > Acanthoscelides obtectus. Next base: position 14,442,959 of record CAVLJG010000001.1, on the reverse strand, counting down.
ATCTATAATACCATCATTCTTCCAAATTTCTTGTACTGTTCGACTATTCTATATTTAGCAAATAATTCCATTTTTGAAAGACTGCAAATTTTACAAAATAAGTGCATGAGAATAATACTAAATAAAGATAAATATACTCCAATTAGGCAAATGCTTAGCAAATTAAAATGGCTCAATGTAAAAAATTTTATCAAATATCTTGTAATGATATTCATTTATAAAGTAAAAAATAATATATTTCCATCAAGTCTAACTAATTTAACATCATCAAATGTCGACCATCATTTACATAATACCAGAAATAAAGATGACTTCCATTTAATGACCAAAAAGTATAACATATGCTACAAATCTGTATTCCATCAAGGGTTGATTGAATATAATAAATTATACTCGGAGATAAAAGACCAGAAAACTTTGACAAAATTTAAAGTAAAATTGAGAAATCACTTGTTAAATCTACAATTATAGGTTGCCCAGCATTTACATCATACACCATATGGCTTGAATTTACTAGTTCTAAGTTGTTTACAATTGTTCTGTTTATGTAGCCAAATGTGCTAAATAAATCTTTCTACTACTACTACTACTACCTTGTGGCTGCAACCTCACCGACGAGTAAGTTGTCTGACATTTTAAATCTGTCTTCTTTGCTAGCATCACAATTGTGTTTTCAGAATCCTGATGATGGCTCCATAGAGAATGCCGAAAGCTTGATTTTATCATCAAAAGAGTCAACTTTAGCCTAAAAGTTTTGCCAATTTTCCCAATTAACAAGTAATTATATATAAATATATATATATATATATATATATATATATATATATATAGGTGAAAAATTAAAGCTTCCGCCTTTTGTTGGGTACTTCGACAAAATTTAAGCAAAGAGGACTCTTTATACTTTTTTAATTCTCTCTAGCTTTCAATGGACTTTGCCATCATCATCAGGAGCTGCAATTACAATGATAACAGTAGCAACAAAAGTGTAAAATGAATTTAAATTGACTCAACTTACAGTAGTATGTGAGGATGTTGCTAATTGTTGTTTACGTATAGGATGAGGGAAACGTCCAGTAACATGGTGAGAGCTGGATAGATGGTACAATGGTCAAAATTATATAGTCTCAAGTTATATATATATATATATATATATATATATATATATTAAAAATATACAATCTGTCTATAGAAACCAACACATTCCCTGATATTTGGCAACTTTCTAGAGCGACGCCTATTTTCAAACCAGGGGATAATAATCAAAAACTGTAGAGCGATGGCAATATTGTCGAATTTCTCCAAACTGCTGGAGATAATATTGCATAATAGAATTTACTTCTCAGTTCATAGATCTCTGTCTGCTTTTCAGCATGGTCTTCTTACTAAGATCCACAGTAACTAATTTAACAATCTTCACTCAGTTCGCTATTGAATGTGTCGATCGGCAAGGTCAACTAGATGTAGTATATACCGATTTTGCTAAAGCGTTCGATAGGGTGGACCACGGAATACTTTTGAATAAACTTTTTTATTATGGATTCCATTCATCAGCTTTAGCACTCATTCAAACTTATCTTCATGAAAGAAAGCAATATGTTACTTTTAATGGATTCAAGTCGTACCAGTGTATAACTAAATCGGGAGTGCCTCAGGGTTCAAATCTTGGTCCGTTATTGTTTACCTTATTTATTGATGATGTTCTGCATTATTTAAGTTGTAATAAGCTCCTCTTTGCGGATGATTTAAAATTATTCATGATTATTGGGTCAGAGACTGATTGTATTGCACTTCAGCGTGATATTGATTTTGTAGTGGCTTGGTGTGACGAGAATAATTTATTTCTTAATGCGTCTAAGTGTAGTGTAATCAGCTTTTCCAAAAAAACTTCTGCTTATAAATTTAATTATAAAATTGGGGATGCTTACATAAATCGTTATAACTCAATTAAGGATTTGGGTGTAGTTTTTGACCATACACTTAATTTTTCACTCCACATAGCTCACAAGGCGAGTGAAGCTTCGCGGGCGTACGGTTTTATTTTGAGAAGCTGTGGAAACTTTAGCCGCCCAGAGTTACTGTTGGTTTGGTATTCTTCATATATTAGGTCGAAATTGGTATATGCATAGTTAATTTGGAACCCAATTCACAACTGCTACATTGATTTTCTTGAGCATGTTCAGCGAAAGTTTCTAAAATTTGGTATATCTGAAAGTTTGTTAAATGCAGTCTTTAGAACTGAGAAGGAAGTGTGCATCAATTATGATCTTGCATAAACTACTTCACAATCAAATTGATGATAATGGGATTGTGGCTCAATAAACTTGTTCCATCTATTCAAACTCGTACAGTTAAAACATTTTATTGTGATGTGATGTGTGAAACTATCAATGCAATATCAAATTATTGTGATATACATGGTGACAGTCTGAACAGCATTCTGGGAGTAGTTAGAAATTGCTTGGATAATTAAATTTGTGATGTGTTAGTCCCCTGAGTGAAATATGTTTTTTTGCTTCTTTTTCTTGATTGTTTTTTTCTTTAGATGAAATCACCTGCTTTTTATGTGTTTTCTGTTCTTGTTATTTTGATTTGTCTTGGATTGTCCTGTAAATGACTCCCCTAACTGTTGATAAATAAACGCTATTTATTTATTTATTATGATTTATTTATTATAAGAAACTTCAAAACAATGCATCGCACGACCCCTCATTCTACTTGAAATAAAAATACGAGATGAGGTATTTCTACGTTAAAATACTTTAACCTAGTATGAGTCAACTTCATCATATCAATTTCAGCTTGACAACTTGACCCGTTCGAATAATAGGTAGTGAAGAGACTCCCTTGAGAAAAACCTGCACATTTTACGTTAGTCATTACAGGTTCAAAACGTTCTTATATTTTCAAAATTTTCAAAAATGCAAACTTTTCAAGTTGTTCGAGATTCTCAGTTTTCGAAATCTTCCATCACTTACGGTATTCACAGTTCCCAAGATTTTTGAGATTTTCAAAGACATCATTGTTTCCAGAATTTTCTAAATCTTAATGCTCATGTAAAATATTCAAAAAAAATAACAGAAAACAGGTCCCTCAAACAGTTTTTAGCCCAACGGAATTAATTATGTAGATTTTCTTTTAATAAAACCTCCAAAATGTAATACACAAAGTGAAATAAAACAGATAATAATAATAATAATAATAATAAATGTCTTTATTGAAACCTTCGAATTGAGGCGAAGTTTAGCCACACCACCACTCTACCACTTAACCTCAAAAACGAAGTGAAAAAAATAATAATAATAATAAGGACAATAGTACAGTACAGAAAAATAAAAAGAAAACAATGAACAATTACAGAATGTATAAAGCATGGAAAATTTACAAAAACTACAAAATCAGTCGGCTAATCATCAGGGATTTTTAAAAAGGCAATTCCAAAAGAGCAGATTTGTATTTAATTTTAAAAACAGGTAAGCTTTTGGACTTGAGTACCTGGTTGACAGAGTTGTAAGTTTTGATAGCATTGTACGTAAAACATCTTCGGAATATACATGTTCTGTGGAATGGCATACCGAAGAGATGGTTATGTCGTAGGGCTCTAGAAATGACTTGACCACGAGGTACAAGTTTGTCCATAAGATAAATGGATGACTTTGTGGAAATCAATTTATGGACAAATACACCCAAAGAGAAAGTATAGTGTTTATCAAGTTTTAGCCATTTTAGCTCTTTTATCTTAGACGATACGTGATCATACCTTCTAAGGCCATATACGAACCGACAACAACTGTCTTGGATTTTCTGCAGTCTATATTTAGTGTTATAATCAATACAAGGATAATAAAAAACCAGCGAATAAAATATTTTAGACATAACAAGACTCTCAACAAGTTTTTTCCGCATTTTGAAATTAAGAATGTGCCGGTTTGAATATAATAATTTTAACTATATATATATGTATGTGGATCTAAGGGTGGCATTCACGTGCTGATTAAAACGGAGGTCTTTATCCAAAATAACGCCCAGGTTTTTTGCTTCGTTAACTAAGGGTATGACAGTATGATTCACAGACAGTTGGATTAGATCAACAACATTAACTGGAAAATTATGTGGGCTAAAGACAATAGCATCCGATTTACTAGGGTTTATTTTCAGTGAGTGCCGTTTGCAGAAATTATCAATATTAGCTAAGTCGACATTAAGTTTATAAGAAATTTCATTGAAGTTGCTAGAGTCAAAATTAAATGTTAACTGTGTATCGTCTGCATAAGTTTGGATTGCGCAATGCTCAACACTGTTATGCAAGTCAAACGTGAAAACCAAATAAAGTAGAGGTCCCAAGATCGAGCCCTGTGGAGCTCCAGAAGGAACATACTTGGGCACAGATACACCTTTACTGGTTTTCACCTTTTGCGTTCGATTAGACAAGTAAGAGTCAAAGAACGTAAGAGCAGTATTACCTAAACCAAGGTGCTTCAACTTACTCAAAAGTATACGGTGGTTCACAGAATCAAACTCTTTAGATAAATCAAGCATAGCCAATATTGTACCAATGCGATCATCCAAATTTCTGATTATGTTATCAATTATATATAACAAAGCAGTTGTAGTACTATGATTCTTGCGGAATCCAGACTGATGTATCGGAAACATATGGTACTCAATAAGCTGTAGATAGACGATCTTTTCTAATATCTTAGAAAGAAAACATAAAATGCTGATCGGTCTAAGATCATGGTATTCAGCTGGGTTTGTGACTTTAGCAATAGGTGTGATGACAGCTTCTTTCCAGCTTGTTGGGAAAAAGCCCTTCTCTAAACACATATTTACTATGTGATCTATGTGGTCAAGTGTTTCAGGCAAACAAAGTCGTATCATTATTGAATTCAATAAGAGGAAGAGTACGTCCACCTAATGACTAATTTATCTTAATGGGTGATGTATCCATCTTACAAAATCAACATTACTTGCCAGCAGCATGTAGTTTTTTATTTAAAAACTCACAAAAGGTTACAAAGAAGAACAAAAAAATGTAAGTCTCAATTTTGAAGTTCTGTAAAAAAAACTAAAAGCGTTCACGTTCTTAGAATTCCTTCAAAAACTACTCTAGTTTATCCCGATTTTAACGGTATGTCACAAAAAGTTGAAATATACTAAGTGACATATAAATCCGAACACCCAGTTTAAACGGTTTTATTTTAATAAAAGTTGGTGAATGTATTTATCTTATTGTAAATAACAAGTGAAAAAATTTTCAGCCTTATCAGTTGGACATTCCGGTTTTTATACTGTTTTTTTTCAATTCACTAACGCTCTAAAAATGAATATTTCAGCCGTAGTAAAGAATCAACGTTGGCGGATTTTGGTTCTTGACACCCTTTACGATCGGCTACGATGCCTAGAGTACGGAGACCTGTACGATTTCGTCAACTCAGTGAGTTTGATAGGGGCCGTATAGTGGGACTTCGGGAAGCTGGACTTTCTTTTCGGGCAATTGCAGTTAGAGTGCCAAGAAGTGTAGGTGTTGTCAGGCATGGCTTCGAGAAGGCCGTACGCAAAGAGCAAGGGGCCCTCGTTGCCGCCGTAGAACAACAGACCGTGAAGATCGCCGCCTAAGATTATTGGCCTTAAGGACCGTTTCTCCACTACCAGGTCCATTGCAAATGAATGGTTTGCAGAACACGGAAGACCTATTGGCATGGTTTACCGACGAATGAGAAGTTTTGGCTTGTTTTCATACCGGCCAAACTGGGTCCTCCCTTTAACTCGAGAACACCGACGTACTATAATCGCCTTGAGTGGTGCAGACAACGGTCACTCTGGGATCAGGAATGGAACAGTATTGTCTTTAGTGACGAGTCTCGATTTTGTTTAGGCATGCACGATGGTCGTGCCAGGGTTAGAAGGCGACGTGGTGAAAGGAGGAATCCACAGTTTTTTATTAAAAGACATGTTCATCACACTGTTGGAGTTATGGTTTGGGGTGCTATAGCTTATGGTTCCAGGTCACCTCTAATCTTCATCAGAGGTAACATGAACGCGCAGCGTTATATCCACGAAGTTCTAGAACCCCGTCTTTTACCCTATCTTGAGACCCTGGCAGATCCAACTTTCCAACAAGATAATGCCCGACCACATGTTGCAAGAGTCACAATAGACTTCTTTCAACATAATGATGTCACATTGTTACCATGGCCACCAAGATCTCCCGACTTATCCCCAATTGAGCACGTGTGGGATATGATGGGTAGGAGATTGCTCTTCGAGAGGAGTTGGTGGCTGCCTGGAATGAGATACCACAGGAGGACATTGACCACCTGATCAGAAGCATGCCTAGGCGCGTTGGAGAATGCGTAGCACATCAGGGTGCATCCACACATTATTAAAGGTCAAAGGGCTTTAAAGCAGTGCAATCATTTTGAAAATTTTATCATTTACTTATTATGCTTCATTAAGTACTTATACAAAATTTTATTAAAATAAAACCATTTAAATTGGGTGTTCGGATTTATATGTCACTTAGTATAATTTCTTGAATTTGCAAATTTTGTGTACAGGGTAAAATTTTATAAAATTTACACGTACAACGTAACTCAGGTAAAAACTTTTGTTTCCCTCGTAGACAGCGGAGCAGTATCATGTGTCTCTCTCTTTTACTAGTTGAGCGGCTAACCGACAGGGACGACGTGGGTCCATTTTTCCATCGAGGTTTGTCCCTGCTGGCTGCCTAACGCTTTTGTTACTTTTACGTAGTGCCGCGACCTGTGACTGTTGTTGTTTTGTCGATTTTCGTTGAGTTCTGTTTTGATGCTGACTGCATTTACAAACGAAGAGTACTCAGACATGCAGTTGGTGTACGGACAAGCCAACTGTGTTGCACGAGTAGCGCAAAGAATCTACGAAGAGCGCTATCCTAACAGGCGTGTACAAAAATCTGCAATCGAAGTTGCACATACCTCCTTCATCTTCTGGCCTCCCAACATACTGAACTGCAACGTCGCATTAGCGCCTAAGGTGGTTAAGCAAGTAGTGGCGAATTGATATGGACTATAGAAGAGTAGCGTCACTCCGTCGTTAAAACAGTTTTTGGCGAGGTATCTGAAATTACATTGTGGTACCTTTTATCTATAATTTATAGCTCGGACATTACCTTCCAGTATCAATCATGCTTTTTAGACCGTCTTCCGTGCTAATACAACGTTGCAATTCGGTATTTTTGGAGGCTAGAAGATGCAAGAGGTATGTGCAAGTTGAATGGCTAATCTTTGTACCTACTCGCCACACAGAGGATCTATAAAATAATTTATCAATCCTGGCGGTCCTAACAAGGATAATGGAAAACTGTTATCAAATTATTGCATTGTCATTGGTCCTTGATATGTGTGCAAAGTTTCAAATTAATCATACTTCATACATACATACAGGCCGAGCTTGTTAAAAATGAAAATCATCTTGACGTATCGCTATCCGCCACAAAAGATATTATCTTTCTCCTGTTCCATTTCCATGCTTTTACTCTTGCCTAAACCCTAAACGGTGGATATTAATCTTTACGATATTACACCATTTATGGATAAATCATAAAGATGCTTCGAGCGACAGCAATATACAGTTAGAAAGGATGAATTAATATCCCTTATCTCTATACGGAAGCGCATTTACGTTTTCGTGCGTGCCCATTTTACGAGACGACTTTGTGGAATAATAGCCTGTTACTGATGAAAATTACCCGCCTATTAGCCGATGGAGATCACATGCACTCATTGTAACCTAAATCGTATTCATGAGGGTGTAAAATAAATGTCGAAATGTTTTTTTTATGTTAGGGAAAATTTGAGCGTGTGCAAACATGTACCGTAACTGTGTTCCATAAAAGTGCGTTCCCATTAGTCTAGACCAGGGTCTCCCAATCTTTTTTTTTTGAAGAGGCTCCCGGACTATAAATTATACAGGGTGTTTCAGTTTATTGTTGCATAACTTTAAGATTCGATAGAACTTTCAAAATTAATGCATAACGTTTATATAAACATAGGTCGAAAAATGCGTGGCTTCCGAAATACAGGGTGTTTAAATTTACTTTCTAAAATAGTTGTTTTTAAGTATTTCGAACAATACTTGATGTATAACTGTGAAAATTGGTACAATAGGGTTGTTTTTGGTACGACAAAACGAACCACGGGCATAGTTTTACTGTAGCCGCTAGAGGGCGCTCTCTACTGTACCTGTAATGTATTAAAATGACCGAAATTTTTTTCGTCGCTCATTAAATATTTCTGCTGTTCTATTAGCGCACTGATTATTTCCGAAAAATATTTCGGTAATTTCAACTCTTTCGTCTGTGGAATATACCATGGTTAATTTATGCAATGAAGCGTTACAAGTTATTTTAGCAACAAAGTTTGGTCAAGTCAATCGCAAACTATGTACTAAACTCCTATTTAAAATAAGTACGAGATATTTCGTTATCTTTCTTCAAGAAATAACTTTTTTGCCACAAAAAAACGCTCCAATCGCTATTTTCAACAACAAAATGATAAACAAATCATGGGCGTAGTGAAGAAAAGCATTTACTTATTAAGTAAGTTGTTTTAGTCAAATTTCTTTAGCAAGCAGTACAAACTAATCTGATGTACCTATTAAAGTCTACTTTAAGCTTTAAATCAATATCTGTTCAAAACTACTGAACTGAAGCACATGTATTTTACATCATTATAAACGGAATTGAAAGACCTTTAAAATAAGGTATCACACGACCCCCCTTTCCATTTAAGATTTTAGGGTTGGTGTCACCCCGCCCAGGGGACTGCATCTGTTAAAATAAAATAATATGATTTTTTGCCAAACCTGTGTCCCCCTCGAAAACAAAATCGACGGGTCTGAGCGTTTTTCCAAAAAAAAAACTGAGCTGCCAGTAAATGCGTCTGTTTCGTTTTCGATGCGCCACCCTGTATATCGTCAGCAATAGATAAAAATATCTGAAAACCACATGGATTGACATAGCTAGAAAATCATTATTTTAGCTTTGAGTTTAAGCTTAGCCATCCAATAAGATGATAAATGGGTAGTAGGGCATTGCGAGTACAGGCCATATATCTTTGTTTATCTAAGTAGTTAACTAGCTCCTCAAAGTTTTGGGTGGGTGTTATTTGTTCGCGCAAAGGCTTGCGCTATGCCATAGTTATATCCACTACCCACATTATAGTTATATTCGCAAGTTCCATTCAAACAGCATCGCAAAGCTGGAGAATTGGGGTAATAAAAGCTAAGCTTATGAAAGCCTCAAGCTTTGTACAGTTTATCGTTAGAAATATTTGAGCAAAAGCGAGTAAAATAACTGTCAGAGTTCAGATTTGTTATTTTCCTGCTACTATTGTGATTCGAGCCTACACCTTGACAAAAAAGCCATTTTGACAGACAGACTGACGGAAATGAGGGATACTGATTTTTCAATGCCATCGTCTATTTCGTCGAACGTGAATAGAGTAAGATTCTCAGGGAATTTTCTAAAAACTGCGTAGACAGCCGAATTACAGGTACCAGGTGAGAAAGGTAAGTAAAAACAACCTATGCAAGCTTGCATACTGTGGCCTCCCAGAGGGGTTCTCCTCTTCATCATCTGATCACCGAGGACTTGATCTAGCACGGTCACATCTCCCTAATAGTGGCAGCTGCTGGGAAAAAGCTAGGCTATTTGCTTAGGGCTAAGAGGTACTTTTGTTTATATAACCTCACCCTGTGCAATGCTCAGATAATACCTAGTCTTGAATACTGCTCATATGTTTGGTAATCCATGGTGGATACTATTCAGAGGAGGGCGGGGTAACTCTTCTAACGGGTGATTTTTTAAGAGGTATAATATATATATATTTCAAAAAAAACACAAAAAATTTGAAAAAACGATTCAATCTTTATTTGAGTCGATAGAACGGTCGATATAATTTAATGTTTAAAGATTATTTCATGTAAATGTTGGCCGCGGCTCCGCTTTAGATGGCCCATGCGCTAGGTCCAATTTTGGCACATTGTCTCCAACATATCGGCCGGTATCTCACGAATAAATGCTTCAATATTGGCTTCCAGTGCATCAGTCGTTGCTGGTTTATCCCTGTAGACATTAGCCTTAACATGGCCCCACAAGAAATAGTCCAACGGCGTTAAATCCCACGATCTAGGCGGCCAATTGACGGGCCCCAAACGTGAGATAAACTGTTCACCGAACTCGCCTCTCAATAGGGCCATTGTTTCGTGTGCAGTGTGGCACCGTCTTGTTGAAACCACATGTCAGCCAAGTTCAGCTCTTCCATTTTGGCAAAAGAAAAGTTTGTTATCATCGCACGGTAGCGCTCGCCATTCACAGTTACGTTCCGGCCATTGTCGTCTTTGAAGAAGTACGGCCCGATGATGCCACCGGCCATAATCCACACCAAACAGTGATTTTTTCAGGATGCATTGGTAGCTCTTGCAATGCTTCTGGCTGGTCTTCACTCCAGATGCGGCAATTTTGCTTGTTAACGTACCCATTCAACCAGAAATGAGCTTCGTCGCTGAACACAATTTTTCGATAAAAATGTGGATCATCCTCCAACTTTGCCAGCGCCCATTCACCAAATTGGAAACGTTGTGGGAGGTCGTGTGGCTTCAATTCTTGCACCAACTGTATCTTATAAGGTTTTACACCCAAACCCTGTCGCAAAGAGAGGCCCAATTGCTGCGAACGGCGGCGAATCGACAGTTCACGGTCATCACTAACACTGGCGGATACAGCTGCAATATTTTCTTCAGTCCTCACTCTACGTCTGCGTGTTGGTGGTTTAATGTCCAATAATGTAAACTGGGTTCGAAATTTAGTCACAAGCTTCCGAATAGCTCCCTCAGTAGGCCGACCAAATTGCCCATAAGTTGGAAGCAGTGCTCGATGCACTCTCTTAACCGAGCATGAATTTTGATAGTAAAATTCAATAATTTGCTAGCATTGTTCGTTCGTAAGTCGATTCATGGTTAAATTATAGACCAAACTGAACAAGTTTGATAATGACACAAGACACGATTCACGCGTCATCTGTCAAAAACAGTGTTGCCAAAAAGATACTAGCAAAAAAAACACCCATTATAACAGACAAATTCTGGAATACTTTGCACCGGTGGGCCTACGGCGATTTAGATCTCTTCTACCACTACGTGAACGGGCTTTTGCAATTTGCTCCTATCCTCTCACATTTTCAGTTTTTGAACAGTTTTTACAGGGTGGTTAATATGAAGATGTGTATGATGGATGCGTTTTTGAGATGCTAAAGACATAGGAACATCTATTGACTTTTGAGAATTCGTTCTAGACCACCCTGTATAAACTGTTCAAAGTACTGAAAAACTGAGTGAATAGGAACAAAATATGACATCATATTTTTTTAACGAAATACTTAGTACTCTAGCTATTAGAGCTGCGGAGGTGCGAGTTGTCAGGGTTGAGTGTTTGATTCGATAGACTGGCAAATATCTCAACAGTTTAAACATTGAACTCTATCATGATATATCAATTGCTTCGCTTGAATCGGTGTATCCAAATCTGAAATAAAATATAGTATAATGCGTTCCTACCCAACTAGCAAGTAGTGCTATAAGCTTTTGGTAAAAGAACCGTTCAGTCATAAAAGCTCTCTATTGTTGTTGCCTGAAAACCATAATGCTGGCTTAATGTTGTGTGGAATGCAAATTTGCTTTCTGCAGCATATTTGCTCTAAAATGTGGTGTTTAAAATATTCTTGTAGCATAGTTATACAACACCTTATAGGACCAATTTTTAACTGTTGCATAAACGTTGATACAACTATTTTTATACGGCATATTTGCACGATAGTCAAAATGGTTGTGTTGTGGCATCCATGGAAACCTTTATAAACAAACCCGAGCCTTGTTGTTTTGCTGTGCAAATTTACTACTTTAGCCAACAAATTGCTCCCAACGGAAGCACTTATACAACTGTTGTTTAGTAACTGTTAAAGGCAACAATATTACAACTTTGTAGTACACCATTGCTGTGCTCGGCATACATTTGTTGCTAAATATGTTGGTATAACAAGTTCACCATAACCTAACTTTCTGCTGTCATATTTTTGTTAAAATGGCCATAAACATGTTTTAAGACAAACAATGCATGCATATTGGTCAAAAGGGTTTTATCAAGTGTTCAAACAGAAGATATAGATCTTGTACAAATTTTGGTAAATCATTCAACTCTGTTGTTTTATAACACCTGCAGGCAACACCAAAATATTCTAATAAGCTTAAAGACAACATGGACGATGCCATGATATACACAACCACCCGCCATATTGGGCAAACATTTATTCCTCTATTTATATTAAACAATTATGTTTCAGATCGAGTTACGGATATAGAGTGATAAACATTAGTGTAATTGTGTCTAATTCTAGGATTAGTGGAAGATTTAACGCAGATAAGTTCAGTTTTCCATCTTAAAAATCTAGACATACCTTTGATCATTATTAAAATATGAATCAAATACGAATCCGGTAGAAATTGCCTAACTAACTACTTTGCACGATAATCACAATAAAATTTGCCGCGCAAGTAATTCAATAACCCTATATCACAGTGTAGAAGGTTATCATATACCTGTGTATGAAGTTCACAATGGCCGATATGTAGTAAACAAGATGACTTATAATCTGTTAGTTATATATTCTTCACTTCGTCTATACAATACATGAGAAATAGTTTGGTTGCAATAAAGTAGAATAACGTAACAGAACAGTTGCATAGTTGACAAAAACTAAATCTTGCACTGACGCAAATGTCCTAGAGCGGCTGCAAGAGGTTTACCACTTTTGTTGTATAACTGTTACCTGCACCCTTATACAACCTCTTAAATGACTGAAATGTCCATATCCGCTTGTATAAAACTGTTTCTAAGAGGGTTTTACCAATGTTCTTACAGTATACAATGCTGTGGAGGGAATACCGCATAATCATTCTTGCAACTCTAATAGGAGTGATAATGGTTAGTTGGGTAGTGAAAAAATGCATGCTTGGGTCAGCGAGTGGCTATGAGATCGCCCTGAGGAGATAAAATATCTTCGACGTAAGGACCATTTTGTTTGCTACGATGTTTGTAATTACCTTTTCAGATACTGTGCGCAAGAACTCACTATTATTTACCATTCATTGAATCAAGTTTTAAACAAAAGTTCAGATACTTGCAGGTCCAACCGGCGATATCTTAAACTAATCCATCTTACAATGGCATCCTACTTACATTACACACCGTCAGTCTGCCTTGAATAGATAGGCATCCCATCCTTTAGAATGTACCGTAATGTACTGTGATTTTTTTGTCCAGAAAAAATCATGAATGCCTAATTTTACCGCCTCTCGGAGTACAAACTACATATGTACAGGTTTTCTTCAACAGGGTATCCCAACCGCGAGAGAACGGAGTATTGCTCAGAAATAAAAAGTTTTTAAGGAAAACTGTTTATAGGTTATTCATTATACAGGTGTTAGGGAAATAATATTCGTAACTTTAAGAAGTGATTCCTTGCATTATTCTAAGCAAAAACATTCATTATAACTTATGTCCGAAAATCGATCGTTTTTCGAGGAAAGTGAGTCGTAAATAATTAAACTTTTTCAAACATTTGGCAACGCTGCAATGCGACCGCGATACGAGCGATGACGTAGCAACTGATGCAGTCGAATTGTTTACGTTTGTATGATATTTTTATTGAAAATATGCCTTAAATATATTGAACACTTATAAGCAATTCTTTGTGGCTAATACTTTTTATTTAATAACGCTTTCAGTACAGTACTTAAAATATGACAGAAATGACACAACCACCAATTCCCACCGATTATCATCACTTATGTGAGACGATGCAATTCACGAGAAAATTAAAAAAACAGTATTCGTAAATCACATAAAGTTACAGTTAAATGTAATAGTAATCACAACAACACGCGGTGAAAACATGCAGTGCAGGCGGCATACAACGTTGCCAGTTGTGAGAGGATTTTGTTGGTCTGTTTTTTCTTCGGAAAATGGTATCTCCTAAGCATGAAAATTAGGTTGATAGAGAGAGCTAATTAATAAATAGATGCATTGATACATTTTACGCTATTAGGCATATGCATTTAAATTATTATGGTGCAAAATTAATAATAAAAAAGAAATAAGTTCAGCATTTTTTTGCTCCGAAACGATTGATTTGCGGACTTACGTAAAATGAACTTTTTGGCTAGAATAAGGCAAGGAATCACCTCTTAAAGTTACGAATAATATCTCCCTAACACCCTGATATGGTATCCAGAGGCATATTTCTAGGATCTTCATAGTTTAAACAGGAGGTTCCAATTTTTGACTGACATATCAAGTTAATTTTGTCCAAATGATTTTAATTAAACAGACTTGCACTGAAAAAAAAATGATATAACATACTTACAGGTTTGGGTTATTAGTTGTTGAGTTAACGGGTATTTATATAAAGAGACGTAAAAGTTTCACAAGACTGCATAGTTTGCTTATGTTGACCGGAATTCAATTTGTGTGAAAAACTGTTAATACTATTACTATTCTTTCAACTTAATCTAGGTTTTAAGCCTATTTTCGAATATTTTGAAGGATCAAATACAGGGTGGGTCAAAACGCAGAATGTACTTTCTGTCAAAAACATTAATTAGAAACAAACTGTTACATAAATAAATCAGGTTAA